>CM075775.1:53949651-54517151 GCA_037974665.1 Ehretia macrophylla
GATTAGGGCACACTATTCTAGGTCAAGGCATGTATGACGAGGTATGCACGAAAACCAAGACAGGACACGTCATCCAAGGTCAGTCATTTAATTAGGGGTCTATGGCATGCAAATCTAGGTAACACACGTTATTCGGGGTCGGGCCTTACAAGACAACTTCGCTTCACGTAGAGGCTGGGCCCACAAACCGAGGGCGTGGGGCTTGGCACCAAGTCTCCTTCGCTCTAGTACCCATAACTTTTGATCCGTAAGGACTTATGTGGCGCACAACAAACTGTTGGAAAGCTCTCCGAGAGCTCCACGACAGGGGTATCAAGCTTGCTCGGCTGCGCCTATTTTCAGAGACCAAAATCGAATGTTTTCATCAATTTCGAGACACTTTTCTTCTTTTGCATAGTTTTTCTGTCCCGGATCGTACGTCGTCAGCCACGAAAAGGATGGCAATCTAATCCATCACATTTCTATTCCCGAATCCCATGGCACCTTGGGCAAGACAACTTTGCTTCATGTAGAGGCTGGGACCACAAACCGAGGGCGTGGGGCTTGGGACCATGTCTCCGTCGTTCCGGTGCCCGTAACTTTTGATCCGTAAGGAGTTACGCGGCGCACAACATACCGTTGAAAAGCTCTCTAAGAACTCTACGACGAGGGTAGCAAGCTTGCTCGGCTGCGCCTATTTTCTGAGACCAAAATCAAATGTTTTCATCTATTTCGGGACACTTTTCTTCTTTTGTAATGTTTTTCTGTCCCGGATTGTACGTCGCAAGCCGCGAAAAGGACGACAACCTAATCCACCACATTTCTATTCTCGAATCCCACGGCACCATGGGCAAGACAACTTCGCTTCACGAAGAGGCTGGGCCTACAAACCAAGGTCGTGGGGCTTGGCACCAGGTCTCCGTCACTCCGGTGCCCATAACTTTTGATCCGTAAGGAGTTACGCAGCACACAGCATACCGTTGGAAAGCTTTCTGAGAGCTCTACGATGGGGGAACAACCCTGCTTGGCTGCGACTATTTTCGGAGTCCAAAATTGAACATTTTCATCAGTTTTGGGATACTTTTCATCTTTTGCACTATTTTTCCGTCTCGGATCGTACGTCGTGACCCGCAAAATGGACGACAACCTAATCCATTACATTTCTATAACCGAATCCCACGGCACCTTGGGAAAGACAACTTCGCTTCACATAGAAGCTGGGCCCGCAAACAGAGGGCGTGGGGCTTGGGACCAGGTCTCTATCGCTCCGGAGCCCATAACTTTTGATCCGTAAGGAGTTACGTGGCGTACATCACACTGTTGGAAGGCTATTCGAGAGCTCTACGATGGGTGTAGCAAGCCTGCTCGGCTGCGCCTATTTTTGGGGTCCAAAATAGAACGTTATCACTAGTCTTGGGACTGTTTTGTTCTTTTGGGCTGTTTTTCTATCCCGGATCGTATGTCGTGAGCCGCAAAAAGGACAACAACCTAATCCATTACATTTTTATTCCTGAATCCCATGGCCCGTTGGGCAAGACAACTTCACCTCACGTAGAGGCAGGGTCCGAAAATCGAGGGCATGGTACTTGGGACCAAGTCTCTGTCGCTTCGGTGCCCATAACTTTTGATCTGTAAGGAGTTACGCGGCGTACAACATACCATTGGAAAGCTCTTCGAGAGCTTTACGATGGGGGCAGCAAGCCTGCTTTGCTGTGCCTATTTTCGGAGCCCAAAATTGAACGTTTTCATCAGATTTGGGACACTTTTCTTCTTTTGCACTGTTTTTCTGTCTCAGATCGTACGTCATGAGCCGCGAAAAAGGTTTCAACCTAATCCATCACATTTCTATTACCGAATCCCATGGCACCTAGGGCAAGAAAACTTCACTTCACGTAGAGGCTGGGCCCACAAACTGAGGGCGTGGGACTTGGGACCAGGTCTCCGTCGCTCCGGTGCCCATAACTTTTAATTTGTAAGGAGTTACACGGCACACAACATACTGTTGGAAGGCTCTCCGATAGCTCTACGATGGGGGCCGTAAGCCTGCTCAACTGCACCTATTTTCGGAAACCAAAATCGAACATTTTCATCAGTTTTCGGACACTTTTCTTCTTTAGCACTATTTTTCTGTCCAGGATCGTACGTCGTGAGTTAATAAAAGGACGACAACCTAATCCATCACATTTCTATTACCAAATCCCGTAGCACCTTGCGCAAGACAACTTCGCTTCACGTAGAGGCTGGGCCCGCAAATTGAGGGCGTTGGGCTTGGGACCAAGTCTCCGTCGCTCTTTTGCCAATAACTTTTGATCCATAAGGAGTTATGCGGTGTACAGCATGTCGTTGGAAAGCTCTCCGAGAGTTCTATGATGGGGGCAGCAACCCTGCTCGGCTGTGAATGTTTATGGAGCCCAAAATTGAACATTTTCATAAGTTTTGGAACACTTTTCTTCTTTTGCGCCGTTTTTCCGTCCTGGATCGTACGTCGTGAGCCGCGAAAAGGACGACCACCTAATCCATCACATTTCTATTACCGAATAACATCGCACCTTGGGCAAGACAACTTCGCCTCACGTAGAGGCTGGACCCGCAAACCGGGGGCGTGGGGCTTGGGACCAGGTCTCCATCGCTCCGGTGCCCATAACTTTTGATCCATAACGAGTTACGTAGCGTACAGCTTGCCATTGGGAAGCTCTCCGAAAGCTCTACGACGGGGGCAGCAAGCCTGCTCGGCTGCGAATATTTTTGGAGCCCAAAATTGAACGTTTTTATAAGTTTTGGGACACTTTTCTTCTTTTGCGCTTTTTTCCGTCCCGGATCGTATGTTGTGACCCGCGTAAAAGGCGACAACCTAATCCATCACATTTCTATTACCAAATCACATGGCATTTTGGGCAAGACAACTTCGCCTCACATAGAGGCTGGGCCCGCAAACCGAGGGCGTGGGGCTTGGCACCAGGTCTCTATCGCTCTGGTGCCTAGAACTTTTGATCCGTAAGGAGTTACACGGCATACAACATACTGTTAGAAAGCTCTCCAAGAGCTCTACGATGGGGGCAGCAAGCTTGCTCGGCTGCGCCTATTTTCGGAGCCCAAAATTGAACGTTGTCATAAGTTTCTGGACACTTTTCTTATTTTACGCTATTTTTCCGTCCCGGATCGTACGTCGTGAGCCGCAAAAAAGGCGACAACCTAATCCATCACATATCTATTACTGAATCCTATGGCATCTTGGGCAAGACAACTTCGCTTCACATAGAGGTTGGGCCCGCAAACCGAGGGCGTGAGGCTTGGTAACAGGTCTCTATCGCTCCGGTGCCCATAACTTTTGATCCATAAGGAGTTATACGGCGGGGGCAGCGAGCCTGCTCAGTTGCGTCTTTTTTTTCAGAGCCCAAAATCGAACGTTTTCATTAGTTTTGGGATACTTTTCTTCTTTTGTGATGTTTTTCTATCCCGGATCAAACGTCGTGAGCTGCGAAAAAGGACGACAACCTAATCCATCACATTTCTATTACCGAGTCCCATAGCACCTTGGGCAAGACAACTTCGCTTCACGTAGAGGTTGGGGCCACAAACCGAGGGCGTGGGGCTTGGGACCGGGCCTCCGTTGCTCCGCTGCCCAAAACTTTTGATCCATAAGGAGTTACGCAACGCACATCATACCGTTGGAAAGCTCTCTGAGAGCTCTACGACGGGGCAGTAAGCCTACTATGCTGCGCATGTTTTTGGAGCCCAAAATGTAACATTTTCATCAGTTTCGGAACACTTTTCTTATTTTGCGCTATTTTTCCGTCCCAAATCATACGTCGTGAGCCCCAAAAATGGCGACAACCTAATCCATCACATTTTTATTATTGAATCCCACGACACCTTAGGCAAGACAACTTCGTTTCACCTAGAGGCTGGGCCTGCAAACCAAGGGCGTGGGGCTTGGGACCTATTCTCCGTTGCTCCGGTAACCATAACTTTTGATTCATAAGGAGTTACGCGGCGCACAGCATACCATTGGAAAGCTCTCTGAGAGCTCTACGATGGAGACATCAAGCTTGCTCGACCGCGCCTATTTTCGGAGCTGAAAATTGAACGTTTTCATCAATTTCGGGACACTTTCTTCTTTTGCGTTGTTTTTCCGTCCCGGATCGTATGTCGTGAGCTGCGAAAAGGACGACAACCAAATCCATCACATTTCTATTATCGAATCCCACAGTACCTTGGGCAAAGAAAACTTCACTTCACGTAGAGGCTAGGCCCACAAACCGAGGGTGTGGGGCTTGGCACCAGGTCTCCGTCGCTCTGGTGCCCATAAATTTTAATTCGTAAGGAGTTACGCGGCGCACAGCATACTGTTGGAAGGCTCTCCGAGAGCTCTATGATGGGGGCCGTAAGCCTGCTCGACTGCACCTGTTTTTGAAAACTAAAATCGAAAATTTTCATCCGTTTCAGGATAATTTACCTCTTTTACGCTGTTTTTCTGTCCCGGATCATACGTTGTGGGCCGCGAAAAAGACGACAACCTAATCCATCACATTTCTATTACCGAATAAAAATGCACCTTGGGCAAGAAAACTTCACCTCACGTAGAGGCTGGGCCCGCAAATCGAGGGCGTGGGGCTTGGGACCAGGTCTCCATCGCTCCTTTGCCCATAACTTTTGATCCGTAAGGAGTTACGCGGCGTACAGCATACCGTTGGAAAGCTCTCCGAGGGCTCTACGATGGGGGCAGCAAGCCTGCTCGGCTGTGAATGTTTATGAAGCCCAAAGTTGAACTTTTTCATTAGTTTCGGGAAACTTTTCTTCTTTTGCCCTATTTTTTCGGCTCGGATCGTACGTCGTGAGCCGCGAAAAAGGCGACAAGCTAATCCATCACATTTCTATTACTGAATCCCATGGCACCTTGGGCAAGACAACTACATTTCACGTAGAGACTTGGCCGGCATACCGAGGGCGTAGGGCTTAGCACCAGGTCTCCGTCGCTCCGGTGCCCATAACTTTTGATCAGTAAGGAGTTACGCAGCTTACAACATACCGTTAGAAAGCTCTCCGTGAGCTCTACGACGGTGGCAGTAAGCTTCCTCTACTGCACCTATTTTTGGTGCCCAAAATTCAACGTTGTGATAAGTTTCGGGACAGTTTTTTTTTTACGCTGTTTTCTTATCCCGGATCGTGCGTCGTTAGCCGCAAAAAATGCGACAACCTAATCCATCACATTTCTAATACCGAATCCAATTGCAGGTAGGGCAAGACAACTTCGCTTCACGTAGAGGTTGGGCCCGCAAACCGAGGGCGTAGGGCTTGGCACCAAGTCTCATTTGCTCCGGTGCCCATAACTTTTGATCCGTAAGGCGTTTCGCGGCGCACATCATACCGTTGGAAAGCTCTCCGAGAGCTCTACGACGGGGGCAGTAAGCCTGCTTAGCTGCGCTTGTTTTCAGAGACCAAAATCGAACATTTTCATTAGTTTCAGGATATTTTTCTTCTTTTGCGCTGTTTCTCTGCCCTGGATCGTACATCGTGAGCCGCGAAAAGGATGGCAACCTAATTGATCACATTTCTATTCCTGAATCCCACGGCACCTTGGGCAAGACAACTTCGCTTCACGTAGAGGCGGGGCCTGCAAACCGAGGGCGTGGGGGCTTAGGACCAGGTCTACGTCGCTCCGGTACTCATAACTTTTGATCTGTAAGGAGTTACGCGGCGCACAGCATACCATTAGAAAGCTCTTCGAGAGCTCTACGACGAGGGCATCAAGCCTACTCTTCTGCGCTGGCTTTCAGAGACAAAAATTGAATGTTTTCATCCATTTTAGGATATATTTTTTTCTTTTGCGCTGTTTTTCTGCCCCGGATCGTACATCGTGAGCCGCGAAAAGAACGGCAACCTAATTCATCACATTTCTATTCCAGAATCCCACAACACCTTGGGCAAGAAAACTACACCTCACGTAGAGGCAAGGTCCGCAAATTGAGGGCGTGGGCCTTGGGACCAGGTCTCCGTCGCTCCGGTGCCTATGACTTTTGATCCGTAAGGAGTTACGCGGCATTCAGCACATCGTTGGAAAGCTCTCCGAGAGGTCTACGATGGGGGAAGCAAAGTTGTTTAGCTGCGCCTGTTTTTGGAAACCAAAATAGAACATTTTCATCAATTTTGGGACACTTTTTTTCTTTTACGCTGTTTTTCTGTCACGGATCGTACGTCGCGAGCCGCGAAAAGGACGACAACCTAATCCACCACATTTCTGTTCCTGAATCCCATGGCACCTTGGGCAAGACAACTTCGCTTCACGAAGAGGCTGGGCCTGCTAACCGAGGTCATGGGGCTTGGCACCAGGTCTCCGTCGCTCCGGTGCCCATAACTTTTGATCCCTAAGGAGTTACGCGGTGCACAACATACCGTTGGAAAACTCTCTGAGAGCTCTACGATGAGGGCAATAAGACTAATCATCTGCGCCTATTTTCGGAGACCAAAATAGAACGTTTTCATTAGTTTCGGGACACTTTTCTTCTTTTGCGCTACTTTTCCGTCCCGGATCGTACGTCGTGAGCCGCGAAAAAGGCGATAACCTAATCCATCACATTTCTATTACCGAATCCCACGATACCTTGGGCAAGACTACTTTACTTCACGTAGAGGCTTGGCCCGCAAACCGATGATGTAGGGCTTGGCACCAGGTCTCCGTCGCTTCTGTGCCTATAACTTTTGATCCATAAGGAGTTACGCGGCGTACAACATATCGTTAAAATGCTCTCCAAGAGCTCTACGACAAGGGCAGCAAGCTTGCTTTGTTGCGCCTATTTTCGGTGCCCAAAATTGAACGTTGTGCTATGTTTCGCGACACTTTTCTTTTTTTACGCTATTTTTTCGTCCCGGATTGTACGTCGTGAGCCGCAAAAAATGCGACAGCCTAATCCATCACATTTCTATTACCAAATCTAAGGCATCTTGGGCAAGACAACTTTGCTTCACGTAGAGGCTGGGCCGGCAAACCGAGAGCGTGGGGCTTGGGACTTGGTCTCCGTCGCTCCGGTGCCCATAACTTTTGATTGGTAAGGAGTTACGCGGCGCACAACATACCATTGGAAAGCTCCCCGAGAGCTCTACGACAGGGGCAACAAACCTGCTCGGCTGCGCTTGTTTTCAGAGACCAAAATCGATCGTTTTCATCAATTTCAAGATATTTTTCTTCTTTTGCACTATTTTTTTGTCCCGGATCGTACGTCGCGAGCCGTGAAAATGACGACAACCTAATCCACTACATTTCTATTACCGAATCCCACGGCACCTTGGGCAAGACAACTTGGCTTCACGTAGAGGCTGGACCTGCAAATCGAGGGCGTGGGGCTTGGGACCAGGTCTCCATCGCTGTTGTGCTCATAACTTTTGATCCGTAAGGAGTTACGCGATGCATAGCATACCATTGGAAAGCTCTCCGAAAGCTCTACGACGGGGGTAGCAAGCTTGCTCGACTGCACTTGTTTTCAGAGACCAAAATCGAACGTTTTCATCAGTTTCAGGATACTTTTCTTCTTTTGTGCTGTTTTTCTGTCCCAGATCGGACTTCGTGATCCGTGAAAAGGACAGCAACCTAATTCATCACATTTCTATTCCCAAATCCCACTGCATCTTGGACAAGACAACTTCGCCTCACGTAGAGGCTGGGCCCGCAAACCGAGGATGTGGGGCTTGGGACCAGGTCTCCGTCGCTTCGGTGCCCATAACTTTTTATTCGTAAGCAGTTACGCGGCGCACAGCATACCATTGGAAAGCTCTCCGAGAGCTCTATGACGGGGGCAGCAAGCCTGCTCAGCTGTGCTTGTTTTCAGAGACCAAAATCGAATGTTTTCATCAGTTTCATGATATTTTTCTTTTTTTGCATTATTTTTTTACCCCGGATCGTACGTCGTGAGCCGCGAAAAGGACGGTAACCTAATTCATCACATTTCTATTCCTGAATCCAACGGCACCTTGGCCAAGACAACTATGCCTCAAGTAGAGGCAGGGTCCGCAAACTGAGGGCGTGGGGCTTGGGACCAGGTCTCCGTAGCTCCGGCGCCCATAACTTTTGAATTCGTAAGGAGTTATGCGGCGTACAGCACACCGTTGGAATGCTCTCCGAGCGCTCTACGATGGGGGCAGTATGACTACTCGGCTTCGCCTATTTTCAGAGATCAAAATAGAACATTTTCATCAGTTTCTGGACACTTTTCTTATTTTGCGCTGTTTTTCTGTCCCGGATCGTACGTCGCGAGCCGCGAAAAGGACGACAACCTAATCCACCACATTTCTGTTCCCGAATCCCACGGCAACTTGGGCAAGACAACTTCGCTTCACGAAGAGGCTGGGTCTGCAAACCGAGGTCGTAGGGCTTGGCACCAGGTCTCCGTCGCTCCGGTGCCCATAACTTTTATTCTGTAAGGAGTTACGCTGCGCACAGGATACCGTTGGAAAGCTCTCCGAGAGTTCTACGACGGGGGCCATAAGACTAATCGTCTGTGCCTATTTTCGGAGACCAAAATAGAACGTTTTGATCAATTTCGGGATACTTTTCTTCTTTTGCTCTATTTTTCCGTCCCAGATTGTATGTCGTGAGCAGCGAAAAGGCAACAACCTAACCCCACACATTTCTATTACCGAGTCCCACGACACCTTAGGCAAGACTACTTCGCTTTAGGTAGAGGCATGGCCCGTAAACCGAGGGCGTAGGGCTTGGCACCAGGTCTCCGTCGCTGCGGTCCCCATAACTTTTGATCCCTAATGTGTTACGCGGCGTACAACATACCGTTAAAAAGCTCTCCGAGAGCTCTATGATGGGGGCAGCAAGCTTGCTTTGTTGCGCCTATTTTCGGTGCCCAAAATTGAACGTTGTGCTAAGTTTTGTGACACTTTTCTTCTTTTACGCTGTTTTTTTGTCCCGGATCGTACGTCGTGAGCCGCAAAAAATGCGACAACCTAATCCATCACATTTCTAATGCCGAATCCCACGGCAGCTTGGGCAAGACAACTTCGCTTCACGTAGAGGCTGGGCCCACAAACCGAGGGCGTGGGCCTTGGCACCAGGTCTCATTCGCTCCGGTGCCCATAACTTTTGATCCGTACGGAGTTCTGCGGTGCACAGCATACCGTTGGAAAGCTCTCCAAGAGCTCTACGACGGGGGTAGCAAGCTTGCTCGGCTACGTTCATTTTCAGATCCCAAAATTGATCATTTTCATCAGTTTTAGGATACTTTTCTTCTTTTGCGCAGTTTTTCTGTCCCGGATCGTATGTCGTGAGCCGCGAAAAGGACGACAACCTAATCTATCACAGTTCTATTCCCTAATCCCACGGCACTTTGGGCAAGACAACTTCGTCTCACATAGAGGCAGGGTCCACAAACCGAGGGCGCGTTGCTTCGGACCAGGTCTCCGTCACTCCGGTGCCCATAACTTTTGATCCGTAAAGAGTTATGCAGCGCACAACATACCATTGGAAAGCACTCCGAGAGCTCTACGACTGGGGCAGCAAGCCTACTCAACTGCAGCTGTTTTCAAAGGCCAAAATCGATCGTTTTCATCAGTTTCAAGATACTTTTCTTCTTTTGCGCTGTTTTTCTGTCCGGGATCGTACGTCGCGGCCGCGAAAATGATGACAACCTAATCTACCATATTTCTATTCCCGAATCCCACTGCACCTTGGGCAAGACAACTTCGCTTCACGAAGAGGCTGGGCTTACAAACCGAGGTCGTGGGGCTTGGCTCCAGGTCTCCGTCGCTATGGTGCCCATAACTTTGGATCCTTAAGGAGTTACACGGTGCACAGCATACCGTTGGAAAGCTCTATGAGAGCTCTACGACGGGGACAATAAGTCTTATGGGCTGCGCCTGTTTCGGAGTCAAAAATAGAAGTTTCCATTAGTTTCGGGACACTTTTCTTCTTTTGCGCTGTTTTTCCGTCCCGAATCATACGACGTGAGCTGCAAAAAAGACGAGAACCTAATCCATTACATTTCTATTATCGAATCCCATGGAACCTTGGGCAAGATAACTTCGATTCACGTAGAGGCAGGACCCGTAAACCAAAGGCGTGGGGCTAGGGACCAGGTCTCCGTCGCTCCTTTGCCCATAACTTTTTATCCGTAAGGCGTTACGCGGTGCATAGCATACCGTTGGAAAGCTCTCTGACAGTTCTATGTCGGGGTAGCAAGCCTGCTCGGCTGTAGCTATTTTCAAAGTCCAAAATCGAACATTTTTATCAGTTTCGGGATATTTTTATTCTTTTGCGCTGTTTTTCTGTCCCAGATCGTACTTTGTGAGTCGCGAAAAGGACGGCAACCTAATTCATCACATTTCTATTCCCGAATCCCACGTCACCTTGGGCAATACAACTTCGCCTCACGTAGAGGCAGGGTCCGCGAACCGAGGGCGTGGCGATTGGGACCAGGTCTCCATCGCTTCGGTGCCCATAACTTTTGATTCGTTAGGAGTTACGCGCCGCACAGCATACCGTTGGAAAGCTCTCTGAGAGCTCTACGACGGTGGCAGCTAGCATGCTTGGTTGCGCTTGTTTTCAGAGACCAAAATCGAACGTTTTCATTAGTTTTGAGACACTTTTCTTCTTTTGATCTATTTTTTTGTCCCGGATCGTACGTCGTGAGCCGGGAAAAGGACGACAACATAATCCATCATATTTCTATTACCGAATCCCACGGCACCTTGGACAAGACAACTTCACTTCACATAGAGGCAGGGTCCGCAAACTGAGGGCATAGGGCTTGGGACCAGGTCTCCGTCGCTCCAGTGCCCATAACTTTTGATTCGTAAAGAGTTACGCAGCGTACATCACACCGTTGGAAAGCTCTCCGAGAGCTCTACGATGGGGGCAGTATGACTACTCGGCTCCGCCTATTTTTAGAGACCAAAATAGAATGTTTTAATTAGTTTCGGGACACTTTTCTTCTTTTGGTCTGTTTTTCTGTCCCGGATCGTACGTCGCGAGCCGAGAAAAGGACGACAACCTAATCCACCACATTTCTGTTCCCGAATCCCACGGCACCTTGGGCAAGACAACTTCGTTTCACGAAGAGGCTGGGCCTGCAAACCGAGGTCGTGGGGCTTGGCACCAGGTCTCCGTCGCTCCGGTGCTCATAACTTTTGATCCGTAAGGAGTTACGCGGCGCACAGCATATCGTTGGAAAGCTCTCTGAGAGCTCTACGACGGGGGCAATAAGACTAATCGTCTGTGCCTTTTTTGGAGAACAAAATAGAACGATTTCAACGGTTTCAGGACACTTTTCTTCTTTTGCGCTGTTTTTCCGTCCGGGATCGTACGTCGTGAGCCGCGAAAAAGGCGGCAACCTAATCCATCACATTTCTATTACTGAATCCCACGACACCTTTGGCAAGACTACTTTGCTTCACGTAGAGGCTTGGCTCGCAAACAGAGGGCGTAGGGCTTGGCACCAGGTCTCCGTCACTCCAGTGCCCATAACTTTTGATCTCTAAGGAGTTACGCGGCGTACAACATACAGTTGAAAAGCTCTCCGAGAGCTCTACGACGGGGGCAGCAAGCTTGCTTTATTGCGCATGTTTTCGGTGACCAAAATTGAACGTTGTGCTAAGTTTCGGGACACTTTTCTTCTTTTACGTTGTTTTTTTGTCCCGGATCGTACGTAGTGAGCCGCAAAAAATTCGACAACCTCATCATTCATATTTCTATTACCGAATCCCACGGCAGCTTGGGCAAGACAATTTTGCTTCACGTAGAGGCTGGGCCCACAAACCGAGGGCGTGGGGCTTGGCACCAGGTCTCCTTCGCTCCGATGCCCATAACTTTTGATCCGTAAGGCGTTCTGCGGCGCACAGTATACCGTTTGAAAGCTCTCCGAGAGCTCTACAGCGGGGGCAGCAAGCCTGCCCGGCTGCAACTGTTTTCAGAGACAAAAATTGATCGTTTTCATCAGTTTCAAGATACTTTTCTTCTTTTGCGCTGTTTTTCTGTCCCGGATCGTACGTCGTGAGCCGCAAAAAATGCGACAACCTAATCCATCACATTTTTATTCCCTAATCCCATGGCACCTTGGGCAAGACAACTTCATCTCACGTGGACGCAGGGTCCGCAAACCGAGGGCGTGGGGCTTCGGACCAGTACTTCGTCACTCCGGTGCCCATAACTTTTGATCCATAAGAAGTTAGGCAGCGCACAACATACCGTTGGAAAGCACTCCGAGAGCTCTACGACGGGGGCAGCCAACCTGCTCGGCTGCACCTGTTTTCAGAGACCAAAATCGATCATTTTCATAAGTTTCAAGATACTTTTCTTCTTTTGCGCTGTTTTTCTGTCCCGGATCGTACGTTGCGAGCCACGAAAAGGACGACAACCTAATCTACCACATTTCTATTCCCAAATCCCATGGCACCTTGGGCAAGACAACTTCGCTTCACGAAGAGGCTGGGCCTGCAAACCGAGGTCGTTGGTCTTGGCACCAGGTCTCTGTCGCTCCGGTGCTCATAACTTTTGATCCGTAAGGAGTTACGCGGCGCACAGCATATCGTTAGAAAGCTCTCTGAGAGCTCTACGACGGGCGCAATAAGACTAATCTTCTGTGCCTATTTTTGGAGAACAAAATAGAATGATTTCAACAATTTCGGGACACTTTTCTTCTTTTCCGTTATTTTTCTGTCCCGGATCGTACGTCGTGAGCCGCGAAAAAGGCGACAACCTAATCCATCACATTTCTATTACTAAATCCCACGATACCTTTGGCAAGACTACTTCGCTTCACGTAGAGGCTTGGCCCGCAAACAGAGGGCGTAGGGCTTGGCACCAGGTCTCCGTCGCTCCGGTGCCCATAACTTTTGATCTCTAAGGAGTTACGCGGTGTACAAAATACAGTTAAAAAGCTCTCCGAGAGCTCTACGACGGGGGCAACAAGCCTGCTTTGTTTCGCGTGTTTTTCGGTGACCAAAATTGAACGTTGTGCTAAGTTTCGGGATACTTTTCTTCTTTTACGCTGTTTTTTCGTCCCGGATCGTACGTCGTGAGCCGCAAAAAATTCGATAACCTAATCATTCACATTTCTATTACCGAATCCCACGGCAGCTTGGGCAAGACAATTTTGCTTCACGTAGAGGTTAGGCCCACAAACCGAGGGCGTGGGGCTTGGCACCAAGTCTCCTTCGCACCGGTGCCCATAACTTTTGATCCGTAAGTAGTTTCGCGGCGCACAGCATACCGTTTGAAAGCTCTCCGACAGTTCTACGACGGGGTCAGCAAGCCTGCTCGGGTGTGTCTATTTTCAGAGTCCAAAATCTAACATTTTCATATGTTTCGGGATACTTTTCTTCTTTTGCGCTGTTTTTCTGTCCCGGATCGCACTTTGTGAGCCGCGAAAAGGACGATAGCCTAATCAATTACATTTCTATTACCGAATCCCACGGTACCTTGGGCAAGACAACTTCGCTTCACGAAGAGGCTGGGCCTGCAAACCGAGGTCGTGGGGCTTGACACCAGGTCTCCGTTGCTTCGGTGCCCATAACTTTTGATCCGTAAGGAGTTACGGGGCGCACAGCATACCGTTGGAAAGCTCTCCTAGAGCTCTACGATGGGGACAGCAAGCTTGCTCGGATGCGCCTATTTTTAGAGTCCAAAATTGAACGTTTTCGTGAGTTTTGGGATACTTTTCTACTTTTGTGCTGTTTTTCTGTCCCGGATCGTACGTCGTGAGTCGCGAAAAGGACGACAACCTAATCCATTACATTTCTATTCCCGAATCCCATGGTACCTTGGGTAAGACAACTTCGCCTCACGTAGAGGCAGGGTCCGCAAAACGAGGGCATGGGGCTTGAGACCAGGTCTCCGTCGCTCCGGTGCCCATAACTTTTGAGCCGTAACGATTTACACGGAATACGTCACTCCATTGGAAAGCTCTCTGAGAGCTCAACGACGGGGGCAATAAGACTACTCGGCTGCGCCTGTTTTCGGAGACTAAAATAGAACATTTTTATCAGTTTCGAGACACTTTTCTTCTTTTGTGCTATTTTTTCATCCCGGATCGTGCGTTGTGAGCCACGAAAAAGGCGACAACCTAATCCATCACATTTCTATTACCAAATCCCACGACACCTTGGGCAAGACAACTTCGCTTCACGAAGAGGTTGGGCCTGCAAATCGAGGTCATGGGAATTGGCACCAGGTCTCCGTCGCTCAGGTGCCCATAACTTTTGATCCGTAAGGAGTTACGTGGCGTACAGCATACCGTTAGAAAGCTCTCGGAGAGCTCTACGACGGGGGTAGAGAGCTTGATCGGCTGCGCCTATTTTCGGAGACCAAAATTGAACGTTTTCATCAGTTTCGGGATACTTTTCTTCTTTTGCGCTGTTTTTCTATCCCGGATCGTACGTCGTGAGCCGCAAAAAAGACGACAACCTAATCCACCACATTTATATTCCTGAATCCCATGGAACCTTGGGCAAGGCAACTTCGCTTCTCGAAGAGGCTAGGCTGGCAAACTGAGGTTGCGGGCTTGGCACCAGGTCTCCGTCGCTCCGGTACGCATAACTTTTGATCTGTAAGGAGTTATGCGACGCACAACATACAGTTGGAAAGCTCTCGGAGAGCTGTACGACGGGGGTAGTAAGCCTGCCAAGCTGAGCCTGTTTTCAGACCCCCAAAATCGAACGTTTTCATCAGTTTCAAGATACCTTTCTTCTATTGCGATGTTTTTCAGTCCCTGATCGTACGACGTGAACCGCGAAAAAGGCAACAACCTAATCCATCACATTTCTATTACTTAATCCCACCGCACCTTGTGTAAGACAACTTCGCTTCACGTAGAGGCTAGGCCTGCAAACCGAGGGCGTGGTGCTTAGGGCCAGGTCTCCACCGCTCTGGCGCCCATAACTTTTGATCTGTAAGGAGTTACGCGGCACACTGCATACCGTTGGAAAGCTCTCCGAGAGCTCTACGACAGGGGCAGTAATCCTGCTCAGCTGCGCTAGTTTTTGGAGACAAAAATCGAACATTTTCATCAGTTTCTTGACACTTTTCTTCTTTTGCGCTATTTTTCCGTCCCATATCGTACGTCGTAAGCTGCGAAAAGGACAATAACCTAATCCATCACATTTCTATTATCGAATCCCACGGCACCTTGGGCAAGACAACTTCGATTCACGTAGAGGCTGGGCCTTCAAACCGAGGACGTGGGGCTTTAGACCAGGTCTCCGTTGCTCCGGTGCACATAACTTTTGATTCGTAAGGAGTTACGCGACACACAACATACTGTTTGAAAGCTTTCCGAGAGCACTACGATGAGGGCAGCAAGCCAGGTTTGCTGTGCCTTTTTTTTAGGCCAAAATCGAACATTTTCATCAATTTTGGGACACTTTTCTTCTTTTGCCTTGTTTTTTTGTCCCGGATCGTACGTCGTGAGCCGCAAAAAGGACGACAACCTAATCCATCACATTTCTATTACCGAATTCTATGACACCTTGGGCAAGACAAATTCACTTCACGTATAGGTTGGGCCTGCAAACTTAGGGTGTGGGCCTTGGTACCAGGTCTCGGTCGCTCCGGTGACTATAACTTTTGATCCATAAGGAGTTACACGATGCACAGCATACCATTGAAAATCTCTCCGAGAGCTCTACGACGATGGTAGCAAGCATGCTCGGTTGCGCCTGTTTTTGGAGCCCAAAATTGAACATTTTCAACAGTTTCGAGGCACTTTTCTTCTTTTGCACTATTTTTTCATCCCGGATCGTACGTCATGAGCTGCGAAAAGGATGACAACCTAATCCATCACATTTCTATTACCGAATCCCATGGCACCCTAGGCAAGAAAACTTTACCTCACGTAGCGACTGGGTCCGCAAACCGAGGGCGTGGGGCTTAGGACCAGGTCTTCGTCGCTCTAGTGCCCATAACTTTTGATTCGTAAGGAGTTACGCGGCGCACAGTATTCCGTTGAAAAGCTATCCGAGAGCTCTACGACTGGGGCAACAAGCCTGTTCGGCTGCACATGTTTTTAGAGCCCAAAATCGGATATTTTCATCAGTTTCGGGACACATTTCTTCTTTTGCTCTGTTTTTCCGTCCCGAATCGTACGTCGTGAGCCGCGAAAAGGACGACAACTTAATCCATCACATTTCTATTACCGAATCCCACGGCACCTTGGTCAAGAAAACTTCACTTCATATAGAGGCTAGGCCTGTAAACTGAGGGCGTAGGGCTTTGGCACCAGGTCTTCGTCGCTCCGGTGCCCATAACTTTTGTTCCGTAAGGAGTTACGCGGTGCAAAGCATACCGTTGGAAAACTATTCGAGAGCTGTACGGCGGGGGCAACAAGCCTGCTCGGCTGTGCCTGTTTTCAAAGACCAAATTGAACGTTTTCATTAGTTTCGGGACACTTTTATTCTTTTGAGCTATTTTTCTGTCCCGGATCGTACTTCGTGAGCCTTGAACAGGACGACAACCTAATCCATCCCATTTCTATTCCCGAATCCCACGGAACCTTGGGCATGACAACTTCGCGTCACGAAGAGGCTAGGCCCGCAAACCGAGGGCTTGGGGCTTGGGACTAGGTCTTCGTCGCTCCGTTGCCCATAACTTTTGATCCATAAGGAGTTACGCGGCGTACAACATACAATTGGAAAGCTCTCCGAGAGCTCTACGACGGGGGTAGCAAGCTGCTCGGTTGCGCCTATTTTCGGAGATAAAAATCGAATGTTTTCATCAATTTTGGGATATTTTTCTTCTTTTGCGCTATTTTTCTATCTCGGATCGTACGTCGTGAGCCGCGAAAAGGACGACAACCTAATCTATCACATTTCTATTCTCAAATTCCACGACACCTTGGGCAAGACAACTTCGCCTCACATAGAGGCAGGGTCCACAAACTGAGGGCGTGGGGCTTAGGACCAGGTCTCCGTCGCTCCGGTGCCCATAACTTTAGATCCGTAAGGAGTTACGCGGCGTACAACACACCGTTGGAAAACTCTCCTAGAACTCTACGACGGAGGCAGTAAGACTGCTCTCCTGCGCCTATTTTTGGAGCCCAAAATTGAACGTTGTCATAAGTTTTGAGATACTTTTCTTTTTTTGCGCTATTTTTTCATCCATGATCGTACGTCGTGAGCCGCGAAAAGGACGACAACCTAATCTATCACATTTCTATTCTCGAATCCCACGACACCTTGGGCAAGACAACTTCGCCTTACATAGAGGCAGGGTTCGCAAACTGAGGGTGTGGGGCTTAGGACCAGGTCTCCGTCGCTCTGGTGCCCATAACTTTAGATCCGTAAGGAGTTACGCGGCGTACAACACACCGTTGGAAAACTCTCCTAGAACTCTACGACGGAGGCAGTAAGATTGCTCGGCTGCGCCTATTTTTGGAGCCCAAAATTGAACGTTGTCATAAGTTTTAAGATACTTTTCTTTTTTTGCGCCATTTTTTCGTCCATGATCGTACGTCGTGAGCCGCGAAAAGGACGACAACCTAATCTATCACATTTCTATTCTCGAATCCCACGACACCTTGGGCAAGACAACATCACTTCAGTTAGAGGCTGGGCCCGCAAACCGAGGGCGTAGGGCTTGGCACCAGGTCTCCGTCGCTCCAGTGCCCATTACTTTTCATCCGTAAGGAGTTACGCGGCGCACAACATACCGTTGTAAAGCTCTCCAAGAGCTCTACGTTCGGGGCAACAAGCCTGCTCGGCTGCGCTTTTTTTTTCTGAGATCAAAATAGAACATTTTCATCAGTTTTGGGACACTTTTCTTCTTTTGCGCTGTTTTTTCATCCCGGATCGTACATCATGAGCCGCAAAAAAAGTAACAACGTAATCCATCACATTTCTATTACCGAATCCCATGGCACCTTGGGCAAGACAACTTCACTTCACGTAGAGGCTGGGCCCGCAAACCGAGAGCGTGGGGCTTGGTACCAGATCTCCGTCGCTCCGGTGCCCATAACTTTTCATTCGTAAGGAGTTATGCGGCGCACAACATACCGTTGGAAAGCTCTCCTAGAGCTTTACGACAGGGGCAGCAAGCCTGTTTGGCTGCGCCTGTTTTCAGCTAACAAAATCTAATGCTTTCATCAGTTTCGGGATACTTTTCTTCTTTTGTGCTATTTTTCTATCCCGTAACGTACGTCGTGAGCAGCAAAAAAGGCGACAACCTAATCCATCACATTTCTATTACCAAATCTCATGGCACCTTGGGCAAGTCAACTTTGCTTCACGAAGAGGCTGCGCCTGCAAACCGAGGTCGTGGGGCTTGGCACCAGGTCTCCGTCACTCCGGTGCACTTAACTTTTGATTCGTAAGGAGTTACGCGGCGCACAGCATACCGTTGGAAAGTTCTCCTAGAGCTCTACGATGGGGGCAGCAAGCCTGCATTGGCTGCGCTTGTTTTCAGAGTCCAAAATTGAATGTTTCCAACAGTTTTGGGACACTTTTCTTCTTTTGCGCTATTTTTTCATCCCGGATCGTGCGTTGTGAGCCGCAAAAAGGACGATAACCTAATCCATCTCATTTCTATTACCGAATACCATGGCACCTTAGGCAAGAAAACTTCGCCTCACGTAAAGGCTGGGTTCGCAAACCGAGGGCGTGGGGATTAGGACCAAGTCTCCGTCGCTCCGGTGCCCATAACTTTTGATTCGTAAGTAGTTACGCGGCGCACAGTATTCCGTTGGAAAGCTATCCGAGAGCTCTATGACGAGGGCAAAAAGCCTGTTTGGTTGCACCTATTTTCAAAGACCAAAATCAAATGTTTTCATCAGTTTCAGGACACTTTTCTTCTTTTGCGATATTTTTTGGTCCTGAATCATACGTCGTGAGCCGCGAAAAAGGCGACAACGTAATTCATCACATTTCTATTACCAAATTCCACTGTACCTTAGGCAAGACAACTTCGGTTCACGTAGAGGCTGGGCCCGCAAACCGAGGGCGTAGGGCTTGGCACTATGTCTCCGTCGCTCCTTTGCCCATAACTTTTGATCCGTAAGGAGTTACGCGGCGCGCAGCATACCGTTGGAAAGCTCTCAGAGAGCTCTACGACGATGGCAGTAAGCCTGCTTGGTTGCGCCTATTTTTGGATCCCAAAATCGAACGTTTTCATCAGTATCAGGATAATTTTCTTCTTTTGCGCTATTTTTTTTTTTGTACTGGATCGTACGTTGTGAGCTACGAAAAGGATGACAACCTACTCCATCACATTTCTATTACCGAATCCCATGGCACCTTGGGCAAGATAGCTTTTCCTCACGTAGAGGCTAGGCTCGCAAACCGATGACGTGGGGCTTGGGACCAGGTCTCCGTCGCTCCGGTGCCCTTAACTTTTGATCCGTAAGGAGTTACGTGGCTTACAACATACCGTTGGAAAGCTCTCCGAGAGCTCTACGTCAGGGGCATCAAGCCTTCTCAGCTGCGCCTATTTTCGGAGACAAAAATCAAATGTTTTCATCAGTTTTGGGATATTTTTCTTCTTTTGCTCTATTTTCTGTCCCGGATCGTACGTCGTGAGCCGCGAAAAGGACGACAATCTAATCCATCACATTTTTATTACCGAATCCCATGGCACCTTGGCCAAGACAACTTCACTTCATGTAGAGGCTGGGCCCGCAAACCGAGGGCGTAGGGCTTGTGACCAGGTATATGTCTCTCCGGTGCCTATAACTTTTGATCCGTGAGGAATTACGTGGTGCACAACATACGGTTTGAAAGCTCTCCGAGAGCTCTACGATATGGGCAGCAAGCCTGCTCGACTGCGCCTATTTTCGCAGCCCAAAATCGAACATTTTCATCAGTTTTGGGACACTTTTCTTCTTTTACGCTATTTTTCCGTCCCGGATCGTACGTCGTGACCCGCAAAAAAGGCAACAACCTAATCCATCACATTTCTATTACCGAATCCCACAACATCTTAGGCAAGACAACTTCACTTCACGTAGAGGCTCCGCCCATAAACCCTGAGTGTAGGGCTTGGCACCAGGTCTCTGTCGCTCCGGTGCCCATAACTTTTCATCTGTAAGGAGTTACGCGACACACAACATACCGTTTGAAAGCTCTCCGAGAACTCTACGACAGGGGCACCAAGCCTGCTTGGCTGCGCCTGTTTTCAGGGACCAAAATTGAACGTTTTATTAGTTTCGGGATACTTTTCTTCTTTTGTACTGTTTTTCTATCCCGGCTCATACGTCATGAGCAGCGAAAAAGGGGACAACCTAATCCATCACATATCTATTACCGAATCCCACAGCACCTTGGGCAAGACAACTTCACTTCACGAAGAGGCTGGGCCTGTAAACCGAGGTCGTGGGGCTTGGCACCAGGTCTCCGTCGCTCCGGTGCACATAACTTTTCATTCGTAAGGAGTTACGCGGCGCACAGCATACCGTTGGAAAGCTCTTCGAGAGCTCTACGATAAGGGCAGCATGCCTGCATTGGCTGCGCCTGTTTTCGGATTCCAAAATCGAACATTTTCATCAATTTTGGGACACTTTTCTTCTTTTGCCATATTTTTCTGTCCCGAATCGTACGTTGTGAGCCGCGAAAAGGACGACAACCAAATCTATCACATTTCTATTACCGAATATCATGGCACCTTGGGCAAGACAACTTCGCCTCACGTAGAGGCTGGCCCGCAAACTGAGGGTGTGGGGCTTGGGACCAGGTCTCTATCGCTCCGGTGCCCATAACTTTTGATCCATAAGGAGTTACGCGGCGTACAACATATCGTTGGAAAGCTCTCTGAGAGCTCTATGACGGGGGCAGCAAGCATGCTCGGCTACGCCTATTTTTGGAGCCCAAAATCAAATGTTTTCATCAGTTTCGCGACACTTTTCTATTTTTGCAAAGTTTTTCTGTCCCTGATCGTATGTCATGAGCTGCGAAAAGGACGACAACCTAATCCATCACATTTCTATTACCGAATCCCATGGCACCTTGGGCAAGACAACTTCGCCTCACTTAGAGGTTGGGCGCACAAACCGAGGGCGTGGGGCTTAGGACCAGGTCTCCGTCACTCTGCTGCCCATAACTTTTGATCCGTAAGGAGTTACACGGCGCACAGTATTCCGTTGGAAAACTATCCGAGAGCTCTACGACGGGGGCAATAAGCCTGCTCGGCTGCACCTATTTTCAAAGACCAAAATCTAACATTTTCATCAGTTTCGGGAAACTTTTCTTGTTTTGCGCTATTTTTTCGTCCCTGATGGTACGTCGTGAGCCGCAAAAAGGACGATAACCTAATCAATCAAATTTCTATTACCAAATCCCACAGCTCCTTGGGTAAGACAACTTCGCTTCACGTAGGGGCTAGGCCCATAAACCGAGGGCGTAGGGCTTGGCACCAAGTCTCCTTCGCTGCGGTGCCAATAACTTTTGATCCGTAAGGAATTACGCGGCGCACAACATACCGTTGGAAAGCTATTCAAGAGCTCTACGGCGCGGGCAACAAGCCTACTCGGCTACGCCTATTTTCAGAGACCAAAATTGAACGTTTTCATTAGTTTCGGGACACTTTTCTTCTGTTGCGCTATTTTTCTGTCCCGGATCATACGTTGTGAGCCGCGAAAAGGATGACAACCTAATCCATCACATTTCTATTCTCGAATCCCAAGGCACCTTGGGTAAGACAACTTCGCCTCACGTAGAGGCAGGGTCCGCAAACCGAGGGCATGGGGCTTGGGACCAGGTCTCCGTTTCTCCGTTGCCCATAACTTTTGATCCGTAAGGAGTTACGCGGCGTACAACATACCATTGGAAAGCTCTCCGAGAGCTCAACGACGGGGGCAGCAGGCCTACTCGGCTGCACCTATTTTAGGAGACAAAAATTGAACGTTTTCATCAGTTTTGGTATATTTTTCTTCTTTTGCGCTATTTTTCCGTCTCAGATCGTACGTCATGAGCCGCGAAAAGGACGACAACCTAATCCATCACATTTCTATTACCGAATCACACGTCACCTTAGGCAAGACAACTTCACTTCACGTAGAGGCACGGTCCGCAAACCGAGGGCGTGGGGCTTGGGACCAGGTCTCCGTCGCTCCGGTGCCCATAACTTTTGATCCGTAAGAAGTTACGGGACGTACAACACACCATTGGAAAGTTCTCCTAGAGCTCTACGACTGGGGCAGTAAGACTGCTCGGCTGCGCCTGTTTTTGAGCCCAAAATTGAATGTTGTCATAATTTTCAGGATACTTTTATTTTTTTTTGCGTTGTTTTTTCGTCCATGATCGTACGTCGTGAGCCGCAAAAAGGACGACAACCTAATCCATCACATTTCTATTCTCGAATCCCACGACACCTTGGGCAAGACAACTTCGCTTCACGTAGAGGCTGGGCCCGGAAACCGAGGTCGTGCGTCTTGGCACTAGGTCTCCGTCGCTCTGGTGCCCTCAACTTCTGATCCTTAAGCAGTTACACAGCGCCCAGCATACCGTTGGAAAGCTCTCCAAGAGCTCTACGACGGGGGCAGCAAGCCTGCTCAACTGCGCCTTTTTTTGGAGCCCAAAATTGAACGTTTTCATTAGTTTTGGGATACTTTTCTTCTTTCGCACTGTTTTTCTGTCTCGGATCGTATGTCGTGAGCCGCGAAAAGGACGACAACCTAATCCATCACATTTCAATTCCCAAATCCCATGGCACCTTGAGCAAGACAACTTCGCCTCACGTAGAGGCTGGGTCCGCAAACTGAGGGCGTAGAGCTTAGGACCAGGTCTCTGTTGCTCCGGTGCCTATTACTTTTGATCCGTAAGGAGTTACGCGGCGTACAGCATACTGTTGGAAAGTTCTCTGAGAGCTCTACGATGGGGCAGCAAGCCTGCTCAGCTGCGCCTATTTTTGGAGATCAAAATAGAACGTTTTCATCAGTTTCATGACACTTTTCTTCTTTTGCGCTATTTTTCCATCCTGGATCGTACGTCTTGAGCCGCAAAAGAACGACAACCTAATCCATCACATTTCTATTACCGTATCCCACGACACCCTGGGCAAGACGACTTCGCTTCACGTAGAGGCTGGGCCTGTAAACCGAGGGCGTGGGGCTTCGGACCAGGTCTCCGTCACTCTGGTGCCAATAATTTTTGATCCGTAAGGAGTTATGTGAGGCCCGACCTTGATTTGCGTGCGATATCTCGTTTCGTGTGCCCTAATCTAGATTTGCGTGCCTTGACCTAGGTTTAAGAATTGTGTTCATTTTGTGTGCCATGCATTGAATTACGTGTATTCATTTAGGGTTGCGTGCATTTACTTAGGAAATGTGCATTCGTCTCATAGTTCGTGCCTTACCTCGTAGTATGTGCCCTAAACTTAGGAAAACGTGCCCTCACGCTAATCAAGAAAGCATCTTGCACGAAGCACTAGATCATTAATTAATCCTACAAACTCTACTAACTAATATTAAAATGCTAAGTCAACTCACTAGAAGACGAAATTGCACAAAAAGCTAATCATTCTTATTCTTTATTCCTTTTTCTTTTGCACATCCCAAACACACAATTAAATAATGCTCAAAAGATGACAAAAATTCAGAATTTTGCAAGCCTTGGCCGACCACCTCTTGCATTTGTGCATGCATTACAATTTCAAAAATTAAACTTAGACATTCTATGACAAGTTATGACACAAAGCATAAAAAAAAATGACCCAAAACCCTGTCCAATGCACCCAAACTCTCGACATATGCAAATGCCCATGCTAGGTGGTTCAAAATTATGCTCCTTGAAGACACAAATTCAGAATTTTCAAGGCCCTAGGCCGACACAAGCATCAAACACTTCAAAGCTTTCATTCTTTCTCACATTCTCTCATTTTCTCTCACTCTCTCATTTCTTCTCTCTCTCTCTCTCAGCCTTGGCTGAAGTTCTACTCTCCATAGCTTGAGTTCATCATCCTAAGGTTCATCAAGACATGCAAGCTACTTAGGAGCTCGACCAAGCAAAGCTAGGAGCAAAGAAACACACATGCAAGCTCATAGGACCTTCATCTCGGCTTAGGTAAGTTTGATAGCTCCTATTTCGTTTTCTTCTTGTTCTAACCACATGCACCTACTAAGAACTTGGTAACTAAGCTAGGAAATTAAGAATCTCAAGTTGTCTCTCGGCTAAGCAAGGAGAAAAGACTACCTTGTGCTTCATCAAGAGCTTGTGCATCTTCATTGTTGTCTTGCTAAGGTGAGGGCTAAAACTTCTTTGAAAAGCTTTCAAAAACCACATGCATGCCTTTAAATGTCTATTTTTACCTCTGTACTTGTGATATATGTGTGTACATGAGCTTTTGTAAACATGCATGGCAAGATATTTGGCTAGAATGTGAAGATAGGTGAAATCGCGTATTTGGCAGCTTTCTGTTCTGTTGGAGCGAAGTGATTTTGACCAAGTAAATGATGTTGAAAATGCGTGAAAATTGGTAGGTGACTAGTTTTGCCAGTTCTGAGCATTTTTTTTTGTAGAAATAGGCCAAAGCGAATTTTGACTCTAAGATCTTTGAAATGGCAAAACATCGAAAGGTGTCCAAATCTGGAAAAAACTGGAAAATAAAGCAGGTTTTGGCAGATTCACTATCCTTGTAGAACGAACCCATTTTCACTAAGTAAATGATATCCAAAATGCATAAAAGTTAGTATGCTGCTAGATTTTTCAGTTCTGGACATTTTTGTCAAAAATAGACTAAGGCTAAATCTGAGCCTAAGGTCCTCAAAAATGACAAGTATTGAAATGTGTGCAAATCTGGACAGTTTTGCGTAGTCTCACGGTTTTGGCTATAACTCTTAAACCCGAACTCCAAATGATGCGAGGTTTGTTTCTGAATTTAGTTCACTCATTAAGCTTCAATTTGAAATCTTGTTCACTGGAATTTGAGATTTTTTGCTTGTCTCAATGATTGTGAGAAAACAGTCCATTGCAAAGAGGTCTTCATCTAGTGATATGCTTTGAAAATTATTGTAACTTCTCTTGTTGTATTAAATGCTTGGGATTGTGGCACATGGATGTGGTGTTGACTGTTTTGAATGCTTGAGGGTGTTTTAATTAATCAATGCATGGTTTGAGTTTAATTACGGGACAACTTTGGGCTTAATCGCACGGGCGAGCATGAATTGAAAACGTTACGGAGGTTCGGAGTTTTCTTGGTCTAGCCAGCTATTATCGGAGATTCGTGAAAGATTTCTCTAAGATTGCAAGACCGCTTACAAAACTCACTCAAAAGAAAACAAAGTTCGTGTGGGATGATAAGTGTGAGTGCAGCTTCCAAGAATTGAAAAAAAGATTGACTACTGCACCTGTTCTTGCGTTGCCTTAAGGAAGTCAAGGTTTTGTAATCTATAGCGATGCTTCGAAGGAAGGATTGGGTTGTGTACTGATGCAAAATGGAAGAGTGATTGCGTATGCCTCTAGGAAACCGAAGTCGTATGAATTGAATTACCCGACGCATGATTTGGAGTTAGCGGCTATTGTGTTTGCACTGAAGAAATGGAGGCATTATCTATAGGGTAACAAGTTTGAGGTATTTACTGATCATAAGAGCTTGAAATACTTGTTCTCTCAAAAAGAGTTGAATATGAGGCAAAGGCGGTGGATGGAGCTTTTGGATGATTATAACTGCACAATCAATTATGTGCCTGGTAAAGCAAATGTAGTTGCAGATGCCTTAAGTAGGAAAGCGAGCATGACAAAACTGGAAGTCAAGGTGCAGGAGTTGTTGAAGGAAGCATTTTTGTGGAAACCACAATTGACTCGGAAAGGGTTACTTTTTGCCATTACTCAGGTTCAATCGACCTTGTTGTCTGAATTACGAGAGGCTCAACAGAAGGACCAACAATTTCAGAAGATTAAAGAAAGCAACGCAGATTTCAAGTTTCATGATGATGGTGTTTGGAGATTTAGGAATCGGATTTGTGTTCCTAATGAGCCAGAGCTGAAAAAGAAGATTCTTGAAGAAGCCCATAATTCAAGATACACTATTCACCCCGGTGGAACAAAGATGTACTGGAATTTGAAGCAACACTATTGGTGGAATAACATGAAGAGAGAGATTGCGGAGAATGTGGCACGGTGTTTGACTTGCCAGAGAGTCAAAGCGGAACATCAACGACCCACAGGTTTACTTCAATCGTTGGAGATTCCTCAATGGAAATGGGAACATATAACTATGGACTTTGTTATGGACTTGCCCAGATCACAAAAGGGTCGTGACGCCGTTTGGGTCATAGTGGATAGATTGACTAAGTCGGCGCACTTCTTACCGATGAACAAGGAGGATAGTCTTGAGAAATTAGGAGATATATATGTGGCGGAGATTGTAAGATTGCACGGGATGCCTGTGAGTATTGTGTCGAATAGGGATCCTCATTTTACTTCCCGATTTTGGAAGAGATTGCAAGAAGCTTTGGGAACGAAGCTGAATTTCAGCACGGCTTATCACCCTCAGACTGACAGACAATTAGAGAGGACTATTCAGATTCTGGAGGATATGCTGAGGGCGTGTGTTTTAGACTTCGGGAAAGGTTGGGAGAAATATCTATCTCTAGCGGAGTTCGCTTATAATAATAGTTATCAGGCCACTATCGGGATGGCCCCTTTTGAGGCATTGTATAGACGAAAGTGTCGATCCCCAATTTACTGGGATGAAGTAGGTGAGATGAAGACTTTTGACCTGACCCTTTTACCCGAACTTATGAAGACTATTGATAATATCCACCTCATCCGAAAATGGATGCTTACCGCCTAGAGCAGGAAAAAGAGTTATGCAGACCGACGGAGACGGAGTCTCGAGTTCGAGGTTGGCGACAAGGTGTTCTTGAAGATATCACCTCGGATGGGACTGATTAAACATGGCAAGGGTGGAAAGTTGAGCCCGAGGTTTGTAGGACCATTTGAGATAATTAAGAAGGTTGGCAAATTGGCATATCACCTGGCACAACCCCAAAACCTCTCCAATATTCACGATGTCTTTCATGTTTCGATGCTGCGGAAGTATCACCCTGATCCATCGCATATCTTGGAGCCAGAGCCATTGCAGCTTCGGGAGAACTTGTTTTATGAGGAGAAGCCCATTCGGATCCTAGACCAGCAAGATCGGAGTTGCACAACAAAACTATACCGATGGTGAAAGTGTTGTGGGATCATCATGGAGTTGAAGAAGCAACGTGGGAAAGGCGAGACCAGATGGAGCAGCAATATCCAGCTTTATTCCAAAGGTAATATTGAATTTCGGGACGAAATTCTTTTGAGGAGGGGAGGATGTGAGGCCCGACCTAATTTTGCGTGCGATACCTCGTTTTATGTGCGCTAATCTAGATTTGTGTGCCTTGACCTAGGTTTAAGAATTGTGTTCGTTTTGTGTGCCATGCATTGAATTACGTGCATTCATTTAGATTTGCGTGCATTTACTTGGAAAACGTGTGTTTGTCTCTTAGTTCGTGTACTACTCGTAGTGCGTGCCCTAGACCTAGAAAAGCGTGCCCTCACACTAATCAAGAAAGCATCTTACACAAAGCACTAGACTATTAAACAATCCTACAAAATCCACTAACTATTATTAAATTACTAATTCAACTCACTAGAAGACAAAATTTCACTAAACACTAAGTATTTCTCATTCTTTATTCCTTATTCTTTTTGCACTTCCAACACCCAATTAAATAATACTCCAATAGATGACAAAAAAATCAGAATTTTTATAGCCTTGGCCGACCACTAGGTGGTATATTTGTGCATGTTTGCTCAATTCAAATTGATTCTAGACAACTTATGACAATCCTATGACACAATTGCATAAAAAAATTGCTCAAAACCCTTGTAAAAGTCCACCTTGATCGACCAAACATTCTTTGCCCATACTAGGAATTTCAAATATGCTCTTGAAGACACAAAATGCTGAAATTTTGCTGCCCAAGGCCGAACATGCTTCATCAATAGCAAGGCTTGTGCTTTTTTTTTTTTCTCTCACTTTCCTCTCAATCTTCTCTCTCTCCCTCTCATTCTTCTCTCTCTCTCTCGGCCTTGGCTGAGTTTACTCTTGCCTTTGCTCATCTTCATCAATTCATGGTGCATCAAGACAAGCAACAATCAAAGAAACTCAAGCAAGCTAGCTAGGATGCAAGAATCACACATGCATGTCCTTTGAGTCTTCATTTCGCCCTCGGTAAGTTTCTAAGCTTCCATTTCTTTTCTTCTTGTTCTAACCACATGCATGTACTAAGAGCTTGGTCACTAAGCTAGGAAAAATAGAGAAAATCAAGTTGGAATCTCGGCTAGGCAAAGAAGAAGAAGAAATTTGAGCTTCATCAAAGTTTTGTGCATCTTCTTGTTGATTTGCTAAGGTGAGGGCTAAAACCTTTTGAAAATCCTTCAAAAATCCACATGCATGCTCTTAAATGTATGTCTTTGCTTCTGCATTTGAGATATATGTGTGTTCATAAGCTTCCTCAACCATGCATGGCAAGGTTTTGGCTTGAAAATGATGATAGGTGAAATCGGATTGTGTGACAGCTCTCTGACTTGTTGTTTCGAGGTGAGTTTGGCTAGGCAAATGATGTTGAAAATGCATGAAAATTGGTAGGTGACTATTTTTGCCAGTTTTGAACATTTTTTGCAGAAATAGGCCAAAGCTAATTTTGACTCTAAGGTCCTCAAAATGGCAAATCATTAAAATGTGTCCAAATCTGGAAGTCTGGAAAAATGAAGCAGGTTTTGGCAGATGCACTAACCTTGTGGAACGAACCAGTTTTGACTTAGTAAATGATGTCCAAAATGTATGAAATTTGTTGTACTACTATATTTTTCAGTTCTGGACATTTTTGTCAGAAATGGACTAAGGCTAAATCTGACCCTAAGGACCTCAAAAACGTCAATTATTGAAATGTATGCAAATCTGGACAGTTTTGTGCTATCCCACTGTTTCGGCTATAACTATTGATCCCGAACTCCAAATGATGCAAGGTTTGTTTCTGATTTTAGTTCACTTCTTAAGCTTTAATTTGACAACTTATTTACTGGAATTGGAGATTGTTTGCTTGACTTGATGATTGTGAGAAAACAGCCTATTGCAGTGAGGGTTTCATTTAGTTATATGCTTAGAAAATTGTTGTAACTTCTCTTGTGGTATTAATTGTTTTGGATTGTGGCATTGGGATGTTATGTGGACAGTTTTGAGTACTTGGGGATGTTGGATTAATTGATGCTTGGCTTGAGATTGATTTGAGTGGACTCGGGGCTTAATCGCACGGGTAAGCACGAAATAGAAACCCTAGCAACTAGGTAAACATGCTAAGTGTTGATCCTTTGAATATTGGGTGTAATTATATGTTTAGTAGGTTGCCCGTAGTTTCCTTATATCCCTAAATGTGATTTTGATTCGTTGTATGTTGACAAATAGGCCTTTCTTGCATCCGAACCATGTAGATTGTTATCGCATGTGGAATAACCTTATTATTTGATTACGTGGACGTTGAAATGAGTTATATGACTTGAATTATGTGCATTACATTGCTGTCCGTTTAATGTTCATATAACTCCATATGCTTTTTAAGTGAAATTACTTGTCTATTCGTGCCTCGCTTGTTTACTTGTCAATGTGCAATCTTATGACTGTCCGGAGGTAACCTACTTTGTTGTCCTCCTAATGTGATATAATAAATGTCATAAATGTGCATTGCAGACAAGGTTACAACCTTTCATTCTGGCATGGTAGCGATCATGAACACCGGGCGGCATCGGGCTTGCCGGTGCAACCGTGACTACCATGGTACGAATTCCCTCTCTCGTTTGGGGGCTAGACTTCCTCGGAGAGTTGGGTCGTAGGATTTCGGGGTACATCCGGAGTACACCCACTTGGCGTGTTAAGGGGATGATTTGAAGTCGGCCGCAACCACTGAGAGAAAAAGCTCACCGTATCATTTTACTATATGTATAAGTACTCTCGCTTAGTTCCTGGAGAACCTCGGGGACGAAAGGCTGGTATTTGCGTTCCTTTACTTTATATTATTGTTATATATTTAATTGTATTATATTCATGCTTGCAAAAGGATTTTAATAAGATTGAACCGGAAAATGAGTTTCAAAACCTATTTCTCGTTTCCCCCTCACTGAGTTCATAAGGACTCACCCTCTTTTATCATCTCAGGTGAAGAAGATCAAGAACGGGTACCCGAGGACGACGTGCCTAACGATGTTTCCTTGGAGTGATTGTCTGTCTTATGTGCTTTACGTGATTATGGCTACTTGTGAACTCCATGCTACTTGAAGACTATTTCTTTTATGTTGCTCGTTGTTTGTAATGTAAAAGACCCCCGTTGTAATTTGGGGTCTGATTTTGGGTTGTACTGATATTAACTAGACAAACACTAGACACTACTATGATCGTTTTGCTATTATTACTGCAAGTATCTATAATAGGATTATAAAGTATTAGGTAAAGGCTAAGTAAAATGAACCAACCAAATCTTAAGCAGGTACACGTGGTTAAGCTAAGATCAACAGGTACTTTTGTAACGAGGATTAACAAACGAACGAGACATAGTATCATGCTAGGTTATTAATCAAATAAGACATCAAGACAACCAATAGGCATTTCAATTGATGATAAATAGTAATCTCAGTTGGAAATGAAATTGAAATGGTAAATTTTGAGGCGTTTAGAGAATTAGGTCAAACCAAAGAGCCCAATTACAGCCGTTATGCTGCCGGTTTTCCAAAAAATTTTTGGAGTTTAGGCCAAAACGTTAGGAGTTAAATCTTCATGAATGGTTAAATACGAGACGTGACTTGAATGTTTAGATCACACCCTAGTCTAACCTTTATAGGCCGGGTTGGGGCGTGACATATCATGCTTGCAAAAAGAGGTTTTTCATAAGTTAAATCGAAAAAGAGTTCAAAACTTATTTCTCGTTCCCCATCGCTGAGTTCATAAGGACTCATCATCTTTTATCATCTTAGGTGAAGAAGACCAGGAATAGGTACCCGAGGACAACGTGCCTAACGATGATTCCTTGGAATGATTGCTTGCCCTACATGCCTTACGTGACTATGGCCATTTTGTGAACGATATGTTGCTTGAAGACTATTTCTTGAGTTGCTTGTTGTTGTACTGTAAATGACCCCCGTTGTAATTTGGGGTCAAATTTTGGGTTGTACTGATCATAACTAGATAGACACTCTTACGGTCGTTTTGTTATCGCTACTGGTTAGTATCTATCGCAGGTTTATGAAGTATCAGGTAAATGATTAAGTAAAATGAATCTATCCAATCTTAAGCAGGTACTCATTGGTAGGCTAAGATCAACAGGTACTTTTGTAACAAGGGTTAACAAACAAATGAGACATAGTATCATGCTAGGTTGTTAATAAAACGAGACTTCAACATAACTAGTAGGCATTTCGATGGGTGATAAATAGTAATCTTAGTTGGAAATGAAATTGAGATTGGATTTAGAGGCGTTTAGAAAATTAGGTCAAACTAAAGAGGCCAATTACAGCCGTTATGCTGCCAGTTTTCCGGAGAATTTGTAGAGTTTAGGCTAAAACGTTAAGTGTTAAACCTTCATGAACGATTAGGTACGTGAAATGACTTGAATGTTTAGATCACACCCTAGTCTGACCTCTATAGGTCAGGTTGGGGTCTGACACCTTATAGAGAAATAGTATCAGAGCTTAGATTGCTTAAGCCGGGTTTAACTCTCGGACCGTGGGTAGAAGCCCTAAGGTTATTAGGATGACTTGTTTATGTGTGATAATGTTAATTGTGCCTTCTATGTTCTATGTGCTTATGTGATTAACATGTCTTAACTGTTTCTAGAATTGTGTATCTATATAAAATTATATGTTGCATATCTTATGCATTAAATTCTTGTTTGTCGTATTCCAATAAATTGTGCATCGTAATCTGTGCCTATAGATGGCTGGCCCTAGTACCCGCACTACTAATAGGAGCGGTGAGCCCCAAGAGACCGGAGATGCTTATCAAACTAATCCTGGCATGGCTATGTTTAACATGATGGCGAATGCCATGGATCGCGTATCACGAGTGATGGAACGTCAAGATGCACGTGAAGCAAACAACAACAACAACAACAACAGGAATGATGGTAACCATGGGAGAAATAGCAGAATGCGGGAGTTCCTTGACTTTCGCCCGTCCAAATTCCACGGGGAAGCTGATGATGAAAAGGCAGAGGCTTGGCTGTCTGAGATCGAGAGGATTTTCAGGCCACTTGACTATACTGATGAAGAAAATATGGAGTTCGCTGTGTTTATGTTGCACGGGGATGCTGAGCATTGGTGGCACACTGTGGAGGCACTTTGGGAAACTGATCAGACACCTCGTTTGTGGGGTAATTTTGTTAAGGCTTTCAAGGAGAAATACGTACCTGCAGTTTCCAGGCAGAGGCGGATTGAGGAATTCATGCACTTGAACCAGGGTAATATGACGGTGGCCCAGTACGAGGCTTGTTTTGACCAACTGTCCCGTTATGCTCAATACATGGTCAGTACCCCTGAGACGAAGATGTGGAAATTTACGAATGGATTGAAGCCAGAGATTCAGGACCATTTGGCTTCGCATGACTTCACTACCTATTCTGCTCTCCTTGCTGCTGTTTCCCGAGTTGAGAAGAGGAAACTTGATAGGGCCGGTTCAAGCCAGCCGAACAAGAAACCGTATCAGCCTCCAGGTCAACAGAGGAAATTTCAGACTCAGAGTCACAGTCAGGGCCAGAGCCAGAACAGACCAGTTAATATCCGTGGCCTGACTAAAGCACCATCAACCTCTTCCACCCGCGGATCCATAGGTAGTTCACCTGCTACTCAGTCTATAAACTGTTCTTACTGTGACAAGAAGGGTCATACCGAGGCCCAGTGCTGGAAGAAGTCAGGACGATGTGTACGGTGTGATAGTGATCAGCATCAGATCAAGGATTGCCCTAAATGGCAAGGAGGACAAAATCAGGTTAAACCAACTGGTAGAGGCAAGGCTCTAGTTTCTAGAGTTCAAGCCCGAGCTTATGCTATTGAGTGCGAGGAGCTTCCAGAGGAGACCGCTGTTGTTGAAGGTACATTCTTGATACTGAACCAACCTATTAAGGTTTTAATTGATCCAGGTACTACTCATTCATTTATTACTTCCTTATGTGTGCAACGTGTGAAACTGAAAGTTGTATGTTTGCCTTACGAAGTAGAAGTTGGTACTCCGATGGGTTCTAAACTTGTTACTAGCTCAGCTTGTAAAGCATGTAAAATCCAAATTAAAGATAGGGAATTATCAGTCAATTTTATTGTATTACCCTTTTGAGACTATGAAGTCATTTTAGGGATGGACTGGTTGGCAAAGCATCATGCCCAACTAGATTGCCGGATGATGATTGTAACGTTCCAGATACCTGGTCAACCAATATTGGAGGTCACGGGTCGAAGAGACTTCATTAGGAGTTCCATCATTTCATCTACGAAAGTAGTGAAGTCCTTGAGGAAAGGGTGTAACGGATACTAAGCTTACCTTATCAACAAGCCGTCGGACAAAGCTAAGTTGGAAGAGATGCAAGTGATTAAAGATTATGCGGATGTGTTTTCGAAAGAATTGCCCAGTTTACCCCCAAATCGGGAGATCGAGTTCATTATAGAGTTACTACTTGGCACCCAGACGATATCTAAAGCTCCTTATCGTATGGCACCAGCCGAGCTACAAGAATTGAAGGGCCAATTGCAAGGATTGTTGAAGAAGGAGTTTGTTCAACCAAGTTCTTCTCCGTGGGGTGCGCCAATCCTATTTGTAAATAAGAAAGACGGAACGTTGAGGCTATGCATCGATTACTGAGGATTGAACCAAGTGACCGTTAAGAATAAATATCCACTTCCACTGATCGACGAGTTGTTTGATCAACTTCAGGGAGCCAAAGTGTATTCGAAGCTTGACTTGAGGCAAGGGTACTATCAATTGCGGATCAAAAAGGAGGATGTGCCTAAAACGGCTTTCAGGACGAGATATGGGCATTATGAATATGTGGTGATGCCATTTGGGCTAACTAATGCCCCTGAAGCTTTTATGGACTTGATGCACAAGGTGTTTCAACCCTACTTGGGCCAATTTGTGGTGATTTTTATTGATGATATTTTGGTATGCTCGAAATCCGAGGCTGAGCATGAACAACATCTGTGATTGGTACTGCAGAAACTCCGAGAGCATCAATTGTATGCGAAGTTTAGCAAATGCGAATTTTGGTTGCAGCAGATTGCATTTTGGGGCACATTATATCCCAAGAGGGAATAGCAGTGGATCCAGCAAAGATAGAAATGGTGATGTCTTAGAAGAAGCCGGAAAATGTTACGGAAGTTTAGAGTTTTCTTGGTCTAGCTATTATCGGAGGTTCATGAAAGATTTCTCAAAGATTGCAAGACCGCTTACAAAGCTCACTCAAAAGAAAACAAAGTTCGTGTGGGATGACAAGTGTGAGAACAGTTTCCAAGAATTGAAGAAAATATTGACTACCGCACCTGTTCTTGCATTGCCTAAAAGGAGTCAAGGTTTTGTAATCTATAGCGATGCTTCGAAGGAAGGACTGGGTTGTGTGTTGATGCAAAATGGTAGAGTGATTGCGTATGCTTCTAGGAAACCGAAGCCGTATGAATTGAACTACCCGACGCATGATTTGGAGTTAGCGGCTATTGTGTTTGTACTCAAGAAATTGAGGCACTATCTGTGGGGTAACAAGTTCGAGGTGTTTACTGATCACAAGAGCTTGAAATACTTGTTCTCACAAAAAGAGTTGAACATGAGGCAAAGACGGTGGATGGAGGAGCTTTTGGATGATTATAACTGCACAATCAATTATGTGCCCGGTAAAGCAAATGTAGTTGCAGATGCCTTAAGTCGGAAAGCGAGCATGGCAAAACTGGAAGTTAAGATGCAGGAATTATTAGAGGAAGCATTTTTGTGGAAACCACAATTGACTCAAAAAGGGTTACTATTTACTACTACACAAGTTCAATTGACTTTGTTGTCTGAATTACGAGAGGCTCAACAGAAGGACCAACAGTTTCAGAAGATTAAAGAAAGCAACACATATTTCAAGTTTCATGATGATCGTATTTGGAGGTTTAGGAATCGGATTTGTGTTCCTAATGAGCCAGAGCTGAAAAAGAAGATTCTTGAAGAAGCCCATAATTCAAGATACACTATTCACCCCGGCGGAACAAAGATGTACCGGGATTTGAAGCAACACTATTGGTGGAATAACATGAAGAGAGAGATTGCGGAGTTTGTGGCACGGTGTTTGACTTGCCAGAGAGTCAAAGCAGAACATCAACGACCAGCAGGTTTACTTCAGCCGTTGGAAATTCCTCAATGGAAATGGGAACATATAACTATGGATTTTGTCATGGACCTGCCCAGGTCACAAAAGGGTCATGACGCCGTTTGGGTCATAGTGGATAGATTGACCAAGTCAGCGCACTTCTTACCGATGAACAAGGAGGATAGTCCTGAGAAATTGGGAGATATGTATGTGGCGGATATTGTAAGGTTGCACGGGATGCCTGTGAGTATTGTATCAGATAGGGATCCTCGTTTTACTTCCCGATTTTGGAAGAGATTGCAAGAAGCTTTAGGAACGAAGTTGAGTTTCAGCACGGCTTATCACCCTCAGACTGATGGACAATCTGAGAGAACTATTCAGATTCTGGAAGATATGCTGAGGGCGTGTGTTTTAGACTTCGGGAAAGGTTGGGAGAAATATCTGTCTCTAGCGGAGTTCGCTTATAATAATAGTTATCAGGCCACTATCGGGATGGCCCCATTTGAGGCATTGTATGGACGTAAGTGTCGATCCCTAATTTACTGGGATGAAGTAGGTGAGACGAAGACTTTTGACCCTACCTTTCTACCTGAACTCATGAAGACTGTTGATAATGTCCACCTTATCCGAAAACAGATGCTTACCGCCCAGAGCAGGCAGAAAAGTTACGCAGATGGGCGGAGACGGAGCCTAGAGTTTGAGGTCAGCGACAAGGTGTTCTTGAATATATCACCCCGGAGGGGATTGATTAAACACGGCAAGGGTAGAAAGTTGAGCCCGAGGTTTGTAGGACCATTTGAGATAATTGAAAAGGTTGGCAAATTGGCATATCGCCTGGCACTACCCCAAAACCTCTCCAACATTCATGACATCTTTCATGTTTCAATGCTGCGGAAGTATCATCTTGATCCCTCGCATATCTTGGAGCTAGAGCCGTTGCAGCTTCGGGAGAACTTGTCTTATGAAGAGAAGCCCATTCGGATCCTAGACCAACAAGATCGGGAGTTTCGCAACAAATCTATACCGATAGTGAAAGTGTTGTGGGATCATCATGGGGTTGAAGAAGCAACGTGGGAAAGGCGAGACCAGATGGAGCAACAGTATCCAGCTTTATTTCAAAGGTAATATCAAATTTTGGGACGAAATTCTTTTGAGGGGAGGATGTGAGGCCCGACCTCATTTTACGTGCGATACCTCGTTTCGTGTGCCCTAACCAAGATTTGCGTGCCTTGACCTAGGTTTAAGAGTCGTGTTTCGTTTTGTGTGCCTTGCATTGAATTACATGCATTCATTTAGGGTTGAGTGCATTTACTTGGGAAACGTGCATTCATCTCGTAGTTCGAGCCATAAACCTAGGAAAGCGTGCCCGCATGCTAATCAAGAAAGCATCTTGCACGAAGCACTAGATCATTAATTAATCCTACAAACTCCACTAACTAATATTAAAATACTAATTCAACTCACTAGAAGACGAAATTGCACCAAAAGCTTAGCATTCTTTATTCTTTATTCCTTATTCTTTTGCACATCCCAAACACACAATTAAATAATGCTCAAAAGATGACAAAAATTCAGAATTTTGCAAGCCTTGGCCAACCACCTCTTGCATTTGTGCATGCATTGCAATTTCAAAAATTAAACTTAGACATTCTATGACAAGTTATGACACAAAGCATAAAAAAAAAAACCAAAACCCTACCCAATGCACCCAAAATCTCGACATATGCAAATGCCCATGCTAGGTGATTCAAAATTATGCTCCTTGAAGACACAAATTCAGAATTTTCAAGGCCCTAGGCCGACACAAGCATCAAACACTTCAAAGCTTTCATTCTTTCTCACATTCTCTCATTTTCTCTCACTCTCTCATTTCTTCTCTCTCTCTCTCGGCCTTGGCTGAAGTTCTACTCTCCATAGCTTGAGTTCATCATCCTAAGGTTCATCAAGACATTCAAGCTACTTAGGAGCTCGACCAAGCAAAGCTAGGAGCAAAGAAGCACACATGCAAGCTCATAGGACCTTCATCTCGGCTTTGGTAAGTTTGATAGCTCCTATTTCATTTTCTTCTTGTTCTAACCACATGCACCTACTAAGAACTTGGTAACTAAGCTAGGAAATTAAGAATCTCAAGTTGTCTCTCGGCTAAGCAAGGAGAAAAGACTACCTTGTGCTTCATCAAGAGCTTGTGCATCTTCATTGTTGTCTTGCTAAGGTGAGGGCTAAAACTTCTTTGAAAAGATTCCCAAAACCACATGCATGCCTTTAAATGTTATTTTTACCTCTGTACTTGTGATATATGTGTGTACATGAGCTTTTGTAAACATGCATGGTAAGATATTTGGCTAGAATGTGAAGATAGGTGAAATCGCGTATTTGACAACTTAGGGCTTAATCGCACAGGTGAGCGTGAATTGAAACCCTAATGACTAGGTAAACTCGCTAAGTGTTGATCCTATGAATATCGTGTTTAATTATGTGATTAGTAGGCTGCCCGTAGTTGCCCTTATAACCCTAAATATGATTCCGATGATTACATGTTGACAAGTAGGCCATTCTTGTACCCGGTCTCACGTAAACGTTGTTGCATGTTGTATGACCTTATTATTTGATTACATGAACTTCGAAATGAGTTATATGACTTGATCTACATGCGTTACATGGCTGCCTGTCACGCCCTAACCCGACCTATAAAGGTTAGACTAGGGTGTGATCTAAACATTCAAGTTATATCACGTACTTAATTGTTCATGAAAGTTTAACACTTAATGTTTTAGCCTAAACTCCACAAATTCTCCGGAAAACCGGCAGCATAACGGCTGTAATTGGGCTCCTTAGTTTGACCTAAATTTCTAAAGGCCTCAAAGTTTCCAATCTCAATTTCATTTCTAACTATGATTACTATTTATCATCAATTGAAACACCTACTAGTTATCTCGAAGTCTCGTTTGATTAATAACCTAGCATAATACTATGTCTCGTTTGGTTGCAACCTTGTATGCAATGCACATTTATGACATTTAATATATCACATTAGGAGGACAACAAAGTAGGTCGCCTCCGAGCAGTCATAAGATTGCACATTGACAAGTAAACACGTGAGGCACGATATGACAAGTAATTTCACTTGCAAAGCACATGGAGTTATATAAATATTAAACGGGCAGCCATGTAACGCATGTAAATCAAGTCATATAACTCATTTTGAAGTTCACGTAATCAAATAATAAGATTATTCAACATGTAACGATATCTACGTGGGACCGGGTACAAGAATGGCCTACTTATCAACATGTAATCATCGAAATCATATTTAGGGCTACAAGGGAAACTATGGGCAGCCTACTAATCACATAATTAAACACTATATCCATAGGATCAACACTTAGCGAGTTTACCTAGTTATTAGGGTTTCAATTCGTGCTTACCTGTGCGATTAAACCCCAAGTCATCTCGTAATTAAGCTCAAGCCATGCATTGATTAAATCAAACACCCTCAAATATTCAAAACAGTCCACACAATATCCAAATGCCACAATCCCAAGCATTTAATACAACAAGAGAAGCTACAATAATTTTTCTAAGCATATCAATAGGTGAAACCCTCACTGCAATAGACTGTTTTCTCACAATCATTGAGACAAGCAAACAATCTCCAATTCCAGTGAACAATATTTCAAATTAAAGCTTAAGGAGTGAACTAAAGTCAGAAACAAACCTTGCATCGTTTGGAGTTCGGGTTCAAGAGTTATAGCCAAAACCGTGAAACTACACAAAACTGTCCAGATTTGCACACATTTCAATACTTGTCGTTTTTTAGGGCCTTAGGGTTAGATTTAGCCTTAGTCTATTTCTGACAAAAATTCCCAGAACTGAAAAATATAGCATCACACCAAATTTTATGCATTTTGGATGTCAATGCCTAAATCAAAACTGGTTCGCTCTACAAAAATAGTGAATCTGCCAAAACCTGCTTCATTTTTCCAGATTTTCCAGATTTGGACACATTTTGATAATTTGCCATTTTGAGGACCTTAGAGTCAAAATTAGCTTTGGCCTATTTCTGTGAAAAATGCTTATAACTGGCAAAATTAGTTACCTACCAATATTCACACATTTTCAACCTCATTTACCTGGTCGAAATCACCCCGCACCAACAAGACTGAAGACTATCCCATACGCGATTTCAACTATCATCACATTCTAGCCAAATATCTTGTCATGCATGTTTATAAAAGCTCATGAACACACATATATCACAAGTACAGAGGTAACAATAGCCATTCAAAGGCAAGCATGTGGTTTTCAAAAGCTTTTCAGGAAATTTTAGCCCTCACCTTAGCAAGACAACAAAGAAGATGCACAAACTCTTGAGGATGCACAAGATTGACTCTTTTCCTTGCTTAGCCGAGAGTCTCTAATTTCCTAGCTAAGTTACCATGTTCTTAGTAGGTGCATGTGGTTAGAACAAGAAGAAAATGAAATGGAAGCCAACAAACTTACCTAAGCCGAAATGAATGTGCTATGACCTTGCATGTGAGTTTCTTGCAATCTAGCTTGCTTAGTCGAGCTCCCTAGCTTCTTGCATGTCTTGATGAACCATTGAGTGATGAACTTAAGCTAAGGAGAGTAAAGTTTCAGCTAGGGCCGAGAGAGAGAGAGGAGAAATGAGAGAAAGAATGAGAGAAATAGAAGAAATGAAAGAAAAATGAAAAGCTTGCTAAGTTGATGCTTGTGTCGGCCTAGGACCTTGCAAAATTCAGATTTGTGTCTGCAAGGAGCATAATTTTGAATCACCAGCATGGCAAGAGGATGGGTCGAGAATATTGGTGCATTGAGTAGGGTTTTGGGTTATTTTTTTTATGCCTTGTGTCATAGATTGTCATAGGATGTCTAGGAATATAATTTGAATTAAGCAAGCAAGCACAAATGCACAAAAAGTGGTCGGCTCAAGCATTGCAAGAATCTGAATTTTTGTCTTGGTTGAGCAATATTTAATTGTGTGTTTGGGATATGCAAAAGAATAAGGAATAAAGAATAAAGAATGTCTAGCTTTTGGTGTAAATTCGTCTTCTAGTGAGTTGAATTAGCAATTTAATATTAGTTACTGGAATTTGTAGGATTAATTAATGATTTAGTGCTTCGTGCAAGATGCTTTCTTGATTAGCATGCGGGCACGCTTTCCTAGGTTTAGGGTACGCACTACGAGGTAAGGCACAAACTATGAGATGAATGCACGTTTTCCAAGTAAATGCACGCAACCCTAAATAAATGCACGTAATTCAATGCAAGGCACACAGAATGAAACACAATTCTTAAACCTAGGTCAAGGCATACAAATCTAGGTTAGGGCACACAAAACGAGGTATCGCATGCAAATCAAAATCGGGCCTTACATCCTCCCCTCCTTAAAAGAATTTCGTCCCGAAATTCAATATTATCTTTGAAATAAAGCTGGATATTGTTGTTCCATCTGGTCTTGCCTTTCCCACATTGCTTCTTCAACTCCATGATGATCCCACAACACTTTCACCATTGGTATAGATTTGTTGCGCAATTCCCGATCTTGCTGGTCTAGGATCTGAATGGGCTTTTCCTCATAAGACAAGTTCTCCCAAAGCTGCAACGGCTCTGGCTCCAAGATATGCGATCGATCAAGGTGATACTTCCGCAGCATCGAAACATGAAAGACGTCCTGAATATTGGAGAGGTTTTGGGGTAGTTCCAGATGATACGCCAACTTGCCAACCTTCTCAATTATCTCGAATGGTCCTACAAACCTCGGGCTTAACTTTCCACCCTTGCCGTGTTTAATCAGTCCCCTCCGAGGTGATATCTTTAAGAACACCTTGTCGCCGACCTCAAACTCTAGGCTCCGTCTCCCTCGGTCTGCATAACTTTTCTGCCTGCTTTGGGCAGTAAGCATCCGTTTCCGGATGAGGTGGATATTATCAACAGTCTTCATAAGTTCAGGTAGAAGGGTCAGGTCAAAAGTCTTTGTCTCACCTACTTCATCCTAGTAAATTGGGGATCGACATTTACGTCCATACAATGCCTCAAAGGGGGCCATCCCAATAGTGGCCTGATAACTATTATTATAAGCAAACTCCGCTAGAGATAGATATTTCTCCCAACCTTTCCCGAAGTCTAAAACACACGCCCTCAGCATATCCTCCAGAATCTGAATAGTTCTCTCAGATTGTCCATCAGTCTGAGGGTGATAAGCCGTGCTGAAACTCAACTTCGTTCCCAAAGCTTCTTGCAATCTCTTCCAAAATCGGGAAGTAAAACAAGGATCCCTATCCGATACAATACTCACAGGCATCCCGTGCAATCTTACAATATCTGCCACATACATATCTCCCAACTTCTCAGGACTATCCTCCTTGTTCATCGATAAGAAGTGCGCTGACTTAGTCAATCTATCCACTATAACCCAAACGGCGTCATGACCCTTTTGTGACCTGGGCAGGTCCATAACAAAGTCCATAGTTATATGTTCCCATTTCCATTGAGGAATCTCCAACGGTTGAAGTAAACCTGCTGGTCGTTGATGTTCTGCTTTGACTCTCTGGCAAGTCAAACACTGTGCCACAAACTCCGCAATCTCTCTCTTCATGTTATTCCACCAATAGTGTTGCTTCAATCCTGGTACATCTTTGTTCCGCCGGGGTAAATAGTGTATCTTGAATTATGGGCTTCTTCAAGAATCTTCTTTTTCAGCTCTGGCTCATTAAAAACACAAATCCTATTCCTAAACCTCCAAATACCATCATCATGAAACTTGAAATCTGTGTTGCTTTCTTTAATCTTCTGAAACTGTTGGTCCTTCTATTGAGCCTCTCGTAATTCAGACAACAAGGTCGATTGAACTTGTGTAGTGGCAAAAAGTAACCCTTTTCGAGTCAATTGTGGTTTCCACAAGAATGCTTCCTCTAATAACTCCTGCACCTTGACTTCCAGTTTTGCCATGCTTGCTTTCCTACTTAAGGCATCTGCAACTACATTTGCTTTACCGGGCACATAATTGATTGTGCAGTTATAATCATCCAAAAGCTCCATCCACCGCCTTTGCCTCATGTTCAACTCTTTTTGTGAGAACAAGTATTTCAAGCTCTTGTGATCAGTAAACACCTCGAACTTGTTACCCCACAGATAGTGCCTCCATTTCTTGAGTGCAAACACAATAGCCGCTAACTCCAAATCATGCATCGGGTAGTTCAATTCATACGGCTTCGGTTTCCTAGAAGCATACGCAATCACTCTACCATTTTGCATCAACACACAACCCAGTCCTTCCTTCGAAGCATCACTATAGATTACAAAACCTTGACTCCCTTCAGGCAATGCAAGAACATGTGCGGTAGTCAATCTTTTCTTCAATTCTTGGAAGTTGTTCTTGCACTTGTCATCCCACACGAACTTTGTTTTCTTTTGAGTGAGCTTTGTGAGCGGTCCTGCAATCTTTGAGAAATCCTTCACGAACCTCTGATAATAGCCGGCTACACCAAGAAAACTCTGAACTTCTGTAACATTTTTCGGCTTCTTCAAAGACATCACTGCTTCTATCTTCGCTGGATCTATTGTTATTCCCTCTTGGGATATGATGTGCCTAAAAAATGCAATATGCTGCAACCAAAATTCGCATTTGCTAAACTTCGCATACAATTGATGCTCTCGAAGTTTTTGCAGTACCAATCGCAGATGTTGTTCATCCTCAGCCTCGGATTTTGAGTATACCAAGATATCATCAATAAAGATCACCACAAACTGGTCCAACTAGGGTTGAAACACCCTGTGCATCAACTCCATAAAAGCTGTAGGGGCATTAGTTAGTCCAAATGGCATCACCATATATTCATAATGCCCATATCTCGTCCTGAAAGTCGTTTTAGGCACATCCTCCTTTTTGATCCACAACTGATAGTACCCTTGCCTCAAGTCGAGCTTCGAATACACTTTGGCTCTGTGAAGTTGATCAAACAACTCGTCGATCAGTGGAAGTGGGTATTTATTCTAGACGGTCACTTGGTTCAATCCTCGGTAGTCGATGCATAGCCTCAACGTTCCGTCTTTTTTCTTTACAAATTGGACTGGCGCACCCCACGGAGAAGAACTTGGTTGAACAAACCCCTTCTTCAACAATCCCTGCAATTGGTCCTTCAGTTCTTGTAGCTCGGCCGGTGCCATACGATAGGGAGCTTTAGATATCGGCTGAGTGTCAGGCAGTAATTCTATAATGAACTCGATCTCCCGATTTAGGGGTAAACCGGGCAATTCTTCTGGAAACACATCCACATAATCTTTAATCACTGGCATCTCCTCCAACTTAGCTTTGTTCGATGGCTTGTTGATGAGGTAAGCTAAGTATCCACTATACCTTTTTCTCAAGGACTTCACTGCTTTCGTAGATGAAATGATGGCACTCCCGGTGAAGTCTCTCCGACCCATTACCTCCAATATTGGTTGACTAGGTATCCGGAATGTTACAATCTTCGTTCGGCAATCTAGTTGGGCATGATGCTTTGCCAACCAGTCCATCCCTAAAATGACTTCATAATCTCGAAAGGGTAATATAATAAGATTGGCCGAGAATTCCCTATCTTTGATTTGGATTTTACATGCTTTACAAGCTGAGCTAGTAATAAGTTTAGAACCTATCGGAGTAACAACTTCTACTTCGTAAGGCAAACATACAACTCGTAGCTTCACACGTTGTACACATAAGGGAGTAATAAATGAATGAGTAACACCTGGATCAATTAGCACCCTAACAGGTTGATTCAGTATTAAGAATGTACCTTTAACAACAGCGGTCTCGTCCGGAAACTCCTCGCACTCAATAGCATAAGCTCGAGCCTAAACTCTAGGAACTGGAGTCTTGCCTCTACCAGCTGGTTTAACTTGATTTTGTCCTCCTTGCCATTTAGGGCAATCCTTGATCTAATGCTGATCACTGCCACACTGCACACATCGTCCTGACTTCTTCCAGCACTGGGCCTCAGTATGCCCCTTCTTGTCACAGTAAGAACAGTTGATAGACTGAGTAGCAGGTGAACTACCTGTGGATCCGCAGGTGGAAGAGGCAAATGGTGTTTTAGTCAGGCCACGGTTGTTTACTGGTCTGTTCTGGCTCTGGCCCTGACTGGGACTCTGACTTTGGAATTTCCTCTGTTGACCTGGAGGCCGATATGGTTTCTTGTTTGGCTAGCTTGAACCAGCTCTATCAAGTTTTATCTTCTCAACTCGGGAAGCAGCAGCAAGGAAAGCAGAATAAGTATCAAATTCATGCGAAGCCTACTGGTCCTGAATCTCTAGCCTCAATCTAGTCATAAATTTTCAGATCTTCGCCTCAGGAGTACTGACCATGTATTGAGCATAGCGGGATAGCCGGTCAAAACAAGCCTCATACTGGGCCACCGTCATGTTACCCTGGTTCAAGTGCATGAATTCCTCAATCTGCCTCTGCCTGGAAACTGCAGGTATATATTTCTCCTTAAATGCCTTAACGAAATTACCCTACAAGCGAGGTGTATGATCAGTTTCCCAAAGTGCCTCCATAGTGTGCCACCAGTGCTCAGCATCCCCGTGCAACAAAAACACATCAAACTCCACCTTTTCTTCATCAGTATAGTCAAGTGGCCTGAAAATCCTCTCGATCTCAGACAGCCAAGCCTCCGTCTTTTCATCATCAGCTTCTCCGTGGAATTTGGATGGGCAAAAGTCAAGGAGCTCCCGCATTCTGCTATGTCTCCCATGGTTACCATCATCCCTGTTGTTGTTGTTGTTCGCTTCATGTGCATCTTGACGTTCCATCACTCGCAACACGCGATCCATGGCATTCGCCATCATGTTAAACATAGCCATGCCGGGATTAGTTTGATAAGCATCTCAAGTCTCTTGGGGCTCACCGCTCCTATTAGTAGTGTGGGTACTAGGGCCAACCATCTATAGGCACAGATTACGATGCACAATTTATTGAAATATGACAAGACAAGAATTTAATGTACAAGGTATGCAACATACAATTTTACATAAACACATAGTTCTAGAAGCAGTTAAGACATGTTAATCACATAAACACATAGAAATAGAGAAGGCACACTTAACATTATCACACACTAACACATATAAACAAGTCATCCTAATAACCTTAGGGCTTCTACCCATGGTCTGAGAGTTAAACCCGGCTTAAGCAATCTAAGCTCTGATACCATTCTTCAGTGTCACGCCCCAACCCGGCCTATAAAGGTTAGACTAGGGTGTGATCTAAACATTCAAGTCATATCTCGTACTTAATCGTTCATGAAAGTTTAACACTTAACGTTTTAGCCTAAACTCCGCAAATTCTCCGGAAAACCAACAGTATAACGGCTGTAATTGGGCTCCTTAATTTGACCTAATTTTCTAAAGGCCTCAAAACTTTCGATCACAAATTCATTTCCAACTAAGATTACTATTTATCATCAATTGAAATGCTTACGAGTTATCTCAAAGTCTCGTTTGATTAATAACCTAGCATGATACTATGTCTCGTTTGTTCGTTAATCCTCGTTACAAAAGTACCTGTTGATCTTAGCTTAACAATGAGTACCTGTTTAAGAATGGAGAGGTTCATTTTACTTAATCCTTACCTGATATTTCATAATCCTATGATAGATATTATCCAATAACGATAGAAAAAACGACCATAGTTGTGTTTATCTAGTTATGATCAGTACAAGCCAAAATTAGACCCCAAATTACAACAGGGGTCTTTTACATTACAACAACAAGCAACATAAAAGAAATAGTCTTCAAATAACATATCGTTCACGAAATAGTCATAGTCAAGTAAGGCACGTAGGGCAAGCAATCATTCCAAGGAATCATCGTTAGGCACATTGTCCTCGGGTACCTGTTCTTAATCTTCTTCACCAGAAATGATAAAAGAGGGTGTGAAATCAGCGAGGGGGAACGACAAATAAGTTTTGAAATCCATTTTCCGGTTCAACTCATGAAAACTATTTTTGTAAGCATGACATATATCACAAGTAATTTCATAATGTAATATAAAACTAAAGGAACACAATTACCCGTCTTTCCTCCCCGAGGTCCTTTAGAAACCAAGCGAGAGTACTTATACACATAGTGAAAAGGATACGGTGAGCTTTTGCTCTCAGTTTATTTCCAGTATCAGTTGTTGCGGCCGACTTCAAATCATCCCCTTATCACGCCAAATGGGTGTACTCCAGATGTACCCCAAAATCCTACGACCTAACTCTCCGAGGAAGTCTAGCCCCTAAGCGAGAGAGGGAATTGGACAATGGTAGTCACGGTTGCACCGGCAAGCCCGATGTCGCCCGGTGTGCGTGAACGCTACCATGCCAGAATGAAAAGTTGCAACCTAGTATGCAATGCACATTTATGACATTTAATATATCACATTAGGAGGACAACAAAGTAGGTCACCTCCGAACAGTCATAAGATTGCACATTGACAAGTAAACAAGCGAGGCACGATATGACAGACAATTTCACTTGAAAAGCACATGGAGTTATATGAATATTAAACGGGCAGCCATGTAACACAAGTAAATCAAGTCATATAACTCATTTTGAAGTTCACGTAATCAAATAATAAGATTATTCAATATGCAACGACATCTACGTGGGACCGGGTGCAAGAATGGCCTACTTATCAACATGTAATCATCGAAATCATATTTAGGGCTACAAGGGCAACTACGGGCAGCCTACTAATCACATAATTAAACACTATATCCATAGGATCAACACTTAGCGAGTTTACCTAGTTACTAGAGTTTCAATTCGTGCTTACCCGTGCGATTAAGCCCCAAGTCATCTCGTAATTAAGCTCGAGCCATGCATTGATTAAATCAAATACCCTCAAGCATTCAAAATAGTCCACACAACATCCAAATGCCACAATCCCAAGCATTTAATACAACAAGAGAAGCTACAATAATTTTTCTAAGCATATCAATAGGTGAAACCCTCACTGCAATAGACTGTTTTCTCACAATCATTGAGACAAGAAACCAATCTCCAATTCCAGTGAACAAGATGTCAAATTAAATCTTAAGGAGTGAACTAAATTCAGAAACAAACCTCGCATCATTTGGAGTTCGGGTTCAAGAGTTATAGCCAAAACCGTGAAACTACACAAAACTGTCCAGATTTACACACATTTCAATATTTGTCGTTTTTGAGGGCCTAGGCTACTGTCAGATTTAGCCTTAGTCCATTTCTGACAAAAATTCCCAGAACTGAAAATTATAGCAGCCTACCAAATTACATGAATTTTGGATGTCATTTACTAAATCAAAACTGGTTCGTTCTACAAGAACAGTGAATCTGCCAAAACCTGCTTCATTTTCCCAGATTTTCCAGATTTGGACACGTTTTGATAATTTGTCATTTTGAGGACCTTAGAGTCGAAATTAGCTTTTTCCTATTTCTATGAAACATTCTCAGAACTGGAAAAACTAGTCATCTACCAATTCTCACGCATTTGTAACCTCATTTACCTAGTCAAAATCACCCCGTACCAACAAGACAGAAGACTGTCCCATACGCGATTTCAGCTATCATACCATTCTAGCCAAATATCTTGCCATGCATGTTTATAAAAGCTCATGAACACACATATATCACAAGTACAGAGGTAAAAATAGACATTCAAATGCATGCATGTGGTTTTCAAAAGCTTTACAAAGAAGTTTTAGCCTCACCTTAGCAAGACAACAAAGAAGATTTACAAACTCTTGAGGATGCACAAGATTGACTCTTTTCCTTGCTTAGCCGAGAGACCACTTGATATTTCTCTAATTTCCTAGCTAAGTTACCACGTTCTTAGTAGGTGCATGTGGTTAGAACAAGAAGAAAATGAAATGGAAGCTAACAAGCTTACCTAAGCCGAAATGAAGGTTCAATGAGCTTGCATGTGAGTTTCTTGCAATCTAGCTTTCTTAGTCAAGCTCCCTAGCTTCTTGCATGTCTTGATGAACCATTGAGTGATGAACTTAAGCTAAGGAGAGTAAAGTTTCAGCTAGGGCCGAGAGAGAGAGAGGAGAAATGAGAGAAAGAATGAGAGAAAGAGAGGAAATGAAAGAAAAATGAAAAGCTTGCTAAGTTGATGCTTGTGTCGGCCTAGGGCCTTGCAAAATTCAGATTTGTGTCTTCAAGGAGCATAATTTTGAATCACCTAGCATGGCAAGAGAATGGGTCGATAATATGGGTGCATTGGGTAGGGTTTTGGGTTATTTTTTTTATGCCTTGTGTCATAGATTGTCATAGGATGTCTAGGAATAGAATTTGAATTAAGCAAGCAAGCACAAATGCACAAAAAGTGGTCGGCCAAGGCATTGCAAGAATCTGAATTTTTGTCTTGGTTGAGCAATATTTAATTGTGTTTGGGATATGCAAAAGAATAAGGAATAAAGAATAAAGAATGTCTAGCTTTTGGTGCAATTTCGTCTTCTAGTGCGTTGAATTAGTAATTTAATATTAGTTACTGGGATTTGTAGGATTAATTAATGATTTAGTGCTTCGTGCAAGATACTTTCTTGATTAGCGTGAGGGCATGCTTTCCTATGTCTAGGGCACGTACTACGAGGTAAGGCACGAACTACGAGATGAATGCACGTTTTCCAAGTAAATGCGCGCAACCCTAAATGAATGCACGTAATTCAATGCATGACACACAAAATGAAACACAATTCTTAAACCTAGGTCAAGGCACGCAAATCTAGGTTATCGCACGCAAATCGAGGTCGGGCCTCACACTGCCCGTTTAATATTCATATGACTCCATGTGCTTTACATGTGAAATTACCTGTTATATCATGCCTCGCGTGTTTACTTTTCAATGTGCAATCTTATGACTGTTCGGAGGTAACCTACTTTGTTGTCCTCCTAACGTGATATATTAAATGTCATAAGTGTGCATTGTATACAAGGTTGCAACCTTTCATTCTGGCGTGGTAGCGTTCACGCACACCGGGCGGCATCGGGCTTGCCGGTGCAACCATGACTACCATTGTCCAATTCCCTCTCTCGCTTGGGGGCTAGACTTCCTCGGAGAGTTGGGTCATAGGATTTCCGGGTACATCCGGAGTACACCCATTTGGTGTGATAAGGGGATGATTTGAAGTCGGCCGCAACAATTGATACTGGATATGAACTGAGAGCTAAAGCTCACCGTATCCTTTTCACTATATGTATAAGTACTCTCGCTTGGTTCCTAGAGGATCTCGGGGAGGAAAGACGGGTAATTGTGTTCCTTTACCTTTATATTACATGATGTACTTACTTGTGATATATATCATGCTTGCAAAGGGTTTTCATAAGTTGAACCGGAAAAAGAGTTTCAAAACTTATTTCTCGTTCCCCCTCGCTGAGTTCATAAGGACTCACCCTCTTTTATCATCTCAAGTGAAGAAGACCAAGGATAGGTACCCGAGGACAACGTGCCTATTGATGATTGCTTGGAATGATTGCTTGCCCTACGTGCCTTACGTGACTATGGAAATTTTGTGAACGATATGTTGCTTGAAGACTATTTCGTATGTTGCTTGTTATTGTATTGTAAATGACCCCCGTTGTAATTTGGGGTTTAATTTTGGCTTGTTCTAATCATAACTAGTTAGACACTCTTGCGGTCGTTTTTGCTATCGCTACTGGCTAGTATCTATCATAGGATTATGAAGTATCAGGTAAGGATTAAGTAAAATGAATCTATCTAATCTTAAGCAGGTACTCATTGTTAAGCTAGGATCAACAGGTACTTTTGTAACAAGGATTAACAAACAAACGAGACATAGTTATCATGCTAGGATGTTAATCAAACGAGACTTCGAGACAACTAGTAGACGTTTCAATTGATAGTAATCTTAGTTGGAAATGAATTTGAGATTGAAAGTTTTGAGGCGTTTAGAGAATTAGGTCAAACTATAGAGCCCCCAATTACAGTCGTTATGTTGCCGAATTTCCGGAGAATTTGTGGAGTTTAGGCTAAAATGTTAAGTGTTAAAACTTTCATGAACGCTTAAGTACGTGATATGACTTGAATGTTTACATCACACCCAAGTCTAACCTTTATAGGTTGGGTTGGGACATGACAACCTAATCCATCACATTTCTATTACCGAATCCCACGGCACCATGGGCAAGACAACTTCGCCTTACGTAGAGGCTGGGCCCTCAAACTGAGGGCGTTGGGCTTGGGACCAGGTCTCCATCGCTCTTTTGCCCATAACTTTTGATCCATAAGGGGTTATGCGGCGTACAGCATGCCGTTGGAAAGCTCTTCGAGAGTTCTACGATGGGGGCAGCAAGCCTGCTCGGCTGTGAATGTTTTCGGAGCCCAAAATTTAAAGTTTTCATAAGTTTTGGAACACTTTTCTTCTTTTGCGCTGTTTTTCCGTCCCGGATCGTACGTCGTGAGCCACGAAAAAGGAGACAATCTAATCCATCACATTTCTATTATCGAATCCCATGGCACCTTGGGCAAGACAACTTCGCTTCACGTAGAGGCTGGACCCGCAAACCGAGGGCGTGGGGCTTGGCACTAGGTCTTCGTCACTCCGGTGCGCATCACTTTTGATTCGTAAGGATTTACGCGGCGTACAGCAAACCGTTAGAAAGCTCTCCGAGAGCTCTACGACGGGGGCAACAAGCTTGCTCGGATGCGCCTATTTTCGGTGCACAAAATTGAACGTTGTGTTAAGTTTTGGGACACTTTTCTTCTTTTGCGCTGTTTTTTCGTCCCGAATCGTACGTCGTGAGCTGCAAAAAATGCGACAACCTAATCAATCACATTTCTAATATTGAATCACACAACACCTTGGGCAAGACAACTTCGCTTCATGTAGAGGCTGGGCCCTCAAACCGAGGGCGTGGGGCTTGGCACCAGGTCTCCTTCGCTCCGATGCCTATAACTTTTGATCCGTAAGGAATTCCGTAGCGCACAGCATACCGTTGGAAAGTTCTCCAAGAGCTCTAGGACAGGGGCATCAAGCCTGCTCTGCTGCGCCTGTTTTCAGAGACCAAAATCGAACGTTTTCATCAATTTCAGGATATTTTTCTTATTTTGTGCTGTTTTTCTGTCCCGGATCATACGTCGTGAGCCGCGAAAAGGACGGCAACCTAATCCATCACATTTCTATTCCCGAATCCCACAGCACCTTGGGCAAGACAACTTCACCTCACGTAGAGGCAGGGTCCGCAGACCGAGGGCGTGGGGCTTGGGACCAGGTCTCCTTCACTCCGGTGCCCATAACTTTTGATCCGTAAGGAGTTACGTGGCGCACAACATACCGTTGGAAAGCTCTCCGAGAGCTCTACGACGGGGACAACGAGCCAGCTCGGCTGCGCCTATTTTCAGAGACCTAAACCAAACGTTTTCATCTGTTTTGGGATACTTTTCTTATTTTGCTCTGTTTTTCTATCCCGGATCGTACGTCGTGAGCCGAGAAAAGGACGACAACCTAATCCACCACATTTCTATTCTCGAATCCCACGACACCTTGGGCAAGAAAACTTTGCTTCACAAAGAGGCTGGGCATGCAAACCGAGGGCGTGGGGCTTGAGACTAGGTCTCCGTCACTCCAGTGGCCATAACTTTTGATCCGTAAGGATTTACGCGGCGCACAGCATACCGTTGGAAAGCACTCCGAGAGCTCTACGACACGGGCAGAAAGACTACTCGGTTGCGCCTTTTTTCGGAGCCCAAAATTGAACGTTTTCATTAGTTTCGTGACACTTTTCTTCTTTTACTCTGTTTTTCCGTCCCGGTTCGTATGTCGTGAGCCGCGAAAAGGACGGCAACCTCATCCATCATATTTCTATTACAGAATCCCACAACACCTTGGGCAAGAAAACTTCGCTTCACGTAGAGGCTGGGCTGACAAACCGAGGGCGTGGGTCTTGGGACCAAGTCTCCGTCGCTGTTGCTCCGGTGCCCCTAACTTTTGATCCGTCAGGAGTTACACGGCGCACAGCATACCGTTGGAAAGCTCTCCGAAAGCTCTACGATAGGTGTAGCAAGCCTGCTCGGCTGCGCCTATTTTTGGAGTCAAAATTGAATGGTTTCATCCGTTTCGGGATACTGTTCTTCTTTTGCGCTATTTTTCTGTCCCGGTTCGTACGTCGTGAGCCGCGAAAATGAGAACAACCTAATCCATCACATTTCTATTACCGAATACCATAGCTCCTTGGGCCAGACAACTTCGTTTCACGTAGAGGATGGGCCCGCAAGCCAAGGGCGTGGGGCTTGGGACTAGGTCTCTGTCGCTACGGTGCCCATAACTTTTGATCCGTAAGGAGTTACGCGGCGTACATCACACCGTTGGAAAGCTCTCCGAGAGCTCTACTATGGAGGCAGTAAGACTACTTGGCTACGCCTAGTTTCAGAGACCAAAATAGAACATTTTCATCAGTTTCGGGACACTTTTCTTCTTTTGCGCTATTTTTCTGTCCCGGATCGTACGTCGTGAGCCGCGAAAAGGACGAAAACCTAATACATTACATTTCTATTCCCAAATCCCACGGCACCTTGGGCAAGATAACTTCACCTCACATAGAGGTAGGGTCCGCAAACCGAGGGCATGGGGCTTGGGACCAAGTCTCCGTCGCTCCAGTGCCCATAACTTTTGATCCGTAAGGACTTACGCGGCGTACAGCATACCATTGGAAAGCTCTCCGAGAACTCTACGGCGGGGGCCGCAAGCCTGCTTGGCTGCGCCTCTTTTCGGAGCCCAAAATTAAACGTTGTTATAAGTTTCGAGACACTTTTCTTCTTTTGCGCTGTTTTTCCATCCTGGATCGTATGTCATGAGCCGTGAAAAAGGGGGCAACCTAATCCGTTACATTTCTATTACCGAATCCCATGGCACCTTGGGCAAGACAACTTCATTTCACGAAGAGGCTGGGCCTACAAACCAAGGTTGTGGGGCTTGGCACCAGGTCTTCGTCCCTCCGGTGCCCATAACTTTTGATCTGTAAGGAGTTACGTGTTGCACAGCATATCGTTAGAAATCTCTCCGAGAGCTCTACAATGGGGGCAGCAAGCCTGCTCGGCTGTGCCGGTTTTCGGAGTCCAAAATCGAACGTTTTCATCAGTTTTGGGATACTTTTCTTCTTTTGAACTGTTTTTCTATCCCAGATCGTACGTCGTGAGCCGCGAAAAGGATGACAACCTAATCCATCACATTTCTATTCCTAAATACCATGGCACCTTGGGCAAGACAACTTCGCCTCACGTAGAGGCAGGGTCCGCAAACCGAGGGCATGGGGCTTGGGACCAAGTCTCCGTCGCTCCAGTGCCCATAACTTTTGATCCAAAAGGCGTTACGCGGTGTACAACACACCGTTAGAAAGCTCTCCGAGAGCTCTACGACGGGGGTAGTAAGACTACTTGGCTGCGTCTATTTTCGGAGACCAAAATAGAATGTTTTGATAAGTTTCGGGACACTTTTCTTCTTTTGCGCTGTTTTTCCGTCCCGGATCGTACGTTGTGAGCCGCGAAAAGGACGACAACCTAATCCATCATATTTCTATTATCGAATCCCACGGCACCTTGGGCAAGACAAATTCGCTTCACGTAGAGGCTGGGCCCGCAAACCGAGTGCGTGGGGCTTGGGACCAGGTCTTCGTCACTCCGGTGCCCATAACTTTTGATCCGTAAGGAGTTACACAGTGCACAACATACCGTTGGAAAGCTCTCCAAGAGCTCTACGACGGGGCAGCAAGCTTGTTCGGTTACGCCTGTTTTCAGAGACCAAAATCGAACGTTTTCATTAGTTTCGGGATACTTTTCTTATTTGGCGCTGGTTTTCTGTCCCGGATTGTACGTCGTGAGCCGGGAAAAGGACGACAAACTAATCCACCACATTTCTATTCCCGAATCCCATGGCACCTTGGGCAAGACAACTTCACTTCACGAAGAGGCTGGGCCTACAAACCGAGGTCGTGGGGCTTGGCACCAGGTCTTCGTCGCTTCGGTGCCCATAACTTTTGATCCGTAAGGAGTTAAGCGGCGCACAGCATACTGTTGGAAAGCTCTCCGAGAGCTCTACGAAGGCGGCAATAAGACTACTCGGCTGCGCATGTTTTTGGAGACCAAAATAGATCATTTTCTTCAGTTTGGGGACACTTTTCTTCTTTTGTACTATTTTTCCGTCCCGGATCGTATGTCGTGAGCCGCGAAAAAGGCAACAGCCTAATCCATCACATTTCTATTAATGAATCCCATGGCACCTTGGGCAAGACAACTTCATTTCACGAAGGGGCTGGGCCTGCAAACCGAGGTTGTGGGGTTTAGCACCAGGTCTCCATCGCTCCGGTGCCCATAACTTTTGATCCGTAAGGAGTTACACAGCGCACAGCATACCGTTGAAAAGCTCTCCGAGAGATCGACGATGCGGTCAGCAAGCCTGCTCGGTTGCTCCTATTTTCGGATCCCAAAATATAACATTTTCATCAATTTCGGGACACTTTTCTTCTTTCGTGCTGTTTTTTCGTCCCGGATCGTACATCGTGAGCCTCGAAAATGATGACAACCTAATCTATCACATTTCTATTACCGAATCCCACGACACCTTGGGCAAGACAACTTCACTTCACGTAGAGGCTAGGCCCGTAAACGGAGAGCGTGGGGCTTAGCACCAGGTCTCCGTCGCTCCGGTGCCCATACTTTTCATCCGTAAGGAGTTACGCGGTGCACAGCATACCGTTGAAAAGCTCTCCGAGAGCTCTACGACGGGGGCAGCAAGCCTGCTCAGCTACGCCTGTTTTTAGGGACCAAAATCGAACATTTTCATTAGTTTCGTGATACTTTTCTTCTTTTGCGCTGTTTTTTTGTCCCAGATCGTACGTCATGAGTCGCGAAAAGAGGACAACCTAATCCATCACATATCTATTACCGAATCCCACGGCACCTTGGGCAAGACAACTTCGTTTCACGTAGAGGCTAGACCCGCAAACCGAGAGGGTGGGGCTTGGCACCAGGTCTCCGTCGCTCCGGTGTCTATAACTTTTGATCCATAAGGAGTTACGTGGCGCACAGCATACCTTTAGAAAGCTCTCCAAGAGCTTTATGACGGGGATAGCAGGCTTGCTCGGCTGCGCCTATTTTCGGAGACCAAAATTGAATGTTGTCATAAGTTTTGGGACACTTTTCTTCTTAAAAGCTATTTTTTCGTCCCGGATCGTACGTCGCGAGCCGCAAAAGAGGCGACAACCTTATCCATCACATTTCTATTACCGAATCCCACGGCACCTTGGGCAAGACAACTTCACTTCACGTACAGGCTGGGCTAGCAAACCGAGGACGTGGGGCTTGTGACCAGGTATCCGTCGCTCCGGTGCCTATAACTTTTGATCTGTAATGAGTTACACGGCGTACCGCATACCGTTGGAAAGCTCTCCAAGAGCTCTACGACGGGGGCAGCAAGCCTACTCCACTGCGCCTGTTTTCGAAGCCCAAAATAGAACATTTTCATCAGTTTCGTGACATTTTTCTTCGTTTGCGCTGTTTTTTTGTCCTAGATCGTACGTCGTGAGACGCAAAAAAGGCGACAACCTAATCCAATACATTTCTATTACCAAATCCCACGGCACCTTGGGTAAGACAACTTCACTTCACGTAGAGGCTGGGCCCGTAAACCGAGGACGTGGGGCTTGGCACGAAGTCTCCGTCGCTCTTGTGCCCATAACTTTTTATCCGTAAGGAGTTACGCGGTGCACAGCATACCGTTGAAAAGCTCTCCGAGAGTTCTACGGCGGGGGCAGTAAGCCTGCTCGACTGCGCCTGTTTTCAGAGACCAAAATCGAATATTTTTATTAGTTTCGGGGTACTTTTCTTCTTTTGCGCAGTTTTTCTGTCCCGGACCATACGTCATGAGTCGTGAAAAGGACGACAACCTAATCCATCATATTTCTATTACCGAATTCGACGGCACCTTGGGCAAGACAACTTCGCCTCACGTAGAGGCTGGGCCCGCAAACTAAGGGTGTTGGGCTTGGGACCAGGTCTCTATCGCTCCTGTGCCCATAACTTTTGATCCATAAGGAGTTATGCGGCGCACAGCATACCGTTGGAAAGCCCTCCGAGAGTTTTACAATGGGGGTAGCAAGCCTGCTCGGCTGTGAATGTTTTCGGAGCCCAAAATTGAACGTTTTCATAAGTTTTGGAACACATTTCTTCTTTTGCGTTGTTTTTTCGTCTCGGATTGTACGTCGTGAGCCGCGAAAAAGGCGACAACCTAATCCACCACATTTCTATTACCGAATCACACGGCACCTTGGGTAAGACTACTTTGCTTCACGTAGATGCTGGGCCCGCAAACCGAGGGCGTGGGGCTTGTGACAAGGTCTTTATCGCTCCAGTGCCGATAACTTTTAATACGTAAGGAGTTACACGGAATACAGCATACCATTGGAAAGCTCCCTAAGAGCTCTAGGACGGGAGCAGTAAGCCAGCTCGGCTGCGCCTGTTTTCATAGCCCAAAATTGAATGTTTTCATCAGTTTCAGGACACTTTTCTTCTTGTTTGCTATTTTTCTGTCCCGGATCGTACGTCGTGAGCCGCGAAAAGGACGACAACCTAATCCATCACATTTCTATTGCCGAATCCCATGACACTTTGGGCAAGACAACTTCACTTCACGTAGAGGCAGGGTCTGCAGACCGAGGGTGTGGGGCTTGGGACCGAGTCTTTATCGCTCTAGTGCCCATAACTTTTGATCTGTAAGGAGTTACGTGGCGCACAGCATACCGTTGGAAAGCTCTCCGAGAACTCTACGATGAGGGCAGCAAGCCAGCTCAGCTGCGCCTGCTTTCAGAGACCTAAACCGAACGCTTTCATCTGTTTTGGGATACTTTTCTTCTTTTGTACTATTTTTTTGTCCCGGATCGTACGTCGTGAGCCGTGAAAAGGACGACAATCTAATCCACCACATTTCTATTCCCGAATCCCACAACACCTTGGGCAAGAAAACTTCGCTTCACAAATAGGCTGGGCCTGCAAACCGAGGTCGTGGGGCTTGGCACCAGGCCTCCATCGCTCCGGTGCCCATAACTTTTGATCCGTAAGGAGGTACGCGGCGCACAGCATACCGTTGGAAAGCTCTCTGAGAGCTCGACGACAGGGGCAATAAGACTACTCGGTTGCGCCTGTTTTTGTAGACCAAAATAGAACATTTTTATCAATTTCGAGACACTTTTCTTCTTTTGCGCTGTTTTTCCGTCCCGGATCGTATGTCGTGAGCCGTAAAAAAGCGACAACCTAATCTATCACATTTCTATTACCGAATCCCACGGCACCTTGGGCAAGACAACTTCGCTTCACGAAGAGGCTGGGCCTACAAACCGAGGTTATGGGGCTTGGCACCAAGTCTCCGACGCTCCGGTGCCCATAACTCTCCGAGAACTCTACGATGAGGGCAGCAAGCCAGCTCAGCTGCGCCTGCTTTCAGAGACCTAAACCGAACGCTTTCATCAGTTTTCGGACACTTTTCTTCTTTTATTCTGTTTTTCCATCCCGGATCGTATATCGTGAGCCGCGAAAATGGCGACAACCTAATCCATCACATTTCTATTACCGAATCCCACGGCACCTTGGGCAAAACAGCTTCGCTTCACGTAGAGGCTGGGCCCGCAAATCGAGGGCGTCGGGCTTAGCACCAGGTCTCTGTCACTCTGGTGCCCATAACTTTTGATCCGTAAGGAGTTACGCAGCGCACAGCATACCGTTGGAAAGCTCTCCGAGAGCTCTACAACGGGGCTAGCAAGCATGCTCGGCTGCGCCTATTTTTGAATAACAAAATCTATCATTTTCATCAGTTTCAGGACACTTTTATCTTCCTTTGTGCTGTTTTGCCATCCCGGATCGTACGTCGTGAGCCGCCAAAACGACGACAACCTAATCCATCACATTTCTATTCCCGAATCCCACGGCTCGTTGGGCAAGACAACTTCGCTTCATGTAGAGGCTGGGCCTACAAACCGAGGGCCTAGGGCTTGGGACCAAGTCCCCGTCGCTCCGGTGCCCATTACTTTTGATCCGTAAGGAGTTACGCGGCGCACAACATGCTGTAGAAAAGCTCTCTGAGAGCTCTATGATAGGGGCAGCAAGCCTGCTAAGCTGTGCCTATTTTCGGAGACCAAAATTGAACATTTTCATCAGTTTTGGGAAACTTTTATTCTTTTGCACTGTTTTTCTGTCCCGGATTATACGTCATGAGCCGAGAAAAGACGGCAACCTAATCCATCGCATTTCTATTCCCGAATCCCACGGCACCTTGGGCAAGACAACTTTGCCTCACGTAAAGGCAGGGTCTACAAATCGAGGGCGCGGGGCTAGGGACCAGGTCTCCGTCGCTCTAGTGGCCATAACTTTTGATTCGTAAGGAGTTACGTGGTGCACAACATACCGTTGGAATGCTCTATGAGAGCTCTACGATGTGGGAAGCAAGCCTGCTTGGCTGTGCCTATTTTTGGAGACCAAAATCGAACGTTTTCATCAGTTTCGGGACACTTTTCGTCTTTTATGCTGTTTTTCCATCCTGGATCGTACGTCATGAGCCGCCAAAAGGACGACAACCTAATCCATCACATTTCTATTCCCGAATCCCACGGTACCTTGGGTAAGACAACTTCGCCTCACGTAGAGTCTGGGCCAGCAAACTAAGGGCGTGGGGCTTGGGACCAGGTCTCCGTCGCTCCGGTGCCCATAACTTTTGATCCATAAGCAGTTATACAGCGTACAGCAAACCGTTGTAAGCTCTCCGAGAGTTCTACGACGGGGGCAGCAAGCCTGCACAACTATGAATGTTTTCGGAGCCCAAAATTGAACATTTTCATAAGTTTTTGGATACTTTTCTTCTTTTGCGCTGTTTTTCCATTCGGGATGTTACGTCGTGAGTCGCAAAAAAGGTGACAACCTAATCCATCACATTTTCTTTTACCCAATCCCACAGCACCTTGGGCAAGTAAACTTCACTTCATGAAGAGGCTGGGCACGCAAACCGAGGGCGTGGGGCTTGGCACCAGGTCTCCGTCGCTTCGGTGCCCATAACTTTTTATCCGTAAGGAGTAACGCGGTGCACAACATACCATTGAAAAGCTCTTCGAGAGCTCTACGACGAGATCAGCAAGCCTGCTCGGCTGCGCAATTTTTTTGAGACCAAAATCCAACATTTTTATCAGTTTCGGGACACTTCTCTTCTTTTGTGCTATTTTTCTGTTTCAGATCGTACGTCGTGAGCCGCGAAAAGGACGACAACCTAATCCATCATATTTCTATTACCGAATCCCATGGTACCTTGGGCAAGACAACTTTGCTTCACGTAGAGGCTGGGCCCGCAAATCGAGGGCGTGGGGCTTGTGACCAGGTATCCGTCGCTCCGGTGCCCATAACTTTTGACCCGTAAGGAGTTATGCGACAAACTACATACCGTTGGAAAGCTCTCCGAGAGCACTACGACGTGGACAACAAGCCTGCTCTGCTCCGCCTATTTTCGGAGCCCAAATTTGAACATTTTCAACAGTTTCGGGACACTTTTCTTTTTTTGCACTGTTTTTCCGTCCTGAATTGTACGTCGTGAGCCGCGATAAGGATGACAACCTAATCTATAACATTTCTATTACAGAATTCCACGATACCTTGGGCAAGACAACTTCACTTCACGTAAAGGCTGGGCCCAGAAACTGAGGGCGTGGGGACTAGGACCAGGTCTCCGTCGCTCCGGTGCCAATAACTTTTGATCTGTAAGGAGTTACACGGCGCACAACATACCGTTGGAAAGCTCTCCGAGAGCTTCACGATGGGGACAGCAAGCCTGCTCAGCTGTGCTTGTTTTCGGAGCCCAAAATTGAACATTTTCATCAATTTTGGGACATTATTTTTTTGCTTTGTTTTTTCGTCCCGGATCGTACGTCGTGAGCCGTGAAAAGGACGACAAACTAATCCATCACATTTCTATTCCCAAATCCCATGGCACCTTGGGCAACACAACTTCGCCTCACGTAGAGGCAGGGTTCACAAACCGAGGGCGTGGGCTTGGGACCTGGTCTCCATCGCTCCGGAGCCCATAACTTTTGATCTGTAAGGAGTTACGCGGCGTACAGCTTACAGTTGGAAAGCGCTCAGAGAGCTCTCGACGGGGGGAGCAAGCCTACTCAGCTGAGCCTATTTTCAGAGCCCAAAATTGAACGGTGTCATAAGTTTCGGGATACTTTTCTTCTTTTGCGATATTTTTTCGTCCCAGATCATACTTCGTGAGCCGCGAAAAAGGCGACAACCTAATCTATCACATTTCTATTACCGAATCCCACGGCACCTTGGGCAAGACAACGTCGCTTCACGTAGAGGCTGCGTCCGCAAACCGAGGGTGTGGGGCTTGGCACCAGATCTCCATCGCTCCGGTGCCTATAACTTTTTATCCGTAAGGAGTTACGCGGCGCACAACATACCATTGGAAAGCTCTCCGAGAGCTCTACGACAGGGGATGCAAACCTGCTCAGCTGCGCCTATTTTTGGAGACCAAAATCAAACATTTTCATCAATTTCGAGACACTTTTTTTCTTTTGCACTGTTTTTCTGTTCCGGATCGTACGTCGTGAGCCGCGAAAAGGATGACAACCAAATCCATCACATTTCTATTCCCGAATCCCACGGCTCCTTGGGCAAGACAACTTCGACTCACATAGAGGCTGGGCCCGCAAACTGAGGGCGTAGGGCTTGGGACCTGGTCTCCGTCGCTCCGGTACCCATAACTTTTCATCCTTAAGGAGTTATGCGGCGTACAGCATACCGTTGGAAAGCTCTCCGAGAGATCTATGACGAGGGTAGCAAGCTTGCTAGGCTGTGAATGTTTTTGGTGCCCAAAATTGAACGTTTTCGTAAGTTTTGGGACACTTTTATTCTTTTGCGCTGTTTTTCGATCCTATATCGTACGTCGTGAGCCGTGAAAAAGGCGACAACCAAATCCATCACATTTCTTTTTCAGAATCCCATGGCACCTTGGGCAAGACAAGTTTGTTTCACGTAGAGGCTGGGAACACAAACCGAGGGCGTGAGGCTTGGCACTAGGTTTCCGTCGCTCTGGTGCCTATAACTTTTGATCCGTAAGGAGTAACGCGGCACACAGCATACCGTTGGAAAGCTCTCCGACTGCTCTACTACGGGGGTCGTAAGCCTACTTAGCTGCGCCTTTTTTCGGAGACCAAAATCTAACATTTTCATCAGTTTTGGGACACTTTTCTCATTTTTCGCTGTTTTTTAGTCCCTAATCGTACGTCGTGAGCCGGGAAAAGGCCAACAACCTAATCCATCACATGTCTATTCCTGAATCCCACGGCACCTTAGGCAAGACAATTCATTTCATGTAGAGGCTGGGCACACAAACCGAGGGCGTGGGGCTTGGCACCAGGTCTCCGTCGCTCCGGTGCCCATAACATTTGATTTGTAAGGAGTAATGCGGCGCACAGCATACCGTTGGAAAGCTCTCCGATTGCTCTATGACAGGGGCCCCATGCCTACTCGGCTGCGCCTTTTTTTGGAGACCAAAATCGAACGTTTTAATCATGTTCAGGACACTTTTCTTCTTTTTCGCTGTTTTTCTGTCCCGGATCGTACGTCGTGAGCCGTGAAAAGAATGACAACCTAATCCATCACATTTCTTTTCCCAAATCCCGAGGCACCTTGGGCAAGACAACTTCGCCTCACGTAGACGCTGGGTCCACAAACTGAGGGTGTGGGGCTTTGCACCAGGTCTCCATCGCTCCGGTGCCCATAACTTTTGATCCCTAAGAAGTTATACAGCGCGCAGCATAACGTTGGAAAGCACTATGGGAGCTCAATGATGGAGGCAGCAAGCCTGCTCAACTGTGCCTATTTTTGGTATCCAAAATTGAACGTTTTCATCTGTTTTAGGATACTTTTCTTCTTTTGCGCTATTTTTCTGTCCCAGATTGTACGTCGTGAGCCGCAAAAATGACGACAACCTAATCCATCACATTTAAATTACCAAATCCAATGGCACCTTGGGCGAGACAACTTCGCCTCACGTAGAGGTTGGGTCAGAAACCGAGGTAATGGGGCTTGGCACTAAGTCTCCGTCGCTCCGGTGCCCATAACTTTTGATCTTTAAAGAGTTACACGGTGCACAGCATACCGTTGGAAAGCTCTCCAAAAGCTCTACGACATGGGCTACAAGCCTGCTCAGCTGCACCTATTTTTAGACACCAAAATCAAACGTTTTCATTAGTTTCGGGATACTTTTCTTTTTTCGCACTGTTTTTCTGACCCGAATCGTACGACGTGAGTCACGAAAAGGACGATAACCTAATCCATCACATTTTTATTCCCGAATCCCACGGCACCTTGGGCAAGACAACTTCGCCTCACGTAGAGGCTGGGTCCGCAAACTGAGGGCGTGGCGCTTTGGACTCGGTCTCCGTCGCTCCAGTGCCCATAACTTTTGATCCGTAAGAAGTTACGCGGCGTACAGCATACCGTTGGAAAGCTCTCTAAGAGCTCTACCATGGGGCAACAAGCCTACTCGGCTACGATTATTTTCAGAGATCAAAATAGAAAGTTTTCATCAGTTTTAGGACATTGTTCTTCTTTTGCGCTGTTTCTCGATCCCAGATCGTACGTCGTGAGCCGTAAAAAAGGTGACAACCTAATCCATCACATTTCTATTACCAAATCCCACGACACCTTGGGCAAGATAACTTCGCTTCACGTAGTGGCTAGGCCCGCAAACCGCGGGTGTGGGGCTTGTGACCGGGTTTCCGTCGCCCCGGTACCCATAACTTTTGATCCGTAAGGAGTTACGTGGTGTACAACATACCGTTGGAAAGCTATCCGAGAGCTTTACAATAGGGGCTACAAGCCTGCTCGACTATGCCTTTTTTGGTGACAAAAATCGAACATTTTCATCAGTTTCGGGACACTTTTCTTCTTTTGCACTATTTTTCTCTCCCAGATCGTACGTCTTGGGCCGCGAAAAGGACGACAATCTAATCCATCACATTTCTATTACCGAATCCCATGGTACCTTGGCCAAAACAACTTCACTTCACGTAGAGGCTGGGTCCGTAAACTGAGGGCATGGCGCTTTGGACCCGGTCTCCGTCATTCCAGTGCCCTTAACTTTTGATCTGTAAGAAGTTACGCGGCGTACAGCATACCGTTGGAATACTCTCTGAGAGCTCTACCACGGGGGCAACAAGCCTGCTCAGCTGCGCCTATTTTCTAAGCCCAAAATTGAACATTGTAAGAAGTTTTGGGTTACTTTTCTTCGTTTGCTATGTTTTTTCGTCTTGGATCGTACGTCGTGAGTCGCAAAAAAGGCGACAACCTAATCCATCACATTTCTATTACTGAATCCCACGGCACCTTGGGCAAGACAACTTCACTTCATATAGAGCCTGAGCACGCAAACCGAGAGCGTAGGGCTTGGGACCAGGTCTCCGTTGCTCCGATGCCCATAACTTTTGATCCGTAAGGTGTTACGCGGCGCAAAGCATACCGTTAGAAAGCTCTCTGAGAGCTCTACGACGGGAGAAGTAAGCTCGCTCGGCTGCGCCTATTTTTGGAGACCAAAATAGAATGTTTTTAACAGTTTTGGGACACTTTTCTTCTTTTGCACTGTTTTTTCGTCCCGGATCGTACGTCGTGAGCCGCGAAAAGGACGACAACCTAAACCATCACATTTCTATTACCGAATCCCATTGCAGCTTGGGCAAGACAACTTCACTTCACGTAGAGGCTGGGCCCGCAAACCGAGGGCGTGGGGTTTGGCACCAAATCCCCGTCACTACGGTGCCCATAACTTTTTATTCGTAAGCAGTTACGCGGCGCACAGCATACCATTGGAAAGCTCTCCGAGAGCTCTATGACGGGGGCAGCAAGCCTGCTCGACTGCGCCTATTTTTGGTGCCCAAAATGGAATGTTTTCATCAGTTTTGGGACACTTTTATTCTTTTGTGCTATTTTTTTGTCCTGGGTCGTACGTCGTGAGCCGCAAAAAGAACGACAACCTAATCCATCACATTTCTATTACCGAATCCCACGGCACCTTGAGGAAGACAACTTCACTCACATAGAGGTTGGGCCCGCAAACTAAGGGCATGGGGCTTGACACCAGGTCTCCGTCGTTTCGGTGCCCATAACTTTTGATACATAAGGAGTTACGCGGCGCACAACATACCGTTGGAAAGCTCTCCGAGAGCTCTACGATTGGGGCAGCAAGCATGCTCTGCTGCGCCTATTTTCGGGGACCAAAATCGAACGTTTTCATCAGTTTTGGGACACTTTTGTTGTTTTGCGCTGTTTTTCGGCCGGGATAGTACGTCGTGAGTTGCGAAAAAGGCGACAACCTAATCCATCACATTTCTTTTACCGAATCCCATGGCACCTTGGGCAAGGCAATTTCGCTTCACGTAGAGGCTGGGCCCGCAAACCGAGGGCGTAGTGCTTGGGACGAGGTGTCTGTCGCTGCGGTAGACATAACTTTTTATCCGTAAGGAGTTACGCAGGGCAAAGTATACCGTTGGAAGGCTCTCCGAGAGCTCTACAATGGGGCTAGCAAGCATGCTCGGCTGTGCCTATTTTTGGAGACCAAAATAGAACGTCTTCATCAATTTCGGGATACTTTTCTCTTCTTTTGCTCTGTTTTTTTGTCCCGGATCGTACGTCGTGAGCCTCAAAAAGGACGACAACCTAATCCATCACATTTCCATTCCCGAATCCCATGGAACCTTGGGCAAGACAACTTCTCCTCACGTAGAGGCTGGGTCCGCAAACCGAGGCCGTCAGGCTTGGGACCAGGTCTCCGTCGCTCCGGTGCCCATAACTTTTGATTCGTAAGAAGTTATGCGGCATACAACACACTGTTGGAAAGCTCTCCGAGAGCTCTATGATGGGGCCGCATGCCTGCTCTGTTGCGCCTAATTTGGAGCCCAAAATAGAACGTTTTCATCAGTTTCGGGTCACTTTTCTTCTTTTGCACTGTTTTTCCGTCTCGGATCGTACGTCGTGAGCTAGAAAAAAGGCGACAACCTAATCCATCACATTTCTATTACCGAATCCCACGGCACCTTGGGCAAGACAACTTCGCTTCACGTAGAGGCAGGGCCCTTAATCAGAGGGCGTGGGGCTTGGGACCAGGTCTCCGTCGCTCCGGTGCCCATAACTTTTGATCCGTAAGGAATTACGCGGCGCATAGCATACTGTTGGAAAGATATCCGAGAGCTCTACGACGGAGGCCACAAGCCTGCGTGGCTGTGCCTGTTTTCAGAGACCAAAATCAAACGTTTTCCTTAGTTTCGGGACACTTGTGTTCTTTTGCGTTGTTTTTTCGTCCCGGATCGTACGTCGTGAGCCGCGAAAAAGACGACAACCTAATCCATCACAGTTCTACTACTGAATCCCACAGCAGCTTGGGCAAGACAACTTCACTCACGTAAAGGCTGGGCCCGCAAACCGAGGGCGTGGGGCTTAGGACCAAGTCTCTGTCGCTCTGGTGCACATAACTTTTGATCCGTAAGGAATTACACGGCGCACAGTATACCGTTGGAAAGATCTCCGAGAGCTCTACGACTGGGGCTGCAAGCTTGCTCGGATGTGCCTATTTTTAGACCCTAAAATCGAACATTTTCATCAGTTTCTGGACATATTTCTTCTTTTGTGCTGTTTTTCCGTTCCGGATCGTACGTCGTGAGCCGCGAAAAGGACAGCAACCTAATCCATCACATTTCTATTACCGAATCCCATGCCACCTTAGGCAAGACAACTTCGCTTCACGTAGAGGCTGGGTCCGCAAACTGAGTGCGTGGGCCTTGGGACCAGGTCTCCGTCGCTCCGGTGCACATAACTTTTGATCCGTAAAGAGTTACGCGGCGCACAGCATACCGTTGGAAAGCTTTCCGAGAGCTCTACGACAGGGGCTACAAACCTGTTAGGCTGCGCATATTTTCGGAGACCAAAATTGAACGTTTTCATCAATTTCGGGACACATTTCTTCTATTGCGCTATTTTTTTGTCCCGGATCGTACGTTGTGAGCGGCGAAAAGGACTCCAACCTAATCCATCACATTTCTCTTCCTGAATCACACGGCACCTTGGGCAAGACAACTTCGCCTCACGTAGAGGCTGGGTATGCAAACTGAGGGCGTGGGCCTTGGGACTAGGTCTCCGTCGCTCCGGAGCACATAACTTTTGATCCGCAAGGAGTTACACGGCACACAGCATACCGTTGAAAAGCTCTCCAAGAGTTCTACGACGGGGGCAGCAAGTTTGCTTAGCTGTGCCTATTCTCGGAGACCAAAATTGAACATTTTCATTAGTTTCGGGACATTTTTCTTCTTTTGCGCTGTTTTTCTGTCCCGAATCGTACATCGTGAGCCGCGACAAGGACGACCACCTAATCCACCACACTTTTCCTCCCGAATCCCAAGGCACCTTGGGCAAGACAACTTCACCTCACGTAAAGGCTGGGTCCACAAATTGAGGGTGTGGGCCTTGGGACCAGGTCTCCGTCACTCCGGAGCACATAACTTTTGATCCGTAAGGAGTTACGCGGCATACAACATACCGTTGTAAAGCTCTCCGAGATCTCTACAACGGGATCAGCAAGCCAGCTTAGCTGTGAATGTTTTTAGAGCCCCAAATTGAATGTTTTCATAAGTTTTGGGACACTTTTCTTCTTTTTCGTTGTTTTTCCATACAAGATCGTACGTCGTGAGCCACGAAAAAGGCAACAACGTAATCCATCCCATTTCTATTACCGAATCCCACAGTACCTTCTACAAGACAACTTCGCTTCACATAAAAATTGGGCCCGCAAACCGAGGGCGTAGGGCTTGGCACTCCGTTGCTCCGGTGCCCATAACTTTTGATCCCTAAGGAGTTACGAGGTGCACAGCGTACCGTTGGAATATTCAACGAGAGCTCTACGATGGGGGCAGCAAGCCTGCTCGACTGCACCTATTTTTGGAGCCCAAAATTGAACATTGTCATAAGTTTCAAGACACTTTTCTTCTTTTGCGCTGTTTTTCCGTCTCGGATGGTACGTCGTGAGCCGCGTAAAAGGTGACAACCTAAACCATCACATGTCTATTATTGAATCCCACGGCACCTTGGGCAATACAACTTCACTTCATGTAGAGGCTGAGCCCGCAAACCGAGGGCGTGGGGCTTGGCACTAGGTCTCCATCACTCTGGTGTGCATAACTTTTGATCCTAAGGAGTTACGCGGTGCACAACATACCGTTGGAAAGCTCTCCGAGAGCTCTACGACGAGGATTGCAAACTTGCTCTGCTGCACCTATTTTCGAAGACCAAAATCGAACGTTTTCATCAGTTTCGGGACACTTTTCTTCTTTTGCGCTATTTTTTCGTCCTGGATCGTACGTCGTGAGTCGCGAAAAAGACGACAACGTAATCCATCACATTTCTATTCCTGAATCCCATGGCACCTTGGGCACGACAACTTCGCCTCACGTAGAGGCTAGGTCCGAAAACCAAGGGCGTGGGGCATAGGTCCAGGTCCCTGTCGCTCTGGTGCCCATAACTTTTGATCCGTAAGGAGTTACGTGGCGTACCGCATACCGTTCGAAAGCTCTCCGAGAGCTCTACGATGGGGGCAGCAAGCTTACTAGGCCGCGCCTATTTTCGGAGACCAAAATATAAAGTTTTCATCAGTGTCGGGATACTTATCTTCTTTTGTGCTGTTTTTCCGTCCCGAATCGTACATCGTGATCCTCGAAAAAGGCGACAACCTAATCCATCACATTTCTTTTACCGAATCCCACTGCACCTTGGGCAAGAAAACTTCACTTCATGTAGTGGCTGGGCCTGCAAATCGAGGGCGTGGGGCTTGGCACCAGGTCTCCGTCACTCTGGTGCCCATAACTTTTGATCCGTAAGGAGTTACATGGCCCACAACATACCGTTGGAAAGCTCTTCGAGAGCTCTACGATGAGGGCAGCAAGCTTGCTTGGTTGGACCTATTTCCAAAGACCAAAATCGAACATTTTCATCAGTTTTGGGATATGTTTCTTCTTTTGTGCTGTTTTTCTGCCCGGATTGTACGTCGTGAGCCGCGAAAAGGACGACAACCTAATCCATCACATTTCTATTCCCAAATCCCACAGAACCTTGGGCAATACAACTTCGCCTCACATTGAGGCTGGGCCCACAAACTGAAGGCGTGGGGCTTCGGACCAAGTCCCTGTCGCTCCGGTGCCGTCCATAACTTTTGATCCATAAGGAGTTATGCGGCGTACAGTATTTCGTTGGAAAGCTCTCCGTGTACTCTACCACGGGGGCAGAAAGCCTGCTCGACTGTAAATGTTTTCGGATCCCAAAATTGAACGTTTTCATAAGTTTTGGGACACTTTTCTTCTTTTGCGCTATTTTTTCGTCCCGAATCGTACGCCGTGAGCCACGAAAAAGGCGACAACTTTATCCATCAAATTTCTAATACTGAATCCCACGACACCTTGGCAAGACAACTTTGCTTCACGTAGAGGCTGGGCCAGCAAACCGAGGGCGTGGGGCTTGGCACCAATTCTCCGTCACTTCGGTGCCCTTAACTTTTGATCCGTAAGGAGTTACGCGGCGCACAACATACCATTGGAAAGCTCTCCGAGAGTTTTACGACGGGGCTAGCAAGTATGCTCGGCTGCGGCTATTTTTGGAGACCAAAATTGAATGTTTTTATCGGTTTCGGGATACTTTTCTTCATTTGCACTATTTTTCTGTCCCAGATGGTACGTCGTGAGGCTAAAAAAGGATGACAACCTAATCCATCACATTTAAATTCCCGAATCCCATGGCACCTTGAGCAAGACAACTTCACTTCACGTAGAAATGGGCCCACAAACCAAGGGCGTGGGGCTTGTGACTAGGTATCCGTCGCACCGATGGCCATAACTTTTGATCCGTAAGGAGTTATGCGGCGCATAGCATACCGTTGGAAAGCTCTCCGAGAGCTCTACGAGAGGGGCAGCAAGCCTGCTCGGCTGCGCCTATTTTTGAAGCCCAAATAGAACGTTTTCATCAGTTTCGGGACACTTTTCTTCTTTTGCGCTGTTTTTTCATCCAGGATCGTAGGTTGTGAGCCGCGAAAAGGACGACAACCTAATCCATCACATTTCTATTACTGAATCCCACGGCACCTTAGGCAAGACAACTTCGCTTCAAGTAAAGGGTGGGCCCGCAAACCGAGAGCGTGGAGCTTGGGACCAGGTCTCTGTCGCTTCAGTGCCCATATCTTTTGGTCTGTAAGGAGTTACGCTGCGCACAACATACTGTTCGAAAGCTCTCTGAGAGCTCTACGACGGGGGCTGCATGCCTGCTTGGCTGCGCCTATTTTGAGAGACCTAAATAGAATGTTTTCATCAGTTTCGGGACACTTTTCTTCTTTTGTTTTGTTTTTCTGTCCCGAATCGTACGTCGTGAGCCACGAAAAGGATGACAACCTAATCCCTCACATTTCTATTACCGAATCCCATGGCACCATGGGCAGGACAACTTTGCTTCACGAAGAGGCTGGGCCCGCAAACCGAGGGCGTGGGGTTTGGGACCAGGTCTCCGTTGCTCCGGTGCCCATAACTTTTGATCCGCAAGGAGTCACCCGACATACAGCATACCTTTGGAAAGCTCTCCGAGAGCTCTATGATGAGGGTAGAAAGCCTGCTCAGCTGCGCCTATTGTGAGAGTAAAAAATTGAACGTTTTCATCAGTTTTAAGACACTTTTCTTCTTTTGCGCTGTTTTTGGCTCCCGGATCGTACGTCGTGAGTCGCGAAAAAAGCAACAACCTAATCCATTACATTTCTATTCCCGAATCCCATGGCACCTTGAGCAAGATAACTTCGCTTCAAGCAGAGGCTCGGCCCGCAAACCGAGGGCGTGGGGCTTGGCACCAGGTCTCCGTCGCTCTGGTAGCCATAACTTTTGATCCGTAAGGAGTTACAGGGAGTACAACATCCACTTGGAAAGCTCTTCGAGAGCTCTATGACGGGGTCATCAAGCATGCTTGGCTGCGCCTATTTTCGGAGGCCAAAATCCAACGTTTTCATCTGTTTCGGAATGCTTTTCTTCTTTTGCACTGTTTTTCTATCCCGGATCGTACGTCGTGAGTCGCGAAAAAGGACGACAATCTAATCCATCACATTTTTATTACCGAATCCCACGGCACCTTGGGCAAGACAACTTCACTTCACGTAGAGGCTGGGCCCGCAAACCGAGGGCGTGGGGCTTGGCACCAGGTCTCCGTAGCTCCGGTGGCCATAACTTTTGATCCGTAAGGAGTTACAGGGCGTACAACATATCGTTGGAAAGCTCTCCGAGAGCTCTCCGATGGGGCCAGCATGCATGCTTGGCTGCGCCTATTTTCGGAGACCAAAATCAAACATTTTCATCAATTTCGGGACACTTTTCTTCTTTTGCGCTGTTTTTCTGTCCTGGATCGTATGTCGTGAGCCGCGGAAAAGGATGACAACCTAATCCACCACAATTCTATTCCCGAATCCCACTGCACCATGGGGAAGAAAACTTCGCCTCATATAGACGGAGGGTCCGTAAACCGAGGGTGTGGACCTTGGGACCTGGTCTCCGTCGCTCCGGTGCCGATAACTTTATATCCGTAAGGAGTTACGCGGCGTACAACATACCGTTGGAAAGCTCTCCAAGAGCTCTACCATGGGAGATGCAAGCCTGCTCGGCTGTAATTGTTTTCGGAGCCCAAAATTGAACGTTTTGATAAGTTTTGGGATACTTTTCTTCTTTTGCGCTATTTTTCCGTCGCGGATCGTACCCTGTGAGCGGTGAAAAAGGCGACAACCTAATCCATCACATTTCTATTATGGAATCGCACGGTACCTTGGGCAAGACAACTTCGTTTCACGTAGAGGCTGGGCCCACAAACCGAGGGCGTGGGGCTTGGCACTAGTTCTCCGTCGCTCCGGTGCCCATAACTTTTAATCCGTAAGGAGTTACGCATTGCACAGCATACCGTTGGAAAGCTCTGCGAGAGCTCTACGACGGGGCTGGAAAGCATGCTCGGCTGCGCCTATTTTCAGAGACCAAAATTGAACGTTTTCATCAGTTTCGGGACACTTTTCTTATTTTGCGCTGTTTTTCAGTCCCGGCTGGTACGTCGTGAGCCGCGAAAAGGATGACAACCTAATCCATCACATTTCAATTTCTGAATCCCACGGCACCTTGGGCCCGTAAACGGAGGGCGTGGGGCTTGGCACCAAGTCTCCGTCGCTCTGGTGCCCATAACTTTTGATCTATAAGGAGTTACGCGGCGTACAACACGCCGTTGGAAAGCTCTCCGAGGACTTTACGAAAGGGGTAGAAGCCTGCTCGGCTGCACCTATTTTTGGAGCCCAAAGTTCAACGTTTTCATAAGTTTCGGGACACTTTTCTTCTTTTGCGTTGTTTTTGCATCCCAAATCGTACGTCGTGAGCCGTGAAAAAGGCGACAACCTAATCCATCACATTTCTATTACTTAATCCCATGGCACCTTGGGCAAGACAACTTCGCTTCACATAGAGGTTGGGCCAGTAAACCGAGGGCGGGGGCTTGGGACCAGGTCTCCGTCGCTCATTTGCCCATAACTTTCGATGCTTAAGGAGTTACGCGATGCACGACATGCCGTTGGAAAGCTCTCCAAGTGCTCTACGACGGGGGCAGCAAGCCTGCTCAGCTACGCCTATTTTTGGAGCCCAAAATCAAACCTTTTCATCAGTTTCGGGACACTATTATTCTTTTGTGCTGTTTTTCTATCCCGGATCGTACGTCGTGAGCCGCGAAAAGGACGACGACCTAATCCATCACATTTCTATTATCGAATCCCACGGAACCTTGGCCAAGACAACTTCGCTTCACGTAGAGGCTGGGCCCGCAAACCGAGGGCTTGGGCCTTGGGACCAGGTCTCCGTCGCTCCGGTGCCCATAACTTTTGATTCGTAAGGAGTTACGCGGCGCACAGCATACCGTTGGAAAGCTCTCCGAGAGCTCTACGACAGGCAACAAGCCTGCTCAACTGCGCCTATTTTGGGACACCAAAATCAAATATTTTCATCAGTTTCAGGACACTTTTCTTCTTTTGCAATGTTTTTTGTCCCGGATCGTATGTCGTGAGTTGCGAAATGGACGACAACCTAATCCATCACATTTATATTCCTGAATCCCATGGCACCTTGGGAAAGACAACTTCGCCTCAATTAGAGGCTGGGCCCGCAAACTGAGGGTGTAGGGCTTGGGACCAGGTCTCTGTCGCTCTTGTGCCCATAACTTTTGATCCACAAGGAGTTATGCGGCGTACAACATACCGTTGTAAACTCTCCATGAGTTCTACGACTTGGGCAGCAAGCCTGCTCGACTGTGAATGTTTTCAGAGCCTAAAATTGAACGTTTTTGTAAGTTTTGGGACACTTTTCTTGTTTTGCGCTATTTTTCCGTCCCGGATCGTACGTCATGAGCCGCGAAAAAGGCGACAACCAAATCCATCACATTTCTATTCTCGAATCCCATGGCACCTTGGGAAAGACAACTTCACCTCACGTAGTAGCTGGGCCCGCAAACTGAGGGCGTGGGGCTTGGGACCAGGTCTCCGTCGTTCTTGTGCCCATAACTTTTGATCCACAAGGAGTTATGCGGCGTACAACATACCGTTGGAAAGTTCGCCGTGAGTTCTACGATGGGGGCAGCAAGCCTGCTAGGCTGTGAATGTTTTCAGAGCCTAAAATTGAACGTTTTTGTAAGTTTTGGGACACTTTTCTTGTTTTGCGCTATTTTTCCATCCGGGATCGTACGTCGTGAGCTGCAAAAAAGGCGACAACCTAATCCATCACATTTCTTTTGCCGAATCCCATGGCACCTTGGACAAGACACTTCACCTCACGTAGAGGCTGGGTTCGCAAACTTAGGGCGTGGACCTTGGGACCAGGTCTCCGTCGCTCCGGTGCCCATAACTTTTGATTCGGTAGGAGATATGTGGCATACAGCATACGGATGGAAAGCTCTTTGAGAGCTCTTCGATGGGGGCAGCAAGCCTGTTCGGCTGTGCCTATTTTTGGAGACCAAAAATAGAACATTTTCATCAGTTTCGGGACACTTTTCTTTTGTGCTTTTTTTTCGCCCTGGATCGTATGTCGTGAGTCGCGAAAATGGCGACCACCTAATCCATCACATTTTTATTATTGAATCACATGGCACCTAGGGCAAGACAACTTTGCTTCACGTAGAGATTAGGCCCTCAAACCGAGGGCGTGGGGCTTGGCACCAGGTATTCGTCGCTCCGGTGCCCATAACTTTTGATCCGTAAGGACTTACGCGGTTCACAGCATACCGTTGGAAAGCTCTCCGAGAGCTCTACGACGAGGGCAGCAATCCTGCTCGATTGCGACTATTTTTGAAGACCAAAATCAAATGTTTTCATCAGTTTCGGGACACTTTTCTTCTTTTACGATGTTTTTCTGTCCCGGATCGTACGTCTTGAGCCGTGAAAAGGACGACAACCTAATCCGTCACATTTCTATTCCCGAATCCCACGGTACCTTGGCAAGACAACTTTGCCACACATAGAGGCTGGGCCCGCTAACTGAGGACGTGGGGCGTGGGACAAGGTCTTCGTCGCTCCGATGCCCATAACTTTTGATCCATAAGGAGTTATGCGGCGTACAGCATACTGTTAGAAAGCTCTCCGAGAGTTCTACGACGGGGGCAGCAAGCCTGCTTGGCTGTGAATGTTTTCGGAGCCCAAAATTGAACGTTTTCGTAAGTTTTAGGACATTTTTCTTCTTTTGCGATGTTTTTCCATCCTGGATCGTACGTCGTGAGCTGTGAAAAATGCGACAACCTAATCCATCACATTTCTTTTACCGAATCCCATGGCACTTTGGGCAAGACAACTTCGCTTCATGTAAAGGCTGGGCCCGCAAACCGTGGGCGTAGGGCTTGGCACCAGTTCTCTGTCGCTCCGGTGCACATAACTTTTGATCCGTAAGGAGTTACGCGACGCACAGCATACTGTTAGAAATATCTCTGAGAGCTCTACAACGGGGCTAGCAAGCATGCTCGGCTGCGCCTATTTTCGGAGACCAAAATAGAACGTTTTTATCAATTTTGGGACACTTTTCTCTTCTTTTGCGCTGTTTTTCTGTCCTGGATCGTACGTCGTGAGCCGCAAAAAGGACGACAACCTAATCCATCACATTTCTATTCCCGAATCCCATGGCACCTTGGGAAATACAACTTCGCTTTACGTAGAGGCTGGGCATGCAAACCGAGGGCGTAGGGCTTGGGACCAGGTCTCCGTCACTCCGGTGCCCATAACTTTTGATTCGTAAGGCGTTACACGGCGCACACACACCGTTGGAAAGCTCTCCGAGGGCTCTACGACGGAGGCAGCAATCCTGCTCGGCTGCGCCTATTTCTGAAGCCCAAAATTGAACGTTTTCATCAGTATCGGGATATTTTTCTTCTTTTGCGCTGTATTTCGTTCCCGGATCGTCCGTCGTGAGCCACGAAATAGGCGACAACCTAATCCATCACATTTCTATTACCGAATCCCACAGCACCTTGGGCAAGACAACTTCGCTTCACGTAGAAGCTGCCCGCAAACCGAGGACGTGGGGCTTGGCACCAAGTCTCCGTCGCTCCGGTGCCCATAACATTTGATTCGTAAGGAGTTACGCGGCGTACAGCATACCGTTGGAAAGCTCTATGATCAAGGCAGCAAGCCTGCTCGGTTGCACCTATTTTCGGAGACCAAAATCGAACATTTCATCAGTTTCGGGACACTTTTATTCTTTTGCGCTATTTTTCTATCCCGGGTTGTACGTCGTGAGTCTAAAAAAGGACGACAACCTAATCCATCACATTTCTATTCCTGAATCCCACGGCACCTTAGGCAAGACAACTTCGCCTCACGTAGACGCTGGGTCCGCAAATGGAGGGCATGGGGCTTGGGATCACGTCTCCGTCGCTCCAGTGCCCATTACTTTTGATCCGTAAGGAGTTACGCGGCGCACAATATACCGTTGAAAAGCTCTCCGAGAGATCTACGACGGGGGCAACTTGCCTGCTCGGCTTTAACTATTTTCGGAGTACAAAATCGAACGTTTTCATCAGTTTCAGGATACTTTGTTTCTTTTGCGCTATTTTTCCGTCCCGGATGGTACGTCGTGAGCCACGAAAAAGGCGACAACCTAATCCATCACATTTCTATTTCTGAATCCCACTGCACCTTGGGCAAGAAAACATCACTTCACGTAGAGGCTGGGCCTACAAATCGAGTGCATGGGGTTTGGCACCTGGTCTTCATCGCTCCGGTGCCCATAAATTTTGATCTGTAAGGAGTTACACGGTGCACAGCATACTGTTGAAAAGCTCTCCAAGAGCTCTACGATAGGGGCAGCAAGCCTACTCAGTTTTGCCTGTTTTTGGAGACCAAAATCAACGTTTTAATTAGTTTCGGGACACTTTTCTTCTTTTGCGCTATTTTCTGTCCCGGATCGTACGTTTGGGGCCGCGAAAAGGATGACAACCTAATCCATCAAATTTCTATTACCGAATCACATAGCACCTTGGTCAAGACAACTTTGCTTCACATAGAGGCTGGGCTCGCAAACCGAGGGCTTGGGGCTTGGGGCTAGGTTTTCGTCACTCCGGTGTCCATAACTTTTGATCCGTAAGGAGTTACTCGGTGCACAGCTTACTGTTTGAAAGCCCTCCGAGAGCTTTACGATGTGGGCAGCAAGCCTGCTCGGCTGCGCCTATTTTTGTAGCCCAAAATTGATCGTTGTCATTTGTTTCGGAACACTTTTATTCTTTTGCGCTATTTTTTCGTCCCGGATCGTACGTCGTGATCCGCGAAAAAGGCGACAACCTAATCCATCACATTTCTACTAACGAATCCAACTGCAGCTTGGGCAAGACAACTTCGCCCACGTAGAGGCTAAGCCCGCACACCGGGGGTGTGGGGCTTGGCACCAAGTCTCCATCGCTCCGATGCCCATAACTTTTGATCCGTAGGGAGTTACATGGCGCACAGCATACTGTTGGAAAGCTCTCCGAGAGCTCTACGACAAAGGCTGCAAACTTGCTAGACTACGCCTATTTTCGGAGACCAAAATCGAACATTTTCATCAATTTCGGGACACTTTTCTTCTTTTCTGCAATTTTTCCGTCCCGGATCGTACGTCGTGAGCCGCAAAAAAGGCGACAACCTAATCCATCACATTTCTATTATCGAATCCCACAGTACCTTGGGCAAGACAACTTTGCTTCACGTAGAGGTTTGGCCTGCAAACCAAGGGCGTGGGCCTTGGCACCAGGTCTCAGTCGCTCCGGTGCCCTTGACTTTTGATCTGTAAGGAGTTACATGACGCACAGCATACCGTTGGAAAGCTCTTCGAGAGCTCTACGACGAGGGCAGCAAGCTTGCTCAGCTGCGCCTGTTTTCGGAGACCAAAATCGAAGGTTTTCATCAGTTTCGGGACACTCTTTTGCTTTTGCGATATATTTTTATCCCAAATCGTACGTCATGAGCCGCAAAAAAGATGACAACCTAATCCACCACATTTTTGTTCCCGAATCCCAAAGCACCTTGGGCAACACAACTTCGCCTCATGTAGAGGCTGGGCCCACAAACTGAGGGCTTGAGGCTTGGGACCATGTCTCCGTCGCTCCGGTGCCCAAAACTTTTGATCCATAAATAGTTATGCGGCGTACAGCATACCGTTGGAAAGCTCTCCGAGAGCTCTACCACTGGATCAGCAAGCTTGCTCGGTTGTGAATGTTTTTAGAGTCCAAAATTGAATGTTTTCATAAGTTTTGGGAAACTTTTCTTCTTTTGCGTTGTTTTTCCATACCGAATCGTACGTCGTGAGCCGTGAAAAGGACGACAACCTAATCCATCACATTTCTATTACCGAATCCCACAGCAACTTGGGCAAGACAACTTCGATTCATGTAGAGGTTGGGCCCGCAAATCGAGGGAGTGGGGCTTGGCACAAGGTCTCCGTCGCTCCGGTGCTCATATCTTTTGATCCGTAAGGAGTTACGCGACACACAGCATACCGTTGGAAAGCTCTTCGAGAGCTCCACGATCAAGGCAGCAAGTCTGCTCGGCTGCGCCTGTTTTCGGAGACCAAAATCGAACTTTTTCATAAGTTTTGGGACACTTTTCTTCTTTTGCACTATTTTTCTGTTCCGGATCGTACGTCGTGAGCCGTAAAAAGGACGACAACCTAATCCATCACACTTCTATTACCAAATCCCATGGCATTTTGGGCAAGACAACTTTGCCTCACGTAGACGCTGGGTCCGCAAACTGGGGGCGTGGGGCTTAGGACCACGTCTCCGCCGCTCCGGTGCCCATAACTTTTGATCCGTAACGAGTTACGCGGTGTACAACATACCGTTGAAAAGCTCTCTGAGAGCTCTACGACGGGGGCAGCAAGCCTGCTCGACTGTGCCTATTTTTGGAGTTCTAAATAGAATGTTTTCATCTGTTTCGGGACACATTTCTTCTTTTGCGCTATTTTTTCGTCCCGGATCGTACGTCGTGAGCCGCAAAAAAGACGACAACCTAATCCATCATATTTCTATTACTGAATCCCACGGCACCTTGGGCAAGAGAACTTAGCTTCACGTTGAGGGAGGGCCTGCAAAACGAGGGCGTGGGGCTTAGCACCAGGTCTCCATCGCTCCGGTGCCCATAACGTTTGATCCGTAAAGAGTTACACGGTGCACAATATACCGTTGGAAAGCTCTCCAAGAGCTCTACGACGGTGGCAGCAAGCCTGCTCGGCTGCGCCTATTTTCAGATACCAAAATCGAACGTTTTCCATAGTTTCGGGACACTTTTCTTCTTTTGCACTGTTTTTCCTTCCTGGATCGTACGTCGTGAGCCTAGAAAAGGACGACAATCTAATCCATCACATTTCTATTATCGAATCCCATGGCACATTGGGCAAGACAACTTCGCTTCATGTAGAGGCTGGGCCCGCAAACTGAGGGCGTAGGGCTTGGGATCACGTCTCCGTCGCTCTTTTGCCCATAACTTTTGATTCGTAAGGAGTTACACGGCGCACAGCATACCATTGGAAAGCTTTCTGAGAGCTCTAAAATGAGGGCAGCAAGCCTACTCGGTTGCACCTATTTTCAGAGACCAAAATAGAACGTTTTCATCAGTTTCGGGACACTTTTCTTCTTTTCTGCTGTTTTTCCATCCCGGAACGTACAACGTGAGTCGCAAAAAATGCGACAACCTAATCCATCACATTTCTATTATCGAATCCCACTATACCTTGGGCAAGACAACTTAACTTCACGTAGAGGCCGGGCCCGCAAAGCTAGGGCGTGGAGCTTTGCCTTAGGTCTTCTCGCTCCGGTGCCCATAACTTTTGATATGTAAGGAGTTACGTGGCGCACAGCATACCGTTGGAAAGCTCGCCGAGAGCTCAACGATGAGGCAGCAAGCCTGCTCGGCTGCGCCTATTTTCGAAGACCAAAATCAAACACGTTCATCAATTTCAGAACATTTCTATTATCGAATCCCACGGCACCTTGGGCAAGACAACTTTGCTTCACGTAGAGGGAGGGTCCACAAACCGAGGGCATGGGGCTTGGGACCAGGTCTCCGTCACTACGGTGCCCATAACTTTTGATCCGTAAGTAGTTACGCGGCGTACAGCATACCGTTGGAAAGCTCTCAGAGAGCTCTACCACGGGGGCAGCAAGCCTGCTCGGCTGTGAATGTTTTCGGAGCCCAAAATTGAACGTTTCCATAAGTTTTGGGACACTTTTCTTCTTTTGCGCTATTTTTTCGTCCCAAATTGTGCGCCGTGAGCCGCGAAAATGGCAAAAACCTAATCCATCACATTTCAATTACCAAATCCCACGGCACCTTGGGCAAGACAACTTTGCTTCAAGTAGAGGCTAGGCTCGCAAACCGAGGGCGTGGGGCTTGGAACCAGTTCTCCGTCGCTCCGATGCCCATAACTTTTGATCTGTAAGGAGTTACGCGGCGTACAACAAACCGTTGGAAAGCTCTCCGAGAGTTCTACGATGAGGCTAGCAAACATACTCGGCTGCGCCTATTTTTAGAGACTAAAATCTAATGTTTTCATTAGTTTCGGGACACTTTTCTTCTTTTGCTCTATTTTTTAGTCCCGGATCGTACGTCGTGAGCCGCGAAAAGGATGACAACCTAATCCATCACATTTCAATTCCCGAATCCTATAGCACCTTGGGCAAGACAACTTTGCCTCACGTAGAGGTTGGGTCCGCAAACCAAGGGCGTGGGGCTTGGGACCAGGTTTCCGTCACTCCGGTGCCCATAACTTTTGATCCATAAGGAGTTACACGGCGCATAGTATACCGTTGGAAAGCTCTCCGAGAGATCTACTACATGGCTAGCAAACATGCTCGGCTGTGCTTATTTTCAGAGACCAAAATTGAACGTTTTCATCAGTTTCGGGATACATTTATTCTTTTGCTTTGTTTCTCGGTCCCGGATCGTACGTCGTGAGCCGCGAAAAGGCCGACAACCTAATCCATCACATTTCAATTCCCGAATCCCACGACACACTGGGCAAGACAACTTCGCCTCACGTAGAGGCTGGGCCCGCAAACCGAGGACGTGAGGCTTGGCATCAGGTCTCCGTCAATCTGGTGCCCATAACTTTTGATCTGTAAGGAGTTACGTGGCGCACAACAAACCGTTGGAAAGCTCTCCGAGAGCTCTATGACAGGGCTGCAAGTCTGCTCGACTATGCCTATTTTTGGAGCCCAAAATTAAACATTTTCATCAGTTTCGGGACATTTTTCTTCCTTTGTGGTGTTTTTCTGTCCCGGATCGTACGTCGTGAGCCGCAAAATGGACGACAACCTAATCCATCACATTTCTATTACCGAATCCCACGGCAGCTTGGGCAAGACAACTTCGCTTCAAATAGAGGCTAGGCCCATAATCCGAGGGCGTGGGGCTTGGGTCCAGGTCTCCGTCGCTCCGGTGCCCATAACTTTTGATCCGTAAGGAGTTATGCGGTGTACAGCTTACTATTGGAAAGCTCTCTGAGAGCTTTACGACAGGGGCAGCAAACCTGGTTGGCTGTGCCTATTTTTGGAGCCCAAAATTCAACGTTTTCATAATTTTCGGGACACTTCTCTTCTTTTAAGCTGTTTTTCCGTCCCGGATCGTACGCCGTGAGCCGCAAAAAAGGCGACAACCTAATCCATCACATTTCTATTACCAAATCCTACGGTACCTTGGGCAAAACTACTTCGCTTCACGCAGAGACTGGGCCCGCAAACCGAGGGCGTGGGGCTTGGCACCAGGCCTCCGTCGCTCCGGTGCCCATAACTTTTGATTTGTATGGAGTTACGCGGCGTACTTCATACCCTTGGAAAGCTCTTCGAGAGCTCTACGTTGGATGCAGTAAGCCTGCTCGGCTGCGGCTATTTTCGGAGACCTAAATCGAACACTTTCATCAATTTTGGGACACTTTTCTTTTTTTGCGCTGTTTTTCTGTCCCGGATAGTACGTTGTGAGCCGCGAAAAGGACGACAACCTAATACATCACATTTCTATTCCCGAATCCCACGGCACCTTGGGCAAGACAACTTCGCCTCACGTAGAGGCTGGGTCCGGAAACTGAGGGCGTGGGGCTTGAAACCAGGTCTCCGTCGCTCTGGTGCCTATAACTTTTGATCTGTAAGGAGTTACACGGCGTACAGCATACTGTTGGAAAGCTCTCCGAGAGTTCTACAATGGGAGCAGCAAGCCTGCTTTGCTGCGCCTATTTTCGGAGTTCAAAATAGAATATTTTCATCAGTTTTGGGACACTTTTCTTCTTTTGCGCTGTTTTTCCGTCCCGGATCGTACGTCGTGAGCCGCGAAAAAGGCGACAACGTAATCCAACTCATTTCTATTACTGAATCCCACAGCACCTTGGGCAAGACAACTTCGCTTCACGTAGAGGCTGGGCCCGCAAACTGAGGGCGTGGGGCTTGGCATCAGGTCTCTGTCGCTCCGGTGGCCATAACTTTTGATCCATAAGGAGTTATGCGGCGTACAACATACTGTTGGAAAGCTCTCCGAGAGCTCTACGTCGAAGGCAGCAAGCTTCCTTGGCTGCGCCTATTTTTGGAGACCAAAATTGAACATTTTCGTCAGTTTCGGGATACTTTTCTTCTTTTGCACTGTTTTTCTGTCCCGGATCGTACGTCGTGAGCTGCGAAAAGGACGATAACCTAATCTACCACATTTCTATTCCCGAATCCCATGGCACCTTGGGTCAAACAACTTCGCCTCACGTAGAGGCAGGGTCCGTGAACGGAGGGCGTGGGGCTTGGGACCAGGTCTCCGTCGCTCTGGTGTCCATAACTTTTGATCCGTAAGGAGTTACGCGGAGTACAACATACCGTTGGAAAGCTCTCCGAGAGGTCTACAACAGGGGCCACAAGCCTACTCGGCTGTGCCTATTTTCGGAGCCCAAAATTGAACGTTTTCATCAGTTTTGGGACACTTTTCTACTTTTGCGCTGTTTTTTCATCCCGGATCGTACATCGTGAGCCGCGAAAAAGGCAACAACCTAATCCATCACATTTCTATTGCCGAATCCCACAGCACCTGTCACGCCCCAACCCGACCTATAGAGGTTAGAGTAGGGAGTGATCTAAACATTCAAGTCATTTCACGAACTTTATCGTTCATGAAGGTTTACACTTAACGTTTAGCCTAACTCCACAAATCATCCGAAAAACTGGCAGCATAGCGGCTGTAATTGGGCTCTTGAGTTTGGCCTAATTCTCTAAACGCCTCGAAACCTTCAATCTCTATTTCATTTCCAACTAAGATTACTATTTATCACAAATTGAAATGCCTACTATTTATCTTGAAGTCTCGTTTGATTAACAACCTAGCATGATGACTATGTCTCGTTTGTTTGTTTATACTTGTTACAAAAGTACCTGTTGATCTTAGCTTACCAATGAGTACCTGCTTAAGATTGGATAGATTAATTTTACTTAATCCTTTACCTGATACTTCTTAAGCCTGTGGTAGATACTAACCAGTAGCAATAGCAAAAATGACCATAAAAGTATCTAACTAGTTATGATCAGTACAAGCCAAAATTAGACCCCAAATTACAACGGGGGTCATTTACAGTACAACAACAAGCAACACAAGAAATAGTCTTCAAGCAACATATCGTTCACAAAATGGCCATATTCAATTAGGGCACGCAGGGCAAGCAATCATTCTGAGGAATCATCAATAGGCACGTTATCCTCGGGTACATGTTCCTGGTTTTCGTCACTTGAGATGATAAAAGAGGGTGAGTCCTTATGAACTCAGCGAGGGGGAACGAGAAATAAGTTTTGAAACTCTTTCTCCGGTTCAACTTATGAAAACTCTTTTTGCAAGCATGACATGTATCACAAGTAAATACATAATGTAATATAAGAGTAAAAGAACACAATTATCCATCTTTCCTCCTCGAGGTCCTCTAGGAACCAAGCGAGAGTACTTATACACATAGTAAAAAGGATACGGTGAGCTTTTGCTCTCAGTTCATTTCCAGTATCAGTTGTTGCGGTCGACTTTAAATCATCCCCTTATCATGCCAAATAGGTGTACTCCGGATGTACCCCGAAATCCTATGACCTAACTCTCCGAGGAAGTCTAGCCCCTAAGTGAGAGAGGGAATTGGACAATGGTAGTCACGGTTGCACTGGCAAGCCCGATGCCACCCAATGTGCGTGAACACTACCACTCCAGAATGAAAGGTTGCAACCTTGTATGCAATGCACATTTATAACATTTAATATATCACATTAGGAGGACAACAAAGTAGGTTGCCTCCGAGCAGTCATAAGATTGCACATTGACAAGTAAACACGAGAGGCATTATATGACAGGTAATTTCACTTGTAAAGCACATGGAGTTATATGAATATTAAACGGGCAGCCATGTAACGCATGTAAATCAAGTCATATGATTCATTTCAAAGTTCACGTAATCAAATAATAAGGTCATACAACATGCAACGACGTTTACGTGGGACTGGGTGCAAGAAAGGCCTACTTGTCAACATGTAATCATCAGAACCACATTTAGGGCTATAAGGGCAACTATGGGCAGCCTCATAATCACATAATTAAACGCAATATTCATAGGATCAACACTTAGCGAGTTTTCCTAGTCATTAGGGTTTCAATTCATGCTCACCCGTGTAATTAAGCCCCAAGTTGTCACGTAATTAAACTCAAGCCACGCATCGATTAATTAAACCACCCTTAAGCATTCAAAACAGTCCACTCAACATCCAAGTGACATAATCCCAAGCATTTAATACAACAAGAGAAGTTACAATAATTTTCAAAGCATATCACTAGATGAAATCCTCACTGTAATGGACTGTTTTCTCACAATCATTGAAACAAGCAAACAATCTCCAATTCCAGTGAACAAAATGTCAAATTAAAGCTTAAGGAGTGAACTAAATCCTGAAATGAACCTCGCATCATTTGGAGTTCGGGTTCAAGAGTTATAGCCAAAACCGTGAGACTACGCAAAACTGTCCAGATTTGCACACATTTCAATTCTTGTCGTTTTTTAGGGCCTTAGGGTCCGATTTAGCCTTAGTCTATTTCTGACAAAAATGTCCAAAACTGAGACATCTAGCAGCATAACAAATTGCATGCATTTTGGATATTAGTTACTAATTCAAAACTGGTTCGTTCTACAAGGACAGTGAATCTGCCAAAACCTGCTTCATTTTCCAGATTTTCAAGATTTAGACACCTTTTGATGTTTTTCCATTTTGGGGACCTTAGAATCAAAATTGGCTTTGGCCTATTTCTATGACAAATGCTCATAACTGGCAAAACTAGTGACCTACCAAATTTCATGCTTTTTTAATATCATTTACCTGGTCAAAATGACTTCGCTCCAACAAGTCAGAAGACTGTCCATTTATGCGATTTCACCTATCTTCACATTCTAGCCAAATATCTTGCCATGCATGCTCACAAAAGCTGATGTCCCCACATATATCCCAAGTAAAGAGGTAAAATTAGACATTTAAAGGCATGCATGTGGTTTTTGAAAGCTTTTCAAAATAGTTTTAGCCCTCACCTTAGCAAGACAACAATGAAGATGCACAAAACTCTTGATGATGCACAAGGTCGCCCTTTTTCCTTGCTTAGCCGAGAGACAACTTGAAATTCTCTAATTCCTAGCTTAGTAACCATGTTCTTAGTATGTGCAAGTGGCTAGAACAAAAAGAAAATGAAATAGGAGCTACCAAACATACCTAATTCCTTTTTCCTTGCTTATCCCGGATCGTACGACGTAAGCCGCGAAAAGGACGACAACCTAATCCCCCACATTTCTATTCCCGAATCCCATGGCACCTTGGGCAAGACAACTTCGCCTCACGTAGAGGCAGGGTCCGCAAACCGAGGGCGTGGGGCTTGGGACTAGGTCTCCGTTGCTCCAGTGGCCATAACTTTTGACTTGTAAGGAGTTACGCGGCGCAAAGCATACTGTTGGAAAGCTCTACGAGAGCTCTACAACGTGGACAGTAAGCCTGCTTGGCTGCGCCTATTTTCGGAGTCTAAAATCGAACATTTTCATCAGTATCGGAACACATTTCTTCTTTTTCGCTATTTTTTCATCCCGGATCATACGTCGTGCGCTGCGAAAAGGACGACAACCTAATCCATCACATTACTATTACCGAATCCCACGGCACCTTGGGCAAGACAACTTCGCCTCACATAGAGGCTGGGACCGCAAACCGGGGGAGTGGGGCTTGGGACCAGGTCTCCGTTGCTTCGGTGCCCATACCTTTTGATTCATAAGGAGTTACGCGGTGCACAACATACCGTTGGAAAGCTCTGTCATAGCTCTACGATGGGTGAAGCAAGCCTACTCGGCTGCGCCTATTTTCGGAGCCCAAAATCGAACATTTTCATCAGTTTCGGGACACTTTTCTTCTTTTGCGTTGTTTTTCCTTCCCAGATCGTACGTCGTGAACTGCGAAAAAGGCGATAGCTTAATCAATCACATTTCTATTATTGAATCCCACAGCTCCTTTGGCAAGACAACTTCGTTTCACGTACAGGCTGGGCACACAAACCGAGGGCAGGGGGCTTGGCACTAGGTCTCCGTTGCTCTAGTACCCATAACTTTTGATCTGTAAGGAGTTACACGGTGCACAGCATACTGTTGGAAAGCTCTCCGAGAGCTCTACGATAGGGCAACAAGCCTGCTCTGCCGCACCAGTTTTCGGAGCCCAAAATTGAACATTTTTATCAGTTTTGGGACACATTTATTCTTTTTCACTGTTTTTCCGTCTCGGATCGTATGTCGTGAGCCGCGAAATGGACGACAACCTAATCTATCATATTTCTATTACTAAACCCCACGACACCTTGGGCAAGACAACTTCACTTCACGTAGAGGCTGGGCCCATAAACCGAGGGCGTGGGGCTTAGGAACAGGTCTCCGTCGCTCCGGTGCCCATAACTTTTGATCCGTAAGGAGTTACGCGGTGCACAGCATACCGTTGGAAAGCTCTCCGAGACCTCTACGACGGGTGTAGCAAGCCTACTCTGCTACGCCTATTTTAGGAGCCCAAAATCGAACGTTTTCATCAGTTTCGGGATACTTTTCTTCCTTTGCACTGTTTTTCCGTCCCGGATCGTACGTCGTGAGCTGCGAAAAGGACGACAACCTAATCCATCACATTTCTATTCCCGAATCCAAGGGTACCTTGTGCAAGACAACTTCACCTCACGTAGAGGCAGGGTCCGCTAACCGAGGGCGTGGGGCTTGAGACCAGGTCTCCGTCACTCCGGTGCCAATAACTTCTGATTCGTAAGGAGTTGCGCGGCGTACAACATACCGTTGGAAAGCTCTCCGAGAGCTCTACAACGGGGGTAGCAATCTTGCTTGGCTGTACCAATTTTCGGAGCCCAAAATTGAACGTTGTCATAAGTTTCGGGATACTTTTCTTCTTTGGCGCTGTTCTTCCGTCCGGGATCGTACGTCGTGAGCTGCGAAAAAGGCGTTAACCTAATCCATCACATTTCTATTACCGAATCTCACGGCACCTTGGGCAAGACAACTTCGCGTCCCATGGGAGGCTGGGCCAGCAAACTGAGGGCGTGGGGCTTGGCACCAGGTTTCCGTCGCTCCAGTGCCTATAACTTTTGATCCGTAAGGAGTTACGCGGTGTACATCATACCGTTGGAAAGCTCTCTGAGAGCTCTACCACAGGGATAGCAAGACTGCTCTACTGCACCTATTTCTGGAGCCCAAAATTGAACGTTTTCATAAATTTCAGGACACTTTTCTTCTTTTGCGATGTTTTTTCGTCTCGGATTGTACGTCATGAGCTGCGAAAAATGCGACAACCTAATCCATCACATTTCTATTACAGAATCCCATGGCACCTTGGGCAAGACAACTTCGCTTCACGTAGAGGCTGGGCCCACAAACCGAGGGTGTTGGGCTTGTGACTAGGTATCTGTCGCTCCGGTGCCCATAACTTTTGATCCGTAAGGAGTTACGCGGCGCACAACATACCATTGGAAAGCTCTCCGGGAGCTCTACAACAGGGGCAGCAAGCCTGCTCAAATGCGCCTATTTCTGAAGCCCAAAATTGAATGTTTTCATAAGTTTCGGCACACTTTTCTTCTTTTGCGCTGTTTTTCCGTCATGGATCGTACGTCGTGAACCGCAAAAATGGCGACAACCTAATCCTTCACATTTATATTACCAAATCCTATGGCACCTTGGGCAAGACAACTTCGCTTCACGTAGAGGCTGGGCCCGCAAACCGATGGCGTGGGGCTTGGCACCAATTCTCCGTCGCTCCGGTGCCCATAACTTCTGATCCATAATGAGTTACGCAGCGCACAGTATACCTTTGGAAAGCTCTCCGAGAGCTCTACGTCGGGGCTAGTAAGCATGCTCGGCTGCGCCTATTTTTGGAGAACAAAATCGAACATTTTTATTAGTTTCGGGATACTTTTCTTCTTTTGTGCTGTTTTTCTGTCCCGGATCGTACATCGTGAGCCGCGAAAAAGACGACAACCTAATCAATCGCATTTCTATTACCGAATCCCATTGCACCTTGGGCAAGACAACTTCACTTCACGTAGAGGCTGGGCCCTTAAACAGAGGGCATGGGGCTTGGCACCAGCTCTCCGTCGCTTCGGTGCCTATAACTTTTAATCCGTAAGGAGTTGCGCGGCGCACTCCATACCGTTGGAAATCTCTCCGAGAGCTCTACGACGGGGCTAGCAAGCATGCTCGGTTGTGCCTATTTTCAGACACCAAAATCGAATGTTTTCATCAATTTCAGGACACATTTCTTCTTTTGCGCTGTTATTCTGTCCTGGATCGTACGTCGTGAGCCGCGAAAAGGACGGTAACCTAATCCATCATATTTCTATTCCAGAATCCCACGGCACCATGGGCAAGAAAACCTCACCTCACGTAGAGGCTTGGTCCGCAAACCGAGGGCTTGGGGCTTGGGACCAGGTCTCCGTCGCTCCGGTGCTTATAACTTTTGATTCGTATGGAGTTATGCAGTGGACAACATACAGTTGGAAAGCTCTCCGAGAGCTCTACGACAGGGAAAACAAACTTGTTGGCTGCGCTTGTTTTCGGAGCCCAAAATCGAACGTTTTCATCAGTTTCGAGACACTTTTCTTCTTTTGTGCTGTTTTTCCGTCCCGGATTGTACGTCGTGAGCCGCGAAAAAGACGACAACCTGTTCCATCACATTTCTATTATCGAATCCCAATGCACCTTGGGCAAGATAACTACGCTTCACGTAGCAGCTGGGCCCGCAAACCGAAGGCGTGGGGCTTGTGACCAGGTATCCGTCGCTCCGGTGCCTATAACTTTTGATCCGTAAGGAGTTACGCGACGCACTCTATACCGTTGTAAAGCTCTCTGAGAGCTCTACGATGGGGGCACCAACCCTGCTTAGCTGCGCCTATTTTCAAAGCCCAAAATCAAACGTTTTCATCAGTTTTGGGCCACTTTTCTTCTTTTACGCTGTTTTTTCGTCCCAGATCGTACGTTGTGAGGCGCGAAAAGGATGACAACCTAATCCATCACATTTCTATTACCGAATCCCATGGCACGTTAGGCAAGTGTCCACAAACCGAGGGCGTGGGGCTTGGGACCAGGTCTCCATCGCTCCGGTGACCATAACTTTTGATCCGTAAGGAGTAACGCCGCGCACGGCATACCGTTGGAAAGCTCTCCGGGAGCTCTACAAAGTGGGCAACAAGCCTGCTTGGCTATGCCTTTTTTGGATCAAAAATTGAACATTTTCATCAGTTTCGGGACATTTTTCTTCTTTTGCGCTGTTTTTCCATCCCAGATCGTAAGTCGTGAGCCGCGAAAAGGACGACAGCCTAATCCATGATATTTCTTTTACCAAATCCCACGACACCTTGGGCAAGATAACTTCGCTTCAGGTAGAGGCTAGGCCCGCAAACCGAGGGCGTGGGGCTTGGCACCAGTTCTCCATCGCTCCGGTGCCCATAACTTTTGATCCGTAAGGTGTTACATGGCGCACAGCATATCGTTGGAAAGCTCTCCGAGAGTTCTACGACGGGGGTAGCAAATTTTCTCGGCTGTGCCTATTTTTGGTGTCCAAAATCGAACGGTTTCATCAGTTTCGGGATACTTTTCTTCTTTTTCGCTATTTTTCTTTCCCGGATCATACGTCGTGCGCCGCGAAAAGACGACAACCTAATCCATCACATTTCTATTCCTGAATCCCACGGCACCTTGGGCAAGAAAACTTCGCCTCATGTTGAGGCTGGGTCCGCAAACCGAGGGCGTGGGGCTTGGGACTAGGTCTCCGTCTCTCCGGAGCCCATAACGTTTGATCTGTAAGGAGTTACGCGGCGTACAGCACACCGTTGGAAAGCTCTCTGAGAGCTCTACAGTAGGTGTAGCAAGCCTACTTGACTACGCCTATTTTTGGAGCCCAAAATTGAACGTTTTCATAAGTTCGGGATACTTTTCTTCTTTTGCGTTGTTTTTTCGTCCCCGATCGTACTTGGCACCAGTCTCCGTCGCTACGGTGCCTATAACTTCTGATCCGTAAGCTGCTACGCAGCACACAACATACCGTTGGAAAGGCCTCCGAGAGCTCTACGACGGGGGCAGCAAGCTTGCTCAGCTGCACCTATTTTTTGAGCCCAAAATCGAACGTTTTCAATAGTTTTGTGATACTTTTCTTCGTTTGCGCTATTTTTCTATCCAGGATAGTACGTTGTGAGCCGCGAAAAGTACGACAACGTAATCCATTACATTTCTATTACCGAATCCCATGGCTCCTTGGGCAAGACAACTTAGCTTCACGTAGAGGCTGGGCATGCAAACCTAGGGCGTGGGGCTTTGGACCAGGTCTCCGTCGCTCCAGTGCCTATAACTTTTGATCCGTAATGAGTTACGCAGTGCACAACATACCGTTGGAAAGCTCTCCGAGAGCTCTACGACGGGGGCAGAAAGCCTGCTCGGCTGTACCTATATTCGGAGACCAAAATATAACATTTTCATATGTTTCGGGACACTTTTCTTCTTTTGCGCTGTTTTTCCGTCCCGAATCGTACGTCGTCAGTCGCGAAAATGACGACAACCTAATCCATCACATTTCTATTATCGAATCCGATGGCACCTTGGGCAAGGCAACTTCGCTTCACTCATAGGCTGGGCCCGCAAATCGAGGGTGTGGGGCCTGAGGCAAGGTCTCCATCGCTCCGGTGCCCATAACTTTTGATCCGTAAGGAGTTACGCGGTGCATAGCATACCGTTGGAAAGCTCTCTAAGAGTTCTACGACTGAGGCAGCAAGGTTGCGTGGCTGCACTTGTTTTCGGAGCCCAAAATTAAACATTTTATTTAGTTTCGGGAGACTTTTCTTTTTTTGAGCTATTTTTCCATCCCGGATAGTACGTCGTGAGTCGTGAAAAAGAGGACAACCTAATCCATCACTTTTCTATTACCAAATCACACGGCACCTTGGGTAAGACAACTTCACTTCATGTAGAGGCTGGACCCATAAACCGAGGGTGTTGGGCTTGGTACCAGTTCTCCGTCGCTATAGATTACAAAACCTTGACTCCCTTCAGGCAATGCAAGAACAGGTGCGGTAGTCAATCTTTTCTTCAATTCTTGGAAGCTGTTCTCACACTTGTCATCCCACACAAACTTCGTTTTCTTTTGAGTGAGCTTTGTAAGCGGTCCTGCGATCTTTGAGAAATCCTTCACGAACCTCTGATAATAGCCGGCTACACAAAGAAAACTCCGAACCTCCGTAACATTTTCCGGCTTCCTCCAAGACATCACCGCTTCTATCTTTGCTGGATCCACTGCTATTCCCTCTTGGGATATGATGTGCCCCAGAAATGCAATATGCTGCAACCAAAATTCACATTTGCTAAACTTTGCATACAATTTATGCTCTCGAAGTTTCTGCAATACCAATCGCAGATGTTGTTCATGCTCAGCCTCGGATTTCGAGTATACCAAAATATCATCAATAAAGATCACCACAAATTGGTCCAAGTAGGGTTGAAACACCATGTGCATCAAGTCCATAAAAGCTGCAGGAGCATTAGTTAGCCTAAATGGCATCACCACATATTCATAATGCCCATATCTCATCCTGAAAGCCGTTTTAGGCACATCCTCCTTTTTGATCCGCAACTGGTAGTACCCTTGCCTCAAATCGAGCTTCGAATACACTTTAGTTCCTTGAAGTTGATCAAACAACTCGTCGATCAGTGGGAGTGGGTATTTATTCTTGACAGTTACTTGGTTCAATCCTCGGTAATCGATGCATAGCCTCAACGTTCCGTCTTTCTTCTTTACAAATAGGACTGGTGCTTCCCACAGAGAATAACTTGATTGAACAAACCCCTTCTTCAACAATCCTTTCAATTGGTCCTTCAATTCTTGTAGCTCGGCTGGTGCCATACGATAGGGAGCTTTAGATATCGGCTGAGTACTAGGCAGTAATTCTATAATGAATTCGATCTCTCGATTTGGGGGTAAACCGGGCAATTCTTCTGGAAACACATCCGCATAATCTTTAATCACTGGCATCTCCTCCAACGTAGCTTTGTCCAATGGCTTGTTGATGAGGTAAGCTAAGTATCCACTATACCCTTTTCTCAAGGACTTCACTGCTTTCATAGATGAAATGATGGAACTCTCGGTGAAGTCTCTTCAACCCATTACCTCTAATATTGGTTGACAAGGTATCTGGAATGTTATAATCTTCGTCTGGCAATCTCTTTGGGCATGATGCTTTGCCAACCAGTCCATCCCTAAAATGACTTCATAGTCTCGAAAGGGTAATACAATAAGATTGGCTGAGAATTCCCTATCTTTAATTTGGATTTTATATGCTTTACAAGCTGAGTGAGTAACAAGTTTAGAACCCATCGGAGTACCAACTTCTACTTCGTAAGGCAACATACAACTCTCAGTTTCACATGTTGCACACATAAGGAAGTAATAAATGAATGAGTAGCACCTGGATCAATTAGCACCCTAACAGGTTGATTCAGTATCAAGAATGTACCTTCAACAATAGCGGTCTCCTCTGGAAGCTCCTCCCACTCAATAGCATAAGCTCGGGCCTAAACTCTAGGAACTGGAGTCTTGCCTCTACCAGTTAGTTTAACCTGATTTTGTCCTCCTTGCCATTTAGGGCAATCCTTGATCTGATGCTAATCACTACCACACCACACACATCGTCCTGACTTCTTCCAGCACTGGGCCTCGGTGTGACCCTTCTTGTCACAGTAAGAATAGTTGATAGACTGAGTAGCAAGTGAACTACTTGTGGATCTGCGGGTGGAAGAGGCTGATGGTCCTTTAGTCGGGCCACGGTTATTAACTGGTCTGTTCTGGCTCTAGCCCTGACTACGACTCTGACTCAGGAATTTCCTCTATTGACTTGGAGGCTGATATGGTTTCTTGTTCGGCTGGCTTGAACCGGCTCTATCAAGTTTCCTCTTCTCAACTCGGGAAGCAGCAGCAAGGAGAGTAGAATAGGTAGTGAAGTCATGCGAAGCCAACTGGTCCTGAATTTCTGGCCTCAACCCATTCGTAAATTTCCACATCTTCGCCTCAGGGGTACTGACCATGTATTGAGCATAACGGGACAATCGGTCAAAACGAGCCTCGTACTGGGCCACCGTCATGTTACCCTGGTTCAAGTGCATGAATTCCTCAATCCGCCTCTGCCTGGAAACTGCAGGTACGTATTTCTCCTTGAATGCCTTAACGAAATTACCCCACAAGCGAGGTGTATGATCAGTTTCCCAAAGTGCCTCTACAGTGTGCCACCAATGCTCAGCATCCCCGTGCAACAGAAACACAGCGAACTCCACCTTTTCTTCATCAGTATAGTCAAGTAGCCTAAAAATCCTCTCGATCTCAGATAGCCAAGCCTCTGCCTTTTCATCATCAGCTTCCCCGTGGAATTTGGATGGGTGAAAGTCAAGTAACTCCCGCATTCTTCTATTTCTCCCATGGTTAACATCATTCCTGTTGTTGTTGATGTTCGCTTCACGTGCATCTTGATGTTCCATCACTCGTGATACGCAATCCATGGCATTCGCCATCATATTAAACATAGTCATGCCGGGATTAGTTTGATAAGCATCTCCGGTCTCTTGGGGTTCACCGTTCCTATTAGTAGTGCGGGTACTAGGGCCAGCCATCTATAGGCATAGATTACGATGCACAATTTATTGGAATACAACAATCAAGAATTTAATGCATAAGATATGCAACATATAATCTTATATAGATACACAACTCTAGAAACAATTAAGACATGTTAATCACATAAGCACATAGAAACAGAGAAGGCACACTTGATATTGTCACACAATAACACATATAAACAAGTCATCTCAATTACCTTAGGGCTTCTACCCATGGTCCGAGAGTTAAACCCGGCTTAAGCAATCTAAGCTCTGATACCATTAAGATAAGGTGTCACGCCCCAACCCGACCTATAAAGGTTAGACTAGGGTGTGATCTAAACATTCAAGTCATATCACGTACGTAATCATTCATGAAATTTTAACACTTAACGTTTAGCCTAAACTCCACAAATTCTCCGGAAAACCGACAGCATAACGGCTGTAATTGGGCTATTTAGTTTGACCTAATTTTCTAAAGGCCTCCAAAATTTCAATCTCAAAATCATTTCCAACAAAGATTACTATTTATCACCAATCGAAACGCCCACTAGTTATCTCGAAGTCTCGTTTGATTAACAACATAGCATGATAACTATGTCTTGTTTGTTTGTCAATCCTTGTTACAAAAGTACCTGTTGATCTTAGCTTAACAATGAGTACCTGCTTAAGATTGGATAGATTCGTTTTACTTAATCCTTTACCCGATCCTTCATAAGTCTGTCATAGATACTAACCAGTAGCGATAGCAAAAACAACCATAAGAGTGTCTAACTAGTTATGATCAGTACAAGCCAAAATTAGACCCCAAATTACAATGGGGGTCATTTACAATACAATAACAAACAACATAGGAAATAGTCTTCAAGCAACACATTGTTCACAAAATGGCCATAGTCAAATAAGGCACGTAGGGCAAGTGATCATTCCAAGGAATCATCAAAAGGCACGTTGTCCTCGGGTACCTGTTCCTAGTCTTCTTCACCTGAGATGATAAAAGAGGGTGAGTCCTTATGAACTCAGCGAGGGGGAAAGAGAAATAAGTTTTGAAACTCCTTTTTCCGGTTCAATTTATGAAAACTCTTTATGCAAGCATGACATATATCACAAGTAAGTTCATAATGTAATATAAAAGTAAAAGAACACGATTACCTATCTTTCCTCCCCGAGGTCCTCTAGGAACCAAGCGAGAGTACTTATACACATAGTGAAAAGGATACGGTGAGCTTTTGCTCTCAGTTCATTTCCAGTATTAGTTGTTGCGGCCGACTTCAAATCTTCCACTTATCAAGCCAAATAGGTGTACTCTGGATGTACCCCAAAAACCTACGACCCAAATCTTCGAGGAAGTCTAGCCCCCAAGCGAGAGAGGGAATTGGACAATGGTAGTCACGGTTGCACCTGCAAGCCCGATGCCGCCCGGTGTGTGTGAAACGCTACCACGCCAGAATGAAAGGTTGCAACCTTGTATGCAATACACATTTATGACATTTAATATATCACATTAGGAGGACAACAAAGTAGGTTGCCTCCGAGCAGTCATAAGATTGCACATTGACAAGTAAACACGAGATGCACGATATGACAGGTAATTTCACTTGTAAAGCACATGGAGTTATATGAATATTAAACGGGCGGCCATATAACGCATGTAAATCAAGTCATATAACTCATCTCGAAGTTCACATAATCAAATAATAAGGTCATACAACATGCAACGACGTTTACGTGGGACCGGGTGCAAGAAAGGTCTACTTGTCAATATATAATCATCGGAATTACATTTAGGGCTATAAGGGCAACTACGGGCAGCCTACTAATCACATAATTAAGCATGATATCCATAGGACCAACACTTAGCGAGTTTTCCTAGTCATTAGGGTTTCAATTCGTGCTCACCCGTGCGATTAAGCCCTAAGTTGTCACGTAATTAAACTCAAGCCATGCACTGATTAATTCAAACACCCTCAATCATTCAAAACAGTCCACACAACATCCAAGTGCCACAATCCCAAGCAATTAATACAACAAGAGAAGTTACAATAATTTTTCTAAGCATATCACTAGATGGAAACCTCACCGCAATGGTCTGTTTTCTCACAATCATTGAGACAAGCAAACAATCTCCAATTCTAGTGAACAAAAGCTCAAATTAAAGCTTAAGTAGTGAACTAAATTCAGAAACAAACCTCGCATCGTTTGGAGTTCGGGTTCAATAGTTATAGCCAAAACAGTGAGACTGCACAAAATTGTCCAGATTTGCACACATTTCAATACTTGTCGTTTTGAGGGCCTTAGGGTCAGATTTAGCCTTAGTCTATTTCTGACAAAAATGTCAAGAACTAAAAAATATAGTACCAAACAAAATTTCATGCATTTTGGATATCATTTACTAAGTCAAAACTGGTTCGTTCTACAAGGACAGTGAATCTGCCAAAACCTTCTTCATTTTCCCAGATTTTCCAGATTTGGACACCTTTCAATGTTTTCCCATTTTGGGGACTATAGAGTCAAAATTGGCTTTGGCCTATTTCTACAAAAAATGGTCAGAACTGGCAAAACTAGTCACCTACTAGTGTTGACGCATTTTCAACATCATGTACCTGGTCAAAATCACTTCGCTCCAACAAGTCAGAAGACTATCCATTTACGCGATTTCACCTATCTTCACATTCTAGCCAAATATCTTGCCATGCATGTTTACAAAAGCTCATGTACACACATATATCACAAATACAGAGGTAAAAATAGACATTTAAAGGCATGCATATGGTTTTGAAGGCTTTTCAAATGAGTTTTAGCCCTCACCTTAGCAATACAACAATGAAGGTGCACAAAGCTCTTGATGAAGCACAAGGTAGTCTTTTCTCCTTGCTTAGCCGAGAGACAACTTGAAATTTTCTAATTCCTAGCTTAGTAACCATGTTCTTAGTATGTGCAAGTGGCTAGAACAAAAAGAAAATGAAATGGAAGCTATCAAACATACCTAAGCCGAAATAAAAGTTCTATGAGCTTGCATGTGTGTCTTTTGCATTCTAGCTTGCTTGGTTGAGCTTCCTAGTATCTTGCATGACTTGAAGAACCTTTGGATGATGAACTTAAGCTATGGAGTCTATAATTTCAGCTAGGTCCGAGAGAGAGAGAAGAAAATGAGAGAAAGAATGAGAGAAAGAGTAAATGTGAGAAAGAAATGGAAGCTTTGAAGTGTTTGATGCATGTGTCGGCCTAGGGCCTTGAAATTTCAGATTTTTGTGTCTTCAAGAGCATGTTTTTTAATCACCTAGCATGGGCATTTGCATGGGTCGAGATTTTGGGTGCATTGGGTAGGGTTTTGGGTTTTTTTTTGTTTTTTTTTGCTTGTGTCATAACTTGTCTAAGCATGAATTTTGAAATTGCAAAGCTTGTTCACATGCACCTACATGGTCGGCCAAGGCTAATGGAAAATTCTGAATTTTTGTCTTGTTTGAGAATTATTTAATTGAGTGCTTGGAATATGCAAAAGAATAAAGAATAAAGAATAAGAATGTCTAGCTTTTTGTCAGATTTCGTCTTCTAGTGAGTTGAATTAGCAATTTAATATTAGTTAGTGGAGTTTGAGGATTAATTAATGATCTAGTGCTTCGGGTAAGATGCTTTCTTGATTACCATGCGGGCACGCTTACCTAGGTTTAGGGAACGCACTACGAGGTAGGGCACGAACTACGAGACAAATGCACGTTTTCCAAGTAAATACACGCAACCCTAAATGTATGCACGTAATTCAATGCAAGGCACACAAAACGAAACACAACTCTTACACCTAGGTCAAGGCACGCCAATCTAGGTTAGGGTACACGAAACGAGATATCGCACGCAAATCGAGGTCGGACCTCACATCGTGAGCCTTGAAAAGGACGACAACCTAATCCACCACATTTCTATTCCCGAATCCCACAGCACGTTAGGAAAGAAAACTTCGCCTCACGTAGAGGCTGGGCCCCCAAATCGAGGGCGTGGGGCTTGGGACCAGGTCTCCGTCGCTCCGGTGCCTATAACTTTTGATCCGTAAGGAGTTACGCGGCGTACAACATACCGTTGGAAAGATCTCCGAGTGCTCTACGACAGGGGCAGCACGCCTGCTTGGCTGCGCTTGTTTTTGGAGCAAAATATTGAACGTTTTCATCAATTTAGGGACACTTTTCTTCTTTTGTGCTGTTTTTCAGTCCCGGATTGTATGTCGTGAGTCGCGAAAAGGACGACAACCTAATCCATCACATTTCTATTATCGAATCCCATGGAACCTTGGGCATGACAACTTCGCTTCACGTAGATGCTGGGCCCGCAAACCGAGGGCGTGGGGCTTGGGACCAAATCTCCGTCGCTCTAGTGCCCATAACTTTTGATCCATAACGAGTTACGTGGCGCACATCATACCGTTAGAAAGCTCACCGAGAGCTCAACGACAAGGCTGCAAGTCTGCTCGGCTGTGGCTATTTTCGGAGAACAAAATCAAATGTTTTCATTCATTTTGGGACATTTTTCTTCTCTTGCGCTGTTTTTCTATCTCGGATCGTACGTCGTGAGCCGTGAAAAGGAGGACAACCTAATCCACTACATTTCTATTACCGAATCCCACGGCACCTTAGGCAAGACAACTTCATTTCACGTAGAGGCTGGGCCCGTAAACCGAGGACGGGGGCTTGGCACCAGGTCTTCGTCGTTCCGGTGCCTATAACTTTTGATCCGTAAGGAGTTACGCAGTGCACAGCGTACCGTTGGAAAGCTCTCCGAGAGTTCTACGATGAGGGCAGCAAGCCTGCTTGGTTGCAGCTGTGATACCCCGAACCTGGCATGTATTCAATAGCATTTTAAGTTCATTTAAATTGCATTTTATTGACCTTTCACCTTCTTTGACCAAACTAGTTGACTTTTCATCTACATTGACCAACTAGGACAAGGTGGAAATTTTTGAAATGTTTAATAAAAGGCAAACTTGGGATTAGAAATAAAAAAATGCAATGTTAAGTTAGTCAAATTTTGGGTAATATTTGGAATTAAATCTGAACCAATTGGGGAAGAGTTAGGTAGCAAATTATATATGGTTGGAAAGCTCTATGAGTCTAGTTTATGAGGGTTCAAACCGTTCGTGAATTGGAGTTTTCTAGAAGAAGTTATGGCCGTTTTAGTGAGGTCGCGCATAGCTGTTTTGGTTTAGCGGGTTGACCGAATTTTGACCTTTGACTTCTTGACATTTTTTTTTTAAATAAGCAGAATTTGCACACGAAAAAAACAGAGAGAAAAAGATTGAAACCATGAGGAAAAGAAGGAGAAAAAAAAAAAGAAAATCTCAACTTCAAATCTCCGATTCTTCGCGTGGGCTTGCACGGGGTGGTTTCCGAGGCACTCTACGAGGTTTTCCTAGCGTCTAGGAGCGTGTAAGGTGAGGGTTTCATCGTTATTTTCGTATTTGAAATATTTGTATCTAAACTTTGATTTTTGAATTTTATGCGTAGATTGTTGTTTTAATCGTTTTGTTGCTTAAAGAATGTTCCTTGTTGATTGTAGAACATGTATTTATAGCTTTTTAACATTTTCTGCGGTTAAATATTGGAATTGAAATATAAATTGTTTGATGAATAGTAAATTATGAATAGTAAACCCCCGTTTCGATGAAGTTGCTCCGTTACGCGTTCTGTTGATGTAGGAAGATGCTAGATATGCTAGAATGCCTAAATGTGTGGTTTAATTGGAATGTGTAATGGAAAAACGGAGAAAAACGGCTTAGTGAAAGTCGGGGTCGTTTAGGTCGAGTTTGGCATTTTCTCATTTTGCGTGTTGGCATTGTTTCGGGAGGCCATGGAAGCACTTTTGGTGCGATTATGGCATTGGTAGGGTGTTTGGTTGGTATAGTTGTAGTTCAAACGAGCAAAGGGGGAATCGGGGCTTTGCGCGAATTCTAGGGTAAAGTAGGGTTTCGGGGTCCTTGGACGTGCCTTATGGTGACCTAGGAGGATTGGCGAAGTCGGTTTCCAGAACTCGTGGCTCGTTTGGAAATGGTAGTGTTTTGATAGTTGGGGCCGATTTGTGATTTTGCTTGTTATCTTGATATTATGCCTATAGAATGCTTAGGGTTGCTTGATATACTTGTTTAATTGGTGTTATTGTTGCTTATTATTGCTTGTTATGCTTGAAAAGTTAGTTGAATGCTAGTATTGATTGTGATTGCTTGTTATCTCGTTTGTTGTCACTAGTTTGTATTGTTGTGCTATCGCTCGTTTATTGCCTTGTATCGAGTCTTGCATTGCATAGTGTCAGCACGTGAGTGATGGGCCTCTCTGGGTAGCCTCGGGTTGCCAGTGTTGGTTGCTCTAGCTCCGTAGCTATTCCCTCTTCTCGCTTGGGCTGCCTCCCAGGGAGATTTGGGTCGTAGATTGATGGATACTTCCGGGGTATTCCAAACTGGTGTTATAAGGTGGTTTGGGCCGGCGCGTCATCGTTAAAGTCATCGGAATCGTGATCGGTACATTACTCGCTCGAGTGAACCATAGCCTTCAAAGTGTGGTATAGCTTTGATTGGTTGTGTTAATGCTTTCTTTAGTTGTTTAATTGTATTGTTGTTTATATTGAATGCCTTTTATTGATTGTATTGCTTAACTGTACCTATTTGCATTGCACGATCTTCTTTCTCTCCAATTCGATATATGTCTCGCCCTCACTGAGTATACGTGTTGTGTATACTCACTCCTCACCACCACATTTCAGGAAATGCCCTGTTAGCTGGAAAGTTCGTGATTTCGTGAAAGTCCGTGCTTGAAGAGTTGTCTTGAGTGCCTATGTAACTTGAGTTGTCAAAGTTGTCAAGTTGTATGCTTTTATGTTGTATGTAATTATTGTTAAAAGAAATGTAATATAAATCTAGCTATGTAGTTGGAATGGTTTGATAAGTTAGATTATGTATATAGTTAATGTAGCTTAACTTTAATGCATGGCTGTAATGTCCAAAGGAAAAGAATTAGAATGGCATGATAGTTTATTTTATGCAGTAGCTTTGTATGGTTTAATTGCCTAAATTGAATGTACTTGTCAAAATGAAAAGATAGGTTAGTTTTTAAATTGGAAATGTATGTATACTTGCTGAGTTTAAATTGTTGAGAACCGAGGCTCGGATGGCCTTGAGGAAGTTTTGTATGGTTGGACACGGTGGTGGTCCATTTATATGCTATTACAGGTTTTGCATTTCGCCTATAAACAGGGGAGACTCCGTCCGTTTTCCCTGAAAATTTTGCCCGGGTTTGGTTTGGGTTGTGATTAGTTTGATTGATAGAACTCCCGGTCTCGAGAGGGATCGGGGTGTCACAGGTGGTATCAGAGCTTATTTAGCTCATAAGCCGGGACAGGGTCCTCGGTCTGGTGGGTAGTGACCCTTAAATGTGTGCTTGTTAAGTGTGTCTTGAAAGTGTATGCTTTTATGTGAGATTATGTGTCTTGACATGAATGTGTGCTCCTATGTGATATAGTTATGTGTTATGTGTTAATTGTGTGCTAAGTGAAGTAAAGTGTCTAGTTGTGCATTGAATTGACCTATCGAATCGACCTCGTGGATTGTTATTTGCTTGAAGTATTGCTTTTAATGTGTGTACTGAAATGTCTTGAATTAGCTATGCCGTGATTTGAATTGATTATGCTGTGCGTGACTTGATTGTTATGCTTGAGTGACTTTGCTAAATAAACCATATTGTAAACTTGCTGGCATAATAGCTTAATGCATATGTATAACTGTGATATATTGGCATTCATACATGTCCTATTGAAATGGTAAGTAAGTCCTCTTCCTCCCCTGAAGAAAGTGGTTCACCGCTGGCTTTTCAAGGTGTATGGATTGGCAGGAAATGAATGGCATTTGACTAGCCTTTATTTGGGATTTGGTGATTGCTTTTGGAGCTCGGTTATTGGCGAATCCCTTTGGTCATTCTCTGTGCTTAACAGTTGCGAAAGAGTAGCTTTCTCTTGGGGTTTTAATTGGGTGTTCTCTGGAACATTCTTTGGTTTTCATAACGAGTGTTCTTTGGGGACTTTTGTTGTCACTTCTCGGTGGACTTGGTTAATGGGATTTCAATCGGCCTTACTGCGTGGTATTATCTATGGCATATGTGTCTCGGTCTTTATTGGAGTGTTACTGGTATTCCTTATTGGAAATTCTTCAATGGCATTCTCTAGGATTCTCAGTGGCCAATTATTTAGTATTACTTATTGGGCAATTCTTGGTACTTTCTTACTGGAGCATTGTTCGGGCATTCTCTTGGTATTTTCCTTGTTGGCAAAGTTGTATGAAGTTCTCACTTGGCAAACAGTGAAGAGGACTCAGAGTTTGGTTTCGGTATATTGTTCATCAGTTCGGTGTTTATCCTTGGAGTTTTCGTCCATCTGGGAAACTATGTTTGTTATTCAACTTGGTTGTCTTATTGGGCACGTTATATTTTCTCTGTTATTTCCTTTGACATTCCTCTCAGCATTTGATAGCAAAACTCGGAATCTAATTGGTTGTTCCATGGGGTTATTATTTGGAAGGCTTCTTTGGAACTTTGGAAATATATTTGATTGGGTTCTTGGTATTTTCTTCAGCACTTTTAACAGGGAATTCTTCTATGAAATCCATGACCAGCGGGGTACTTCTTTGGACCTCTAGATAGAATCTTTGTTTGAGCTTTTATTTGGCTTCTTGCTTGGGAATTCTCGGGCAGTAACAGTTATACTTCTATTGGAGATTCGTGCGTGAGGTATTCTTCTTGTCGTTATTGTGTGGTATTAATGACATCTACAGTATCTTTGCTTTAGTCTTTATTGGTATTAGCTCGGCATTTCTGGTTGGAATTTATTCTTCTTCGGTATTCGTGTCAACGGGATTCTTGTACGGTATCTGCATTTGAGCTTCTATTTGGCGTTACTACTTGGCATTTCTACTTGAACTTTCCTATTGGTCATCTTTATTAAATACTTTTTCAGTAGCTAATGAAGACTAGTCAGAGTTGGATTGTAGATGATGCAGAGTCCTATTGGAAGAAGAATTGCGAGGACGCAATTGTTTTAAGGGGGGAAGGATGTGATACCCCGAACCTGGCATGTATTCAATAGCATTTTAAGTTCATTTAAATTGCATTTTATTGACCTTTCACCTTCTTTGACCAAACTAGTTGACTTTTCATCTACATTGACCAACTAGGACAAGGTGGAAATTTTTGAAATGTTTAATAAAAGGCAAACTTGGGATTAGAAATAAAAAAATGCAATGTTAAGTTAGTCAAATTTTGGGTCAACTTTGGAATTAAATCTGAACCAATTGGGGAAGAGTTAGGTAGCAAATTATATATGGTTGGAAAGCTCTATGAGTCTAGTTTATGAGGGTTCAAACCGTTCGTGAATTGGAGTTTTCTAGAAGAAGTTATGGCCGTTTTAGTGAGGTCGCGCATAGCTGTTTTGGTTTAGCGGGTTGACCGAATTTTGACCTTTGACTTCTTGACATTTTTTTTTTAAATAAGCAGAATTTGCACACGAAAAAAAACAGAGAGAAAAGGATTGAAACCATGAGGAAAAGAAGGAGAAAAAAAAAAAGAAAATCTCAACTTCAAATCTCCGATTCTTCGCGTGGGCTTGCACGGGGTGGTTTCCGAGGCACTCTACGAGGTTTTCCTAGCGTCTAGGAGCGTCTAAGGTGAGGGTTTCATCGTTATTTGCGCATTTGAAATATTTGTATCTAAACTTTGATTTTTGAATTTTATGCGTAGATTGTTGTTTTAATCGTTTTGTTGCTTAAAGAATGTTCCTTGTTGATTGTAGAACATGTATTTATAGCTTTTTAACATTTTCTGCGGTTAAATATTGGAATTGAAATATAAATTGTTTGATGAATAGTAAATTATGAATAGTAAACCCCCGTTTCGATGAAGTTGCTCCGTTACGCGTTCTGTTGATGTAGGAAGATGCTAGATATGCTAGAATGCCTAAATGTGTGGTTTAATTGGAATGTGTAATGGAAAAACGGAGAAAAACGGCTTAGTGAAAGTCGGGGTCGTTTAGGTCGAGTTTGGCATTTTCTCATTTTGCGTGTTGGCATTGTTTCGGGAGGCCATGGAAGCACTTTTGGTGCGATTATGGCATTGGTAGGGTGTTTGGTTGGTATAGTTGTAGTTCAAACGAGCAAAGGGGGAATCGGGGCTTTGCGCGAATTCTAGGGTAAAGTAGGGTTTCGGGGTCCTTGGACGTGCCTTATGGTGACCTAGGAGGATTGGCGAAGTCGGTTTCCAGAACTCGTGGCTCGTTTGGAAATGGTAGTGTTTTGATAGTTGGGGCCGATTTGTGATTTTGCTTGTTATCTTGATATTATGCCTATAGAATGCTTAGGGTTGCTTGATATACTTGTTTAATTGGTGTTATTGTTGCTTATTATTGCTTGTTATGCTTGAAAAGTTAGTTGAATGCTAGTATTGATTGTGATTGCTTGTTATCTCGTTTGTTGTCACTAGTTTGTATTGTTGTGCTATCGCTCGTTTATTGCCTTGTATCGAGTCTTGCATTGCATAGTGTCAGCACGTGAGTGATGGGCCTCTCTGGGTAGCCTCGGGTTGCCAGTGTTGGTTGCTCTAGCTCCGTAGCTATTCCCTCTTCTCGCTTGGGCTGCCTCCCAGGGAGATTTGGGTCGTAGATTGATGGATACTTCCGGGGTATTCCAAACTGGTGTTATAAGGTGGTTTGGGCCGGCGCGTCATCGTTAAAGTCATCGGAATCGTGATCGGTACATTACTCGCTCGAGTGAACCATAGCCTTCAAAGTGTGGTATAGCTTTGATTGGTTGTGTTAATGCTTTCTTTAGTTGTTTAATTGTATTGTTGTTTATATTGAATGCCTTTTATTGATTGTATTGCTTAACTGTACCTATTTGCATTGCACGATCTTCTTTCTCTCCAATTCGATATATGTCTCGCCCTCACTGAGTATACGTGTTGTGTATACTCACTCCTCACCACCACATTTCAGGAAATGCCCTGTTAGCTGGAAAGTTCGTGATTTCGTGAAAGTCCGTGCTTGAAGAGTTGTCTTGAGTGCCTATGTAACTTGAGTTGTCAAAGTTGTCAAGTTGTATGCTTTTATGTTGTATGTAATTATTGTTAAAAGAAATGTAATATAAATCTAGCTATGTAGTTGGAATGGTTTGATAAGTTAGATTATGTATATAGTTAATGTAGCTTAACTTTAATGCATGGCTGTAATGTCCAAAGGAAAAGAATTAGAATGGCATGATAGTTTATTTTATGCAGTAGCTTTGTATGGTTTAATTGCCTAAATTGAATGTACTTGTCAAAATGAAAAGATAGGTTAGTTTTTAAATTGGAAATGTATGTATACTTGCTGAGTTTAAATTGTTGAGAACCGAGGCTCGGATGGCCTTGAGGAAGTTTTGTATGGTTGGACACGGTGGTGGTCCATTTATATGCTATTACAGGTTTTGCATTTCGCCTATAAACAGGGGAGACTCCGTCCGTTTTCCCTGAAAATTTTGCCCGGGTTTGGTTTGGGTTGTGATTAGTTTGATTGATAGAACTCCCGGTCTCGAGAGGGATCGGGGTGTCACAGGAGCTATTTTCGAAGACCTAAATCGAACATTTTCTACAGTTTTGGGACACTTTTCTTCGTTTGCGCTGTTTTTCTGTCCCGGATCGTACGTCGTGAGCTGCGAAAAGGACGACAACCTAATCCACCACATTTCTATTACCGAATCCCACGGCACCTTGAGCAAGACAACTTCACTTCACGTAGAGGCCGGACACGCAAACCGAGGGCGTGGGGCTTAGGACCAGGTCTCCGTCGCTCCGGTGCCCCTAACTTTTGACCCGTAAGGAGTTACGAAACGCACAGCATACTATTGGAAAGCTCTCCCAGAGCTCTACGATGGGGGCAGCTAGCCTGCTCGACTGCGCCATTTTCGGAGCCCAAAATCAAACGTCTTCATCAGTTTTGGGACAATTTTATTCTTTTGCGCTATTTTTCTATCCCGGATCGTACGTCGTGAGCCGCGAAAAGGATGACAACCTAATCCATCACATTTCAGTTACCGAATAACAAGGAACCTTGGGCAAGACAAGTTCGCCTCACGTAGAGGCTGGGCCCGCAAACCGAGGGCGTGGGCTTGGGACTAGGTCTCCGTCGCTCTAGTGACCATAACTTTTGATTCGTAAGGAGTTACGTGACGCATAGCATACTGTTGGAAATCTCTCCGAGAGTTCTACGATGAGGTCAGCAAGCTTGCTTAGCTGTCCTATTTTCGGAGTTCAAATTAGAATATTTTTATCAGTTTCGGGACACATTTCTTCTTTTGCGCTGTTTTTCCGTCCCGGATCGTACGTCGTGAGCCGTGAAAAAAACAACAACCTAATCCATCACATTTCTATTACTGAATCCCATGACACCTTGGGCAAGACAACTTCGCTTCACATAGAGGCTAGGCCCGCAAACCGAGGGCGTGGGGCTTGGCACTAGGTTTTCGTCGCTCCGGTGCCCATAACTTTTGATCCGTATGGAGTTACGCGGTGCACAACATACAGTTGAAAAGCTCTCCGAGAGCTCTACGATGGAGATAGCAAGCCTGCTCGACTGAGCCTATTTTCGGAGCCCAAAATTGAACGTTTTCATCAGTTTTGGGACACTTTTCTTCTTTTGCACTGTTTTTTCGTCCCAGATCGTACGTTGTGAGCCGTAAAAAGGACGACAACCTAATCGATCAAATTTCTATTACTGAATCCCACGGTACCTTGGGTAAAACAACTTCGCTTCACGTAGAGGCAGGGCCCGCAAACCGAGGGCGTGGGGCTTGGGACCAGGTCTCCGTCGCTTCGGTGCCTATAACTTTTGATCCGTAAGGAGTTACGCGGCGCACAACATACCGTTGGAAAGCACTCTGAGATATCTACGATGGGGGTAGCCAGCCTGCTCGACTACGCCTATTTTTGGAGTTCAAAATAGAACATTTTCATCAGCTTCGGGACACTTTTCTTGTTTTGCGCTGTTTTTCCGTCCTGGATCGTACGTCGTGAGCCGCGAAAAAGACGACAACCTAATCCATCACAAATCTTTGGGCAAGACAACTTCGTTTTATGTAAAGGTTGGGCCCGCAAACCGAGGGCGTAGGGTTTGGGACCAGGTCTCCGTCACTCCGGTGGCCATAACTTTTGATCCGTAAGGAGTTACGCGGCGCACAGCATACCGTTGGAAAGTTCTCCGAGAGCTCTACAATGAGGGTAGCCAGCCTGCTTTGCTGCACCTATTTTCGGAGCCCAAAATCCAATGTTTTCATCAGTTTCGGGACACTTTTATTCTTTTGCGCTATTTTTCCGTCCCGGATCGTACGTTGTGAGCTGCGAAAAAGGACGACAACCTAATCTATCACATTTTTATTACCGAATCCCACGGCACCTTGGGCAAGACAACTGCACTCCACGAAGAGGCTGGGCCCGTAAACCGAGGGCATGGGGCTTGGGACTAGGTCTCCGTCGCTCCGGTGCCCATAACTTTTTATCCTTAAGGAGTTACGTGGCGGGCAACATACCGTTGGAAAGCTCTCTGAGAGCTCTACGATAGGGGCAGCAAGGCTGCTCGACTGCACCTATTTCTGGAGCCCAAAATTGAATGTTTTCATAAGTTTCGGCATACTTTTCTTCTTTTGCGCTATTTTTCCGTCGTGGATCGTACGTCGTGAGCCGCAAAAAAGGCGACAACCTAATCCTTCACATTTCTATTACCAAATACCATTGCACCTTGGGCAAGACAACTTCGCTTCACATAGAGGTTGGGCCCGCAAACCGAGGACATGGGGCTTGGCACCAATTCTCCGTAGCTCCGGTGCCCATAACTTCTGATCCGTATGGAGTTACGTAGCGCACAGCATACCTTTGGAAAGCTCTCCGAGAGCTCTATGACGGGGCTAGCAAGCATGCTCAGTTGCGCCTATTTTTGGAGACCAAAATCGAACGTTTTCATCAGCTTTGGGACATTTTTCTTCTTTTGCGTTGTTTTTCTATCTCGGATCGTACATCGTGAGTCTCGAAAAAGACGACAACCTAATCCATCACATTTCTATTCCCGAATCCCATGACACCTTGGGCTAGACAACTTCGCCTCACGTTGAGGCAGGGTCCGCAAACCGAGGGCATGGGGCTTGGGACCACATCTTCGTCGCTCCGGTGCCCATAACTTTTGATCTGTAAGGAGTTACGCGACGTACAGCATACCATTGGAAAGCTCTCGGAGAGCTCTACGATAGGGGCAGCAAGCCTGCTCAACTATTCCTGTTTTTGGAGCACAAAATCGAACGTTTTCATGAGTTTTGGGACACTTTTCTTCTTTTGCTCTGTTTTTCTGTCCTGGATCGTACGTCGTGAGCCGCGAAAAAGGTGACAACCTAATCCATCACATTTCTATTACCGAATCCCACAGTACCTTTGTAAGACCCGACCTCGATTTGCATGCGATACCTCGTTTCGTGTGCCCTAACCTAGATTTTCGTGCCTTGACCTAGGTTTAAGAATTGTGTTCGTTTTGTGTGCCATGCATTGAATTACGAGCATTCATTTAGGGTTGCGTGCATTTACTTGGAAAACTTGCATTCATCTCGTAGTTCGTGCCCTAGACCTAGAAAAGCATGCCCTAGACCTAGGAAAGCGTGCCCTCACGCTAATCAAGAAAGCATCTTATACGAAGCACTAGGTCATTAATTAATCCTACAAATTCCACTAACTATTATTAAATTACTAATTCAACCCACTAGAAGACGAAATCTTACAAAAAGCTAGACATTCCTTATTCTTTATTCCTTATTCTTTTTACACTTTTAACATACAATTAAATAATGCTCAAAAGATGACAAAAATTCAGATTTCTTAAGCCTTGGCCAACCACCTTGTGGCATTCCTGCTTGCTTGCTCAATTCAAAATTAATTCTAGACAACTTATGACAATTCTATGACACAAATGCATACAAAATTGCTCAAAGACCTCCTCAAAACTCCATCAATCTCGACATATGTGAGGCCAGACCTCAATTTGCGTGCGATACCTCGTTTTGTGTGCCCTAACCTAGATTTGCGTGCTTTGACCTAGGTTTAAGAATTGTGTTCGTTTTGTGTGCCATGCATTGAATTACGTGCATTCATTTAGGGTGGCGTGCATTTACTTAGAAATTGTGCGTTCGTCTCGTAGTTCGTGCCCTACTCATAGTGCGTGCCCTAGATCTAGGAAAGCGTGCCCTCACGCTAAAGAAAGCATCTTACACGAAGCACTAGATCATTAATTAATCCTAAAAATTCCACTAACTATTATTAAACTACTAATTTAACCCAATACAAGACAAAATCTCAGAAAAAACTATACATTCCTTATTATTTATTCCTTATTCTTTTTGCACTTTCAACACATAATTAAATAATGCTCAAAAGATGACAAAAAATTCAGATTTCTTAAGCCTTGGCCGACCACCTTGTGGCATTCATGCTTGCTTGCTCAATTGAAAATTAATTCTAGACAACTTATGACAATTCTATGACACAAATGCATAAAAAATTGCACAAAGACCTCCTTAAAACACCACCAATCTTGACATATGTGAGGCCCGACCTCGATTTGCGTGTGATACCCCATTTCGTGTGCCCTAACTTAGATTTGCGTGCCTTGACCTAGGTTTAAGAATTGTGTTCATTTTGTGTGCCATGCATTGAATTACATGCATTCATTTAGGGTTCCGTTCATTTGCTTGGAAAACGTGCATTCGTCTCGTTGTTCGTGCCCTACCGCGTAGTGCGTGCCCCCAACCTAGGAAAGCGTGCCCTGACGCTAATCAAGAAAGCATCTTGCACGAAGCACTAGGTTATTAATTAATCCTACAAATTCCACTAACTATTATTAAACTACTAATTCAACCTACTAGACGACAAAATCTCACAAAAAGCTAGACATTCCTTATTCTTTTTACACTTCAACACACAATTAAATAATGCTCAAAAGATCACAAAAAAATCAGATTTTTGATGCCTTGGCCGACCACCATGTGGGTTTTTATGCTTGCTTGCTCAATTCAAATTAATTCTAGACAACTTATGACAATTCTATGACACAAATGCATACAAAATTGCTCAAAACCTCCTCAAAACTCCACCATTCTCGACATATGTGAGGCCAGACCTCAATTTGCGTGCGATACCTCGTTTTGTGTGCCCTAACCTAGATTTGCGTGCTTTGACCTAGGTTTAAGAATTGTGTTCATTTTGTGTGCCATGCATTGAATTACGTGCATTCATTTAGGGTGGCGTGCATTTATTTGGAAATTGTGCGTTCGCCTCGTAGTTCGTGCCCTACCTTATAGTGCGTGCCCTAGACCTAGGATAGCGTGCCCTCACGCTAATCAAGAAAGCATCTTACACGAAGCACTAGATCATTAATTAATCCTACAAATTCCACTAACTATTATTAAATTACTAATTCAACCCACTAGAAGACAAAATCTCACAAAAAACTAGACATTCCTTATTATTTATTCCTTATTCTTTTTGCACTTTCAACACACAATTAAATAATGCTCAAAAGATGACAAAAAATTCAGATTTCTTAAGCCTTGGCCGACCACCTTGTGGCATTCATGCTTGCTTGCTCAATTGAAAATTAATTCTAGACAACTTATGACAATTCTATGACACAAATGCATAAAAAATTGCACAAAGACCTCCTTAAAACACCACCAATCTTGACATATGTGAGGCCCGACCTCGATTTGCGTGTGATACCCCGTTTCATGTGCCTTAACTTAGATTTGTGTGCCTTGACCTAGGTTTAAGAATTGTGTTCATTTTGTGTGCCATGCATTAAATTACGTGCATTCATTTAGGGTTGCATGCTATTACTTGGAAAACGTGCGTTCGTCTCGTTGTTCGTGCCCTACCGCGTAGTGCGTGCCCCCAACCTAGGAAAGCGTGCCCTGACGCTAATCAAGAAAGCATCTTGCACGAAGCACTAGGTCATTAATTAATCCTACAAATTCCACTAACTATTATTAAATTACTAATTCAACCCACTAGAAGACAAAATCTCACAAAAAGCTAGATATTCCTTATTCTTTATTCTTTTTGCACTTTCAACACACAATTAAATAATGCTCAAAAGATGACAAAAAATCATATTTTTGATGCCTTGGCCGACCACCATGTGGGCTTTTATGCTTGCTTGCTCAATTCAAAATTAATTCTAGACAACTTATGACAATTCTATAACACAAATGCAAAAAAAATTGCTCAAAAACCTCCTCAAAACTCCACCATTCTCGACATATGCCCTTGCCCATGCTAAACACTTCAAATGATGCATCTTGAAGACATAAAAATCTGAATTGCTAAGCTCAAGGCCGACCACTTGCATCAACAATTGCAAAAGCCTTCATTCTTTGTCATTTTCTTTCATTCTCCTCACATTTCTCTCTCTCCCTCTCTCTCTCTCTCGGCCTTGGCTGAGTTTCATCTTACCTTTGCTCATCTTCATCAATCCATGGTGCATCAAGACAAGCAACAAGCAAAGAATCTCGACCAAGCTAGCAAGGATGCAAAAATCACACATGCCAGCCCTTTGAACAACCATTTCGGCCTTGGTGAGTTTGCTAGCTTCCATTTCTTTTCTTCTTGTTATAACCATATGCATCTACTAAGAACTTAGCCACTAAGCTAGGAAAAATAGAGAAAATTGAGTTGGAGTCTCGGCTAAGCAAGGAAGAAGAAGAAATTTGTGCTTCATCAAAGTTTTGTGGCTCTTCTTGTTGATTTGCTAAGGTGAGGGCTAAAACCTTTTGAAAATCCTTCAAAAATCCACATGTATGCTCTTAAATGTTTGTCTTTGCTTCTGTACTTGAGATATATGTGTGTTTATAAGCTTTTACAACCATGCATGGCAAGATTTTGCCTTGAAGGTGATGATAAATGAAATCGGGTTTGGTGACAGCTTTCTGTCGTGTTGTTACGATATGAGTTTGGCTAGGCAAATGATGTTGAAAATGCGTGAAAATTGGTAGGTAACTAGTTTTGCCAGTTTTGAACATTTTTGACAGATATAGACCAAAGCTAATTTTGACTCTAAGGTCCTCAAAAGGGCAAATCATTAAAATGTGTCCAAATCTGGAAGTCTGGAAAAAATGAAGAAGGTTTTGGTAGATGCACTGACCTTGTAGAACGAACCAGTTTTGGCATAGTAAATGATGTCTAAAATGCATGAAATTCGGTGTGCTACTATATTTTTCAGTTCTGGACATTTTTTTCAGAAATGGACTAAGGCTAAAGGTGACCCTAAGGACCTCAAAAACGACAAGTATTGAAATGTGTACAAATCTGGACAGTTTTGTGCAATCCCACTGTTTTGGCTATAACTATAGGACCCAAACCTCAAATGATGCAAGGTTTGTTTCTGATTTTAGTTCACTTCTTAAGCTTTAATTTGCAGTCTTATTCACTGGAATAGGAGATTTTTTACTTGTCTTAATGATTGTGAGAAAACAGCCTATTGCAGTGAGGGTTTCACTTAGTTATATGCTTAGAATGTTGTAACTTCTCTTGTGGTATTAAATGCTTGGGATTGTGGCATTGGGATGTTGTGTGGACTGTTTTCAGTACTTGGGGATGTTTGAATTAATTGATGCATGGCTTGAAATTGATTTCGAGTTGACTTGGGGCTTAATCGCACGGGTAAGCACGAAATGGAAACCCTAGTGACTAGGTAAACTTGGTAAGTGTTGATCCTTTGGATATTGTGTGTAATTATATATTGAGTAGGCTGCCCGTAGTTGCCCTTATAACCCTAAATGTGATTTTGATCATTGCATGTTGACAAATAGGCCTTTCTTGCATCCAAACCCACGTAAATGTTGTTGCATGTTGAATAGTCTAATTATTTGATTACGTGGACTTTGAATTGAGTTATATGACTTAATTTACGTGCGTACATGGCTGCCCGTTTAATGTTCATATAAATCCATGTGCCTTTCAAGTGAAATTACTTGTCTATTCGTGCCTCGCTTGTTTATTTGTCAATGTACAATCTTATGTGATATATTAAATGTCCTAATGTGATATATTAAATGTCATAAATGTGCATTGCATATGAGGTTGCAACCTTTCATTCTGGCGTGATAGCGTTCACGCACACCGGGCGACATCGGACTTGCCGGTGCAACTATGACTACCATTGTCTAATTCCCTCTCTCGCTTGGGGGCTAGACTTCCTCGGAGAGTTGGGTCGTTGGATTTCGGGGTGCATCTGGAGTACACCCACTTGGCATGATAAGGGGATGATTTGAAGTCGGCCGCAACAACTGAGAGCAAAAGCTCATCGTATCCTTTTATTATATGTATAAGTACTCTCGCTTGGTTCCTAGAGGACCTCGGGGAGGAAAGACTGGTAATTGTGTTCCATTACTTTATATTATTGTTATGTACTTAATTGTGTACATTCATGCTTACAAAAGGATTTTCATAAGTTGAACCGGAAAATGAGTTTCAAAACCTATTTCTCGTTCCCCCTCGCTGAGTTCATAAGGACTCACCCTCTTTTATCATCTCAGGTGAAGAAGATCAAGAACAGGTACCTGAGGACGATGTGCCTAACGATGATTCCTTAGAGTGATTACCTGTCCTATGTGCTTTGCGTCATTATGGCTATTTGTGAACTATGCTACTTGAAGACTATTTCTTTTTATGTTGCTCAATGTTTGTAATGTAAAAGACCCCCGTTGTAATTTGGGGTCTAATTTTGATTTGTACAGATATTTACTAGACAGACACTAGACACTACTATGGTCATTTTGCTATTATTGCTGCTAGTATCTATAATAGGATTATGAAGTATTAGGTAAGGGCTAAGTAAAATAAACCAACCAAATCTTAAACAAGTACTCGTGGTTAAGCTAAGATCAACAGGTACTTTTGTAACGAGGATAAACAAACAAACGAGATATAGTATCATGCTAGGTTATTAATCAAACGAGACATCAAGATAACCAGTACGCATTTCAATTGATGGTAAATAGTTATCCTAGTTGGAAATGAAATTGAGATTGGAAAATTTGAGGCGTTTAGAGAATTAGGTCAAACCAAAGAGCCCAATTACAGCCGTTATGCTACCGGTTTTCTGGAAAATTTTGGAGTGTAGGCTAAAACATTAAGTGTTAAATTTTCATGAACGGTTAAGTATGTGATATGACTTGAATATTAGATCACACCCTAGTCTAACTTTTATAGGCCGGGTTGGGGCGTGACACCTTATAAGAAAAAGAATGGTATCAGAGCTTAGATTGCTTAAGCCGGGTTTAACTCTCGAACCATGGGTAGAGCCCTAAGATAATTAGGATGACTTATCTATATGTTATTGTATGATAATGTTAAATGTGCCTTCTATGTTCTATGTGCTTACGTGATTAACATGTCTTAATTGTTTATAGAATTATGTTGCATTAAAATTCCTGTTTATCGTATTTCAATAAATTGTGCATCATAATCTGTGTCTAGATGGTTGGCCCTAGTACCCGCACTACTAATAGGAGCGGTGAACCTCAAGAGACCGGTGATGCATATCAAACTAATCCCGGCATAGCTATGTTTAACATGATGGCAAACACCATGGATCGTGTGTCACGAGTGATGGAGCGTCAAGATGCACGTGAAGCCAACAACAACAACAACAACAGGAATGATGGCAACCATGGAAGACATAGCAGAATGAGGGAATTCCTTGGCTTTCGCCCGTCCAAATTCCACGGGGAAGCTGATGATGAGAAAGCAGAGGCTTGGCTGTCCGAGATCGAGAAAATTTTCAGGCCACTTGATTATACGGATGAAGAGAATGTGGAGTTTGCCGTGTTTCTGTTGCACGGGGATACTGAACATTGGTGGCACACTGTGGAGGCACTATGGGAAACTGATCAGACACCTCGCTTGTGGGGTAATTTCGTTAAGGCATTCAAGGTTGTACCTGCAGTTTCCAGGCAGAGGCGGATTGAGGAGTTCATGCACTTGACCCAGGGTAACATGACGGTGGCCCAGTACGAGGCTCGTTTTGACCGACTGTCCCGCTATGCTCAATACATGGTTAGTACTCCAGAGGCGAAGATGTGGAAATTTACGACTGGATTGAGGCCAGAGATTCAAGACTAATTGGCTTCTCATGACCTCGATACCTATTCTGCTATCTTTGCTACTGCCTCTCGAGTTGAGAAGAGGAAACTTGATAGAGCCAGTTCGAGTCAGCCGAACAAGAAACCATATCAGCCTTCAGGTCAACAGAGGAAATTCCAGAGTCGTAGTCAGGGCCAGAGCCAGAATAGACCAGTGAATAACCGTGGCCCGACGAAAGTGCCATCAGCCTCTTCCACCCGCGGACCCACAGGTAGTTCACTTGCTACTCAGTCTGTCAACTGTTCTTACTGTGACAAGAAAGGTCATACCGAGGCCCAGTGCTGGAAGAAGTCAAGACGATGTGTGAGATGTGGCAGTGATCAGCATCAGATCAAGGATTGCCCTAAATGGCAGGTAGGACAGAATCAGGGTAAACCAGCTGGTAGAGGCAAAACTCCAGTTCCTAGAGTTCAGGCTCGAGCCTATGCTATTGAGTACAAGGAGCTTCCAGATGAGACCGCTGTTGTTGAAGGTACATTCTTCATACTGAATCAACCTGTTAGGGTGCTAATTGACCCGGGTGCTACTCATTCATTTATTACTCCCTTATGTGTGGAACGTGTGAAACTGAAAGTTGTATGTTTGCCATACGAAGTAGAAGTTGGTACTCCAATGGGTTCTAAACTTGTTACTAGCTCAGCTTGTAAAGCATGTAAAATCCAAATTAAGGATAGGGAATTCTCAGCCAATCTTATTGTATTACCTTTTCGAGACTATGAGGTCATTTTAGGGATGGACTGGTTGGCAAAACATCATGTCCAACTAGATTGCCGGACGAAGATTATAACGTTCTGGGTACCTGGTCAACCAATACTGGAGGTAATGGGTCGAAGAGATTTCACCGGGAGTTCCATCATTTCATCTACAAAAGCAGTGAAGTCCTTGAGAAAAGGGTGTAGCGGATATTTAGCTTACCTCATCAACAAGCCGTCGGATAAAGCTAAGTTGGAGGAGATGCCTGTGATCAAAGACTATGCGGATGTGTTTTCAGAAGAATTGCCCGGTTTACCCCCAAATTGGGAGATCGAGTTCATTATAGAGTTACTGCCTGGCACCCAGCCGATATCTAAAGCTCCCTATCATATGGCACCGGCCGAGCTACAAGAATTGAAGGACCAATTGCAAGGATTGTTGAAGAAAGGGTTTGTTCAACCAAGTTCTTCACCATGGGGCGCAACAGTTCTATTTGTAAAGAAGAAAGACAAAACGTTGAGGCTATGCATCGATTTTCGAGGATTGAACCAAGTGATTGTCAAGAATAAATACCTACTTCCACTGATCGACGAGTTGTTTGATCAACTTCAAAGAGCTAAAGTGTTTTCGAAACTCGACTTGAGGCAAGGGTACTATCAGTTGCGGATCAAAAAGGAGGATGTGCCTAAAACGGCTTTTAGGACAAGATATAGGCATTATGATTATGTGGTGATGCCATTTGGACTAACTAATGCCCCTGCAGCTTTTATGGACTTGATGCACAGGGTGTTTCAACCCTACTTGGACCAATTTGTGGTGATCTTCATTGATGATATTTTGGTATACTCGAAATTCGAGGCGGAGCATGAACAACATCTGCGGTTGGTACTACAGAAACTTCGAGAGCATCAATTGTACGCAAAGTTTAGCAAGTGCGAGTTTTGGTTGCAGCAGATTGCATTTTTGGGACATATCATATCCTAGGAGGGAATAGCGGTGGATCCAGCAAAGATAGAAGCAGTGATGTCCTGGAAGAAACCGGAAAACGTTACGGAGGTTCGGAGTTTTCTTGGTCTAGCCGACTATTATCAGAGGTTCATTAAGGATTTCTCTAAGATTGCAGGACCGCTTACAAAGCTCACTCAAAAGAAAACAAAGTTCGTGTGGGATGATAACTGTGAGAACAGCTTTCAAGAATTGAAGAAAAGATTGACTACCGCACCTGTGCTTGCATTGCCTGAAGGGAGCCAAGGTTTTGTAATCTATAGCGATGCTTCGAAAGAAGGATTGGGTTGTGTGCTGATGCAAAATGGAAGAGTGATTGCATATGCTTCTAGGAAACCGAAGCCGTATGAATTGAACTACCCGACGCATGATTTGGAATTAGCGCCTAGTGTGTTTGCACTCAAGAAATGGAAGCATGATCTGTGGGGTAACAAGTTTGAGGTATTTACTGATCATAAGAGCTTGAAATACTTGTTCTCTCAAAAGGAGTTGAATATGAGGCAAAGGCGGTGGATGGAGCTTTTGGATGATTATAACTGCACAATCAATTATGTGCCCGGTAAAGCAAATGTAGTTGCAGATGCCTTAAATAGAAAAGCAAGCATGGCGAAACTGGAAGTCAAGGTGCAGGAATTATTGGAGGAAGCATTTTTGTGGAAACCACAATTGACTCGGAAAGGATTACTTTTTGCCACTACGCAAGTTCAATCGACCTTGTTGTCTGAGTTACGAGAGGCTCAACAGAAGGACCAACAATTTCAGAAGATTAAAGAAAGCAACGCAGATTTCAAGTTCCATGATGATGGTGTTTGGAGGGTTAGGAATCGGATTTGTGTTCTCAATGAGCCAGAGCTGAAAAAGAAGATTCTTGAAGAAGCCCATAATTCAAGATACACTATTCACCCTGACGGAACAAAGATGTACGAGGATTTGAAACAACACTATTGGTGGAATAACATAAAGAGAGAGATTACGAAGTTTGTGGCACAGTGTTTGACTTGCCAGAGAGTCAAAGCGGAACATCAACGACCTGCAGGTTTACTTCAACCGTTGGAGATTCCTCAATGAAAATGGGAACATATAACTATGGACTTTGTTATAGACCTGCCTAGATCACAAAAGGGTCATGACGCCGTTTGGTCATAGTGGATAGATTGACTAAGTCAACGCACTTTTTACCGATGAACAAGGAGGATAATCTAGAGAAATTGGGAGATATGTATGTGGCAGAGATTATAAGATTGCACGGGATGCCTGTGAGTATTGTATCGGATAGGGATCCTCGTTTTACTTCCTGATTTTGGAAGAGATTGCAAGAAGCTTTGGGAACGAAGTTGAGTTTCAGCACAACTTATCACCCTCAGACTGATGGACAATCAGAGAGAACTATTCAGATTCTGGAGGATATGCTTAGTACGTGCGTTTTAGACTTCGGAAAAGGTTGGGAGAAATATCTATCTCTAGTGGAGTTCACTTATAATAATAGTTATCAGGCCACTATCGGGATGGCCCCATTTGAGGCGTTGTATGGACGTAAGTGTCGATCCCCAATTTACTGGGATGAAGTAGGTGAAACGAAGACTTTTGACCTGACCCTTCTACCTGAACTTATGAAGACTGTTGATAATATCCACCTCATCCGGAAACGGATGCTTACTGCCCAAAGCAGGCAGAAGAGTTATACAGACCGACGGAGACGGAGTCTAGAGTTTGAAGTCGGTGACAAGGTATTTTTGAAGATATCACCCCGGAGGGGACTGATTAAGCACGACAAGGGTGGAAAGTTGAGCCCGAGGTTTGTAGGACCATTTGAGATAATTGAGAAGGTTGGCAAATTGGCGTATCGCCTGGCACTATCCCAAAACCTCTCCAATATTCACGACGTCTTTCATGTTTCGATGCTGCGAAAGTACCATCCTGATCCATCATATATCTTAGAGCCAGAGCCGTTGCAGCTTCAGGAGAACTTGTCTTATGAAGAGAAGCCCATTCGGATCCTAGATCAGCAAGATCGGGAGTTGCGCAACAAAACTATACTGATGGTGAAAGTGTTGTGGGATCATCATGGAGTTGAAGAAGCAACGTGGGAAAGGTGAGACCAGATGGAGTAGCAATATCCAGCTTTATTTCAAAGGTAATATTGAATTTCGGGACGAAATTCTTTTAAGGAGGGGAGGATGTGAGGCTCGACCTCGATTTACGTGCGATACCTCGTTTCGTGTGCCCTAACCTAGAATTGCATGCCTTGACCTAGGTTTAAGAATTGTGTTCGTTTTGTGTGCCATGCATTGAATTACGTGCATTCATTTAGGGTTGCGTGCATTTACTTGAAAAACGTGCATTTGTCTCGTAGTTCGTGCTCTACCTCGTAGTGCGTGCCCTAGACCTAGGAAAGTGTGCCCTCACGCTAATCAAGAAAGCATCTTACACGAAGCACTAGGTCATTAATTAATTCTACAAATTCCACTAACTATTATTAAATTACTAATTCAACCGACTAGAAGACAACATTTCAACAAAAGCTAGACATTCCTTATTCTTTTTTCACTTCAACACACAATTAAATAATGCTCAAAAGATGACAAAAAAATAAAAATTTTGATGCCTTGGCTGACCACCATGTGGGCTTTTGTGCTTGCTTGCTCAATTCATAATTAATTCTAGACAACTTATGACAATTCTATGACACAAATGCATAAAAAATTGCTCAAAAACCTCCTCAAAACTCCACCATTCTCGACATATGCCCTTGCCCATGCTAAACACTTCAAATGATGCATCTTGAAGACATAAAAATCTGAATTGCTAAGCTCAAGGCCGACCACTTGCATCAACAATTGCAAAAGCCTTCAGTCTTTGTCATTTTTCTCATTCTCCTCACACTTCTCTCCCTCCCTCTCATTCTTCTCTCTCTCTCTCGGCCTTGGCTGAGTTTCATCTTACCTTTGCTCATCTTCATCATTCCATGGTGCATCAAGACAAGCAACAAGCAAAGAAACTCGACCAAGCTAGCTAGGATGCAAGAATCACACATGCAAGCCCTTTGAACAACCATTTCGGCCTTGGTGAGTTTGCTAGCTTTCATTTCTTATGCATCTACTAAGAACTTGGCCACTAAGCTAGGAAAAATAGAGAAAATCGAGTTGGAGTCTCGGCTAAGCAAGGAAGAAGAAGAAATTTGTGCTTCATCAAAGTTTTGTGCATCTCCTTGTTGATTTGCTAAGGTGAGGGCTAAAACCTTTTGAAAATCCTTCAAAAATCCACATGCATGCTCTTAAATGTTTGTATTTGCTTCTGTACTTGAGATATATGTGTGTTTATAAGCTTTTACAACCATGCATGGCAAGATTTTGGCTTGAAGGTGATGATAGATGAAATCGGGTTTGGTGACAGCTTACTGTCTTGTTGTTGCGAGATGAGTTTGACTAAGAAAATGATGTCGAAAATGCATGAAAGTTGGTAGGTAACTAGTTTTTCCAGTTTTGAACATTATTCGAAGAAATAGGTCAAAGCTAATTTTGACTCTAAGGTCCTCAAAATGGCAAATCATTAAAATGTGTCCAAATCTGGAAGTCTGGAAAAAACGAAGCAGGTTTTGGCAGATGCACTGACCTTGTAGAACGAACCAGCTTTGGCTTAGTAAATAATGTCCGAAATGCATGAAATTTGGTTTACTACTAGATTTTTCAGTTCTGGACATTTTTGTCAGAAATGGACTAAGGCTGAATAGGAAACTAAAGACCTCAAAAATGACAAATATTAAAATGTGTGCAAATCTGGACAGTGTTGTGCAATCCCACTGTTTTGGCTATAACTATTGGACCCGAACTCCAAATGATGCAAGGTTTGTTTCTGATTTTAGTTCACTTCTTAAGATATAATTTGACATCTTATTCACTAGAAAAGGAGATTGTTTACTTGTCTTAATGATTGTGAGAAAAAAGCCTATTGTAGTGAGGGTTTCACTTAGTTATATGCTTAGAAAATTTGTTGTAACTTCTCTTGTGGTATTAAATGCTTGCAATTGTGGCATTGGGATGTTGTGTGGACTGTTTTGAATACTTGTGGATGTTCTAATTAATTGATGCACGGCTTGAGATTGATTTTGAGTTAACTTGGGGCTTAATCGCACGGGTAAGCACGAAGTGGAAACCCTAGTGACTAGGTAAACTTGCTAAGTGTTGATCATTTGGATATTGTGTGTAATTATATGTTGAGTAGGCTGCCCGTAGTTGCCCTTTTAGCCCTAAATGTGATTTCGATCATTGCATGTTAACAAATAAGCCTTTCTTGCATCCAAACCCACATAAATGTTGTTGCATGTTGAATAGTCTTATTATTTGATTACGTGGACTTTGAATTGAGTTATATGACTTAATTTACGTGCGTACATGGCTGTCCGTTTAATGTTCATATAACTCCATGTGCCTTTCAAGTAAAATTACTTGTCTATTCGTGCCTCGCTTGTTTACTTGTCAATGTGCAATCTTATGACTGTCCGGAGGCAACCTACTTTGTTGTCCTCCTAATATGATATATGAAATGTCATAAATGTGCGTTGCATATAAGGTTGCAACCTTTCATTCTAGCGTGGTAGCGTTCACGCACACTGGGCGGCATCGGGCTTGCCGGTGCAACTGTGACTACCATTGTCCAATTCCCTCTCTCGCTTGGGGGCTAGACTTCCTCAGAGAGTTGGGTCGTAGGATTTCGGGGTACATCTGGAGTACACCCACTTGGCGTGATAAAGGGATGATTTGAAGATGGCCGCAACAACTGAGAGCAAAAGCTCACTGTATCCTTTTACTATATGTGTAAGTACTCTCGCTTGGTTCCTAAAGGAGCTCGGGGAGGAAAGACTGGTAATTGTGTTCCTTTACTTTATATTATTGTTATGTTCTTAATTGTGTACATTCATGCTTACAAAAGGATTTTCATAAGTTGAACCGGAAAATGAGTTTCAAAACCTATTTCTCGTTTCCCCTCGCTGAGTTCATAAGGACTCACCCTCTTTTATCATCTCAGGTGAAGAAGATCAAGAACAGGTATCTGAGGACGATGTGCCTAATGATGATTCCTTGGAGTGATTACCTGTCCTATGTGCTTTGCGTGATTATGGCTACTTGTGAACTATGCTAGTTGAAGACTATTTCTTTTTATGTTGCTCAATGTTTGTAATGTAAAAGACCCCCATTGTAATTTGGGGTCTAATTTTGATTTGTACTGATATTTACTCGACAGACACTAGACACTACTGTGGTCATTTTGCTATTATTGCTGCTAGTATCTATAATAGGATTATGAAGTATTACTTAAGGGCTAAGTAAAATGAACCAACCAAATCTTTAGCAGGTACTCGTGGTTAAGCGAAGATCAACAGGTACTTTTGTAACGAGGATAAACAAACAAACGAGATAGAGTATCATGCTAGGTTATTAATCAAACGAGACATCAAGATAACTAGTAGGCATGTCAATTGATGGTAAATAGTAATCCTAGTTGGAAATGAAATTGAGATTGGAAAATTTGAGGCGTTTAGAGAATTAGGTCAAACCAAAGAACCCAATTACAGCCGTTATGCTACCGGTTTTTCGGAAAATTTTGGAGTTTAGGCTAAAACATTAAGTGTTAATCATGAACGGTTAAGTATGTGATATGACTTGAATGCTAGATCACACCCTAGTCTAACCTTTATAGGCCGGGTTGGGGCGTGACAACATATGCCCTTGCCCATGCTAGGTGATTCAAAATTCAAGCTTCTTGAAGACACAAATCTGATTTTTTGGTATGCCCAAAGCCGAACATGCTTCATCAATTGCAAGGCCTTCATTCTTTGTCATTTTCTCTCATTCTCCTCACATTTCTCTCTCTCTCCCTCTCATTCTTCTCTCTCTCTCTCGGCCTTGGCTGAGTTTCATCTTACCATTGCTCATCTTCATCATTCCATGGTGCATCAAGACAAGCAACAAGCAAAGAGACTCGACCAAGCTAGCTAAGTTGCAAGAATCACACATGCAAGCTCTTTGAGTCACCATTTCGGCCTTGGTGAGTTTGCTAGCTTCCATTTCTTTTCTTCTTGTTCTAACCACATGCATCTACTAAGAACTTGGCCACTAAGCTAGGAAAAATAGAGAAAATCGAGTTGGAGTCTTGGCTAAGCAAGGAAGAAGAAGAAATTTGTGCTTCATCAAAGTTTTGTGCATCTTCTTGTTGATTTGCTAAGGTGAGGGCTAAAACTTCTTGAAAATCTTTCAAAAATCCACATGCATGCTCTTAAATGTATGTCCTTGCTTCTGTACTTGAGTTATATGTGTGTTCATAAGCTTTTACAACCATGCATGGCAAGATTTTGGCTTGAAGGTGATGATAGATGAAATCGGGTTTGGTGACAGCTTTGTCTTGTGGTTACGAGGTGAGTTTGGCTAGGCAAATGATGTTGAAAATGCATGAAAGTTGGTAGGTAACCAGTTTTGCCAGTTTTGAACATTTTTCGCAGAAATAGGCCAAAGCTAATTTTGACTCTAAGGTCCTCAAAATGGCAAATCATTAAAATGTGTCCAAATCTGGAAGTCTGGAAAAAATGAAGCAGGTTTTGGCAGATGCACTGACCTTGTAGAACGAACCGATTTTGGTTTAGTAAATAATGCCCAAAATGAATGAAATTTGGTGTACTACTAGATTTTTCGGTTCTGGACATTTTTTGCAGAAATAGACTAAGGCTAAATCTGACCCTAAAGACCTCAAAAACGACAAGTATTGAAATGTGTGCAAATCTGGACAGTTTTGTGCAATCCCACTGTTTCGGCTATAACTATTGGACCCGAACTCCAAATGATGCAAGGTTTGTTTCTGATTTTAGTTTATTTCTTAAGCTTTAATTTGACATCTTATTCACTGGGATTGGAGATTGGTTGCTTGTCTTAATGATTGTGAGAATACAGCCTATTGCAGTGAGGGTTTCACTTAGTTGTATTCTTAGAAAATTTGTTGTAACTTCTCTTGTGGTATTAAATGCTTGGGATTGTGGCATTGGGATGTTGTGTGGACTGTTTTGAATAATTGGGGATATTTGAATTAATTGATGCTTGGCTTGAGATTGATTTTGAGTTGACTTGGGGCTTAATCGCACGGGTAAGAACGAAATGGAAACCCTAGTGACTAGGTAAACTTGCTAAGTGTTGATCCTTTGGATATTGTGTGTAATTATATGTTTAGTAGGCTGCCCGTAGTTGCCCTTATAGCCCTAAATGTGATTTTGATCATTGCATGTTGACAAATAGGTCTTTCTTGCATCCAAACCCACGTAAATGTTGTTGCATGTTGAATAGTCTTATTATTTGATTACGTGGACTTTGAATTGAGTTATATGACTTAATTTACGTGCGTACATGGCTGCCCGTTTAATGTTCATATAACTCCATGTGCCTTTCAAGTGAAATTACTTGTCTATTCGTGCCTCGCTTGTTTACTTGTCAATGTGCAATCTTATGACTGTCCGGAGGCAACCTACTTTGTTGTCCTCCTAATGTGATATATTAAATGTCATAAATGTGCATTGCATACAAGGTTGCAACCTTTCATTCTGGCGTGGTAGCGTTCACGCACACCGGGCGCCATCGGGCTTGCCGGTGCAACCGTGATTACCATTGTCCAATTCCCTCTCTCGCTTCTAGCCTTCCTCGGAGAGTTAGGTCGTAGGATTTTGGGGTACATCCGGAGTACACCCACTTGGCGTGATAAGGGGATGATTTGAAGTCGGCCGCAACAACTGAGAGCAAAAGCTCACCGTATCCTTTTACTATATGTATAAGTACTCTCGCTTGGTTCCTAGAGGACCTCGGGGAGGAAAGACTGGTAATTGTGTTCCTTTATTTTATATTATTGTTATGTACTTAATTGTCTACATTCATGCTTACAAAATGATTTTCATAAGTTGAACCGGAAAATGAGTTTCAAAACCTATTTCTCGTTCCCCCTCGCTGAGTTCATAAGGACTCACCCTCTTTTTTCATCTTAGGTGAAGAATATCAAGAATAGGTACCTGAGGACGATGTGCCTAACGATGATTCCTTGGAGTGATTACCTGTCCTATGTGCTTTTCGTGATTATGGCTATTTGTGAACTATGCTAGTTGAAGACTATTTCTTTTTATGTTGCTCAATGTTTGTAATGTAAAAGACTCACATTGTAATTTGGGGTGTAATTTTGGTTTGTACTGATATTTATTAGACAGACACTAGACACTACTATGGTTATTTTGCTATTATTGCTGCTAGTATCTATAATAGGATTATGAAGTATTAGGTAAGGGCTAAGTAAAATGAACCAACCAAATCTAAGCAGGTACTTACTATCAATCTAAGATCAACAGGTACTTTTGTAACGAGGATTAATAAACAGACGATACGTAGTATCATACTAGGTTATTAATCAAACGAGACATCGAGATAACCAGTAAGCATTTCAATTGATGGTAAATAGTAATCTTAGTTAGAAATGAGATTGAGATTGGAAAATTTGAGGCGTTTAAAGAATCAGGTCAAACCAAAGAACCCAATTACAGCCGTTATGCTGCCGGTTTTCGGGGAAATTTTGGAGTTTAGGCTAAAAAATTAAGTGTTAAATCTTCATAAACGGTTAAGTATGTGATATGACTTGAATGTTTAGATCACACCCTAGTCTGACCTTATAGGCCGGGTTGGGGCGTGACACCTTATAAGAACAAGAATGGTATCATAGCTTAGATTGATTAAGCCGAGTTTAACTCTTGGACCATGGGTAAAGCCCTAAGATAATTAGGATGATTTGTCTATATGTTATTGTGTGATAATGTTAAATGTGCCTTCTGTGTTCTATGTGCTTAAGTGATTAACATGTCTAAATTGTTTCTAGAATTGTATCTATATCATGTTGCATATCTTATGCATCAAATTCTTGTTTGTCGTATTTCAATAAATTGTGCATCGTAATCTGTGCCTATAGATGGCTAGCCCTAGTACCCGCACTACTAATAGGAGCGCTGAACCTCAAGAGACCGATGATGCTTATCAAACTAATCCAGGCATGGCTATGTTTAACATGATGGAAAATGCCATGGATCGCTTATCACGAGTGATGGAGCATCAAGATGCACGTGAGGCCAACAACAACAACAACAATAGGAATGATGGCAACCATGGGAGACATAGCAAAATGAGGGAGTTTCTTGACTTTCGTCCGTCCAAATTCCACGGGGAAGCTAATGATGAGAAAGCAGAGGCTTGGCTGTCCGAGATCAAGAAAATTTTCAGGCCACTTGATTATACGGATGAAGAGAAGGTGGAGTTTGCTGTGTTTCTGTTGCACGGGGATGCTGAACATTGGTGGCACACTGTGGAGGCACTGTAGGAAATTGATCAGACACCTCGCTTGTCGAGTAATTTCATTAAGGCATTCAAGGAGAAATATGTACCTGCAGTTTCCAGGCAGAGGCGGATCGAGGAGTTCATGCACTTGACCCAGGGTAACATGACAGTGGCCCAGTACGAGGCTCATTTTGACCGATTGTCCCATTATGCTCAATATATGGTCGGTACTCCGGAGGCGAAGATGTGGAAATTTACGACTAGATTGAGGCCTGAGATTTAGGACCAGCTGGCTTCTCATGACTTCGATACCTATTCTGCTCTCTTGCTGCTGTTTCCCGAGTTGAGAAGAGAAAACTTGATAGAGCCGGTTCGAGTCAGCCGAACAAGAAAGCATACCAGCCTCCAGGTCAGCAGAGGAAATTCCAGAGTCAGAGTCGTAGTCAGGGCCAGGGCCAGGGCCAGAACAGACCAGTGAATAACCGTGGCCCGGCTAAAACGCCATCAGCCTCTTCCACCCGCGGATCCATAGGTAGTTCACCTGCTACTTAGTCTGTCAACTGTTCTTACTGTGACAAGAAGGGTCATACCGAGGCCCAATGCTGGAAGAAATCAGGACTATGTGTGAGATGTGGCAGTGATCAACATCAGATCAAGGATTGCCCTAAATGGCAGGCAGGACAGAATCAGGGTAAACTAGCTGGTAGAGGCAATACTCCAGTTACTAGAGTTCAAGCTCGAGCTTATGCTATTGAGTGCGAGGAGCTTCCAGATGAGACCGCTGTTGTTGAAGGTACATTCTTCATACTGAATCAACCTGTTAGGGTGCTAATTGACCCGGGTGCTACTCATTCATTTATACTCCTTTATGTGTGGAACGTGTGAAACTGAAAGTTGTATGTCTGCCATACGAAGTAGAAGTTAGTACTCCGATGGGTTCTAAACTCGTTACTAGCTCAGCTTGTAAAACATGTAAAATCCAAATTAAGGATAGGGAATTCTCAGCCAATCTTATTGTATTACCTTTTCGAGACTAAAAGGTCATTTTAGGGATGGACTGGTTGGCAAAGCATCATGTCCAACTAGATTGCCGGACGAAGATTATAACATTCCGGGTACTTGGTCAACCAATACTGGAGGTAATGGGTTGAAGAGATTTCACCGGGAGTTCCATCATTTCATCTACAAAAGCAGTGGAGTCCTTGAGAAAAAGGTGTAGTGGATACTTAGCTTACCTCATCAACAAGCCATCGGACAAAGCTAAGTTGGAGGAAATGCCTGTGATCAAAGACTATGCGTATGTGTTTCTAGAAGAATTATCCGGTTTACCCCTAAATCGGGAGATCGAGTTCATTATAGAGTTACTGCTTGGCATCCAGCTGATATCTAAAGCCCCCTATCAGATGGCACCGGCCGAGCTACAAGAATTGAAGGACCAATTGCAAGGATTGTTGAAGAAGGGGTTTGTTCAACCGAGTTCTTCACCGTGGGGTGCACCAGTTCTATTCGTAAAGAAGAAAGACGAAACGTTGAGGCTATACATCGATTATCGAGGATTGAACCAAGTGACTGTCAAGAATAAATACCCACTTCCACTGATCGACGAGCTATTTGATCAACTTCAAGGAGCCAAAGTGTATTCGAAACTCAACTTGAAGCAAGGGTATTATCAATTGCGGATCAAAAAGGAAGATGTGCCTAAAATGGCTTTCAGGACAAGATATGGGCATTATGAATTTGTGGTGATGCCATTTGGACTAACTAATGCCTCTGCAGCTTTTATGAATTTGATGCACAGGATGTTTCAACCCTACTTGGACCAATTTGTGGTGATCTTCATTGATGATCTTTTGGTATACTCGAAATCCGAGGCTGAGCATGAACAACATTTGCGATTGGTACTGCAGAAACTTCGAGAGCATCAATTGTATGCAAAGTTTAGCAAGTGTGAATTTTGGGTACAACAGATTGCATTTTTGGGGCATATCATATCCCAAGAGGGAATAGCGCTGGTCCAGCAAAGATAGAAGCAGTGATGTCTTGGAAGAAGCTGGAGAATGTTACGGAGATTCATAGTTTTCTTGGTCTAGCTAGCTATTATCGGAGATTCGTGAAAGATTTCTCTAAGATTGTAGGACCACTTACAAAGCTCACTCAAAAGAAAACAAAGTTCGTGTGGGATGATAAGTGTGAGAACATCTTCCAAGAGTTGAAGAGAAGATTGACTACCGCACTTGTTCTTGCATTGCCTGAAGGGAGTCAAGGTTTTGTAATCTATAGCGATACTTCGAATGAAGGATTGGGTTGTGTGTTGATGCAAAATGGTAGGGTAATTGTGTATGCCTCTAGGAAACCGAAGCCATATGAATTGAACTACCCGACGCATGATTTGGAATTAGCGGCTATTGTGTTTGCACTCAAGAAATGGAGGCATTATTTGTGGGGTAACAAGTTTGAGGTATTTACTGATCATAAGAGCTTGAAATACTTGTTCACTCAAAAGGATTTGAATATGAGGCAAAGGCGGTGGATGGAGCTTTTGGATGATTATAACTGCACAATCAATTATGTGCCTGGTAAAGCAAATGTAGTTGCAGATGCCTTAAGTAGGAAAGCGAGCATGGCAAAACTAGAAGTTAAGGTGCAGGAGTTGTTGGAGGAAGCATTTTTGTGGAAACCACAATTGACTCGGAAAGGGTTACTTTTTGCCACTACACAAGTTCAGTCGACCTTGTTGTCCGAGTTGCAAGAGGCTCAACAGAAGGACCAACAATTTCAGAAGATTAAAGAAAGCAACGTAGATTTCAAGTTTCATGATGATGGTATTTGGAGGTTTAGGAATCGGATTTGTGTTCCCAATGAACCAAAGCTTAAAAAGAAGATTCTTTTCGGTTTTTACATAAGGTAGCTTGCACTAAGGATCTAATCAGAGTCAAACTTTGATTCAAAAAAAACCTTTTAGCCGGAGTACAAGTCTACTTTTTGATCTTTAGTAAAGGCGGTTCTGCTCTCGAGGCTAGTAATTAAACTAACATCTTCAAATTGCTCGCCTAGCCCTCGAGTAGCTGTGGTATGGTCGTACTTTTAGAAATTCCCTTCTTCATGCTTTAGTCGGCTAAGTGTCCCTCGTCACCCGCAGCTATCCAACCCATATCACAACACTCAAACCATCTCGCACTGAGCTGAAACCATTCATAGTTGCTGATATTGAGACTCTACCATTACAGAAAGATGGCGGACCGGAGGTCGAATAGATCGAAGACGGAAGAGAACAAAGAGCAACAGAGTTCGCTTCGATCCCTACTGCTTGAAGTTCAATCCCCTCAACAACAGGAAGTTTCGCCTCCCTGCGGGTATAGGATTAGGATTAGATCGTACACCCGGGCAGAAGTTGATCCGGTAGATCGACTAGCCGTTTTATTAGCTACTGGTCGTGATGATGATTTTGATTAACGAGATGCTGACTTTTACTTGGATTATGCAACAGCTCAACAGTTAGCTTCTACCACTGTCACTCACTCCTCTTTTTAGTTGTTTTCAACAAATCAATATATGGGTGCTTGGTGAATCCACACAATTCAGCCTCAGAATGCCCTTCGTGCCTAAAAGGTTAGTTCAAGGGCTTCGATAGGAAATGCAAGCACTAGTTTTCATTTCATATTCGATTCTATTTTTTTTCTCACCCCCGGTCAGCACGACAACCTCGGAATCAGTCATACTTGATTTGACTAGGTTAGAGAAGCACCCCTGTCGTTAACCCAATCTGCTAATTCCCAATCAGACAAGCACAACAAAGGATCTCCGACAACTACATATTTTTTCTTTCCACTGATTCCCGCTTATGCCTTTTCCCCTTGGGGCACGAGAAGGGCTGTGGGTCTTGAGGCGGATGTGGCATTTTCTGAACCACCGTAGTTAGGGGGAAAAAAGCTCATATTTTTTCAATGCAACCAGAGGGCTCTTAGTACGCTAACGCTACTACCTGCCCAGTAAGATGATATTTTTAGGTTAATGTCGTCACTCAATCCATTAGTTGGCTATTGGTGGATTTTTTTGATTTTAGAAAAAACTCTGAGATAGAGGAGACTATAAGGATATTTTTTCGAGATAACGACTTGCAAAAGTCGAATAGTCGCAGAAGTAAGGTCTCAGACTCGCAAAAGACAAGTGAAAAGTCTCTCGAGGTTTCGCCTTGGGAATTTCGCGAGAGTTTTCGCCGCTTCAAAATAATAAGTTTCAAAATCTCGCAAAATTCCGCGTGATTTTTTTCTTAAAACTCGGAAGGCCCCAGGACCCTATTAACAATCAGAGGAATAACCAACCCCTTCTTACTTAGGAAAAGAGTTCATTTTCGATAACTCTGCTCTCTTATAGCTAGAAATGCTTTCGTTGACCTAATTGATAGAGTACTTGCTATATTTTGTTGATAAAGAAAGTTTCACCAGTTTAGAGCAATTCCAGGGGATTCTAGGAAATACTGGAGAATTTTTTTATTGAAGAATGTTCAACCAACCGGAAGAACAAATGACTGAACTCACTTCCATTCATCTCCCTATCAGTCGAGCATTTTCAAACCTCTTTCTTTTTTGTTTTTTTAGCAGCCCATAATTCAAGATACACTATTCACCCCGGTGGAACAAAGATGTACCGGGATTTGAAGCAACACTATTGGTGGAATAATATGAAAAAAGAGATTGCGGAGTTTGTGGCACGGTGTTTGACTTGCCAGAGAGTCAAAGCGGAACACCAACGACCCGCAGGTTTACTTCAGCCGTTGGAGATTCCTCAATGGAAATGGGAACATATAACTATGGACTTTGTTATGGACCTACCCAGGTCACAAAAGGGTCGTGACGCCATTTGGGTCATAGTGGATAGATTGACTAAGTCGGCGCACTTCTTACCGATGAACAAGGAGGATAGTCCTGAGAGATTGGGAGATATATATGTGGCAGAGATTGTAAGATTGCACGGGATGCCTGTGAGTATTACATTGAATAGGGATCCTCGTTTTACTTCCCGATTTTAGAAGAGATTGCAAGAAGATTTGGGAATGAAGTTGAGTTTCAGCACGGCTTATCACCCTCAAACTGATGGACAATCGGAAAGAACTATTCATATTCTGGAGGATATGCCGAGGGCGTGCGTTTTAGACTTCGGGAAATGTTGGGAGAAATATCTGTCCCTGGCGGAGTTCGCTTATAATAACAGCTATCAAGCCACTATCGGAATGGCCCCATTTGAGGCGTTGTACGGACGTAAGTGTCGATCCCCAATTTACTGGGATAAAGTAGGTGAAACAAAGACTTTTGACCTGACCCTTCTACCTGAACTTATGAAGACTGTTGATAATATCCACCTCATCCGGAAACGGATGCTTACCGCCCAAAGCAGACAGAAGAGCTATGCAAACCGATGGAGACGAAGTCTAGAGTTTGAGGTCGGCGACAAGGTGTTCTTGAAGATATCACCTCGGAGGGGACTGATTAAACACGGCAAGGGTAGAAAATTGAGCCCGAGATTTGTAGGACCATTCGAGATAATTGAGAAGGTTGGCATATTGGCGTATCGCCTAACACTACCCCAAAACCTCTCCAATATTCACGACGTTTTTCATGTTTCGATGCTGCGGAAGTACCACCCTGATCCATCGCATATCTTAGAGCCAGAACCGTTGCAGCTTCGGGAGAACTTGTCTTGTGAAGAGAAGCCCATTCGGATCCTAGACCAGCAAGATCAAGAGTTGCGCAACAAAACTATATCGATGGTGAAAGTGCTGTGGGATCATCATGGAGTTGAAGAAGCAACGTGGGAAAGGCGAGACCAGATAGAGCAGCAATATCCAGCTTTATTTCAAAGGTAATATTGAATTTCGAGACGAAATTCTTTTAAGGAGGGGAGGATGTGAGGCCCGACCTCGATTTGCGTGCGATATCTCATTTCATGTGTCCTAACCTAGATTTGCGTGCCTTGACCTAGGTTTAAGAATTGTGTTCGTTTTGTGTGCCATGCATTGAATTACGTGCATTCATTTAGGGTTGCGTGCATTTACTTGGAAAATGTGTGTTCGTCTCGTAGTTCGTGCCTTACCTCGTAGTACATGCCCTAGACCTAGGAAAGCGTGCCTCATGCTAATCAAGAAAGCATCTTACACGAAGCACTAGGTCATTAATTAATCCTACAAATTCCACTAACTATTATTAAATTACTAATTCAACCCACTAGAAGACGAAATCTTACAAAAAGCTAGACATTCCTTATTCTTTATTCCTTATTCTTTTTGCACTTTCAACATACAATTAAATAATGCTCAAAAGATGACAAAAAATTCAGATTTCTTAAGCCTTGGCCGACCACCTTGTGGCATTCATGCTTGCTTGCCCAATTCAAAATTAATTCTAGACAACTTATGACAATTCTATGACACAAATGCATAAAAAATTGCTCAAAGACCTCCTCAAAACTCCACCAATCTCGACATATGCCCTTGCCCATGCTAGGTGATTCAAAATTCAAGCTTCTTGAAGACACAAATCTGATTTTTTGGTATGCCCAAGGCCGAACATGCTTCATCAATTGCAAGGCCTTCACTCTTTGTCATTTTCTCTCATTCTCCTCACATTTCTCTATCTCCTTCTCATTCTTCTCTCTCTCTCTCGGCCTTGGCTGAGTTTCATCTTACCATTGCTCATCTTCATCATTCCATGGTGCATCAAGACAAGCAACAAGCAAAGAAACTCGACCAAGCTAGCTAAGTTGCAAGAATCAAACATGCAAGCTCTTTGAGTCACCATTTCAGCCTTGGTGAGTTTGCTAGCTTCCATTTCTTTTCTTCTTGTTCTAACCACATTCATCTACTAAGAACTTGGCCACTAAGCTAGGAAAAATAGAGAAAATCGAGTTGGAGTCTCGGCCAAGCAAGGAAGAAGAAGAAATTTGTGCTTCATAAAAGTTTTGTGCGTCTTCTTGTTGATTTGCTAAGGTGAGGGCTAAACCTTCTTGAAAATCTTTCAAAAATCCACATGAATGCTCTTAAATGTATGTCCTTGCTTCTTTACTTGAGTTATATGTGTGTTCATAAGCTTTTACAACCATGCATGGCAAGATTTTGGCTTGAAGGTGATGATAGATGAAATCGGGTTTGGTGACAGCTTTCTGTCTTGTGGTCACGAGGTTAGTTTGGCTAGGAAAATGATGTTTAAAATGCATGAAAACTGGTAGGTAACTAATTTTTCCAGTTTTGAACATTTTTCAAAGAAATAGGACAAAGCTAATTTTGAATATAAGGTCCACAAAATAGAAAATCATTAAAATGTGTCCAAATCTGGAAGTCTGGAAAAAATGAAGCAGGTTTTTCCAGATACACTGACCTTGTAGAACAAACCAGTTTTGACTTAGTAAATGATACCCAAATTGAATGAAATTTGGTGTGCTGCTAAGTTTTTCAGTTCTGGACATTGTTTTCAGAAATGGACTAAGGCTAAATCTGACCCTAAAGACCTAAAAAACGACAAGTATTGAAATGTGTGCAAATCTGGACAGTTTTGAGCAATCCCACTGTTTTGGCTATAACTATTGGACCCGAACTCCAAATGATGCAAGGTTTGTTTCTAATTTTAGTTCGCTTCTTAAGCTTTAATTTGACATCTTATTCACTGGAGTTGGAGATTTTTTGCTTGTCTTAATGATTGTGAGAAAACAGCCTATTGCAGTGAGGGTTTCATTTAGTTATATGCTTAGAAAATTTGTTGTAACTTCCCTTGTGGTATTATTTGCTTGGGATTGTGGCATTGGGATGTTGTGTGGACTGTTTTGAGTACTTGGGGATGTTTGGATTAATTGATGCTTGGCTTGAGATTGATTTTGAGTTGACTTTGGGCTTAATCGCACGAGAAAGCACGAAATGGAAACCCTAGTGACTAGGTAAATTTGCTAAGTGTTGATCCTTTGGATATTATGTGTAATTATATGTTTAGTAGGCTGCCCGTAGTTGCCCTTATAGCCCTAAATGTGATTTTGATCATTGCATGTTGACAAATAGGTCTTTCTTGCATCCAAACCCACGTAAATGCTGTTGCATGTTGAATAGTCTTATTATTTGATTACGTGGACTTTGAATTGAGTTATATGACTTAATTTACGTGCGTACATGGCTGCCCGTTTAATGTTCGTATAACTCCATATGCCTTTCAAGTGAAATTACTTGTCTTATCGTGTCTCGCTTGTTTACTTGTCAATGTGCAATCTTATAACTGTCCGGAGGCAACCTACTTTGTTTTCCTCCTAATGTGATATATTAAATGTCATAAATGTGCATTGCATATAGGTTGTAACCTTTCATTCTGGCGTGGTAGCGTTCACACACACCGGGCGGCATCGGGCTTGCCGGTGCAACCGTGACTACCATTGTCCAATTCCCTCTCTCGCTTGGGGACTAGACTTCCTCGGAGAGTTGGGTCGTAGGATTTTGGGGTACATCCGGAGTACACCCACTTGGCATGATAAGGGGATGATTTGAAGTCGGCCGCAACAACTGAGAGCAAAAGCTCACCGTATCCTTTTACTATATGTATAAGTACTCTCACTTGGTTCCTAGAGAACCTCGGAGAGGAAAGACTGGTAATTGTGTTCCTTTACTTTATATTATTGTTATGTACTTAATTGTGTACATTCATGCTTACAAAAGGATTTTCATAAGTTGAACCGGAAAATGAGTTTCAAAACCTATTTCTCGTTCCTCCTCGCTGAGTTCATAAGGACTCACCCTCTTTTATCATCTCAGGTGAAGAAGATCAAGAACAGGTACCTGAGGACGATGTGCCTAACGATGATTCCTTGGAGTGACTACCTGTCCTATGTGCTTTGCGTGATTTTGGCTATTTGTGAACTATGCTACTTGAAGGCTATTTCTTTTTATGTTGCTCAATGTTTGTAATGTAAAAGACCCCCGTTGTAATTTGTGGTCTAATTTTGGTTTGTACTGATATTTACTAGACAGACACTAGACACTACTATGGTCATTTTGCTATTATTGCTGCTAGTATCTATAATAGGATTATGAACGATTAGGTAAGGCCTAAGTAAAATGAACCAACCAAATCTAAGCAGGTACTTACTATCAAGCTAAGATCAACAGGTACTTTTGTAACGAGGATTAATAAACAGACGAGACGTAGTATCATACTAGGTTATTAATCAAACGAGACATCGAGATAACCAGTAGGCATTTCAATTGATGGTAAATAGTAATCTTAGTTAGAAATGAGATTGAGATTTGGAAAATTTGAGGCGTTTAGAGAATTAGGTCAAACCAAAGAGCCCAGTTACAGCCGTTAAGCTGCCTGTTTTTTGGGAAATTTTGGAGTTTAGGCCAAAATGTTAAGTGTTAAATCTTTATAAACAGTTAAGTGTGTGATATTACTTGAATGTTTAGTTCAGACCCTAGTCTAACCTTATAGGCCGGGTTGGGGCATGACAACCTTGGGCAAGAGAACTTCGCTTCACGTAGAGGCTGGGCCCGCAAACCGAGGGCGTGGGGCTTGGGACCAGGTCTCCGTCGTTATGGTGCCCATAACTTTTGATCCGTATGGAGTTATGCGGTGCACAACATACCGTTTTAAAGCTCTCCGAGAGCTCTACGACGGGGGTAGCAAGCCTGCTAGGCTGTGCCTGTTTTCAAAGCCCAAAATCGAACATTTTCATCAGTTTTGGGACACTTTTCTTCTTTTGTGTTGTTTTTCCGTCCCGGATCGTACATCGTGAGCCGCGAAAAAAGATGACAACCTAATCCATCACATTTTTATTACTGAATCCCACGACACCTTGGGCAAGACAACTTAGCTTCACGTAAAGGTTGGGCCGGTGAGGCCCGACCTCGATTTGCGTGTGATACCTCATTTTGTGTGTCCTAACCTTGATTTGCGTGCCTTGACTTGGGTTCAAGAGTTGTGTCTCATTTTATGTGCCTTGCATTGAATTACGTGCATTCATTTAGGCTTGCGTGCATTTGCTTGGGAAACATGCATTCATCTTGTAGTTCGAGCTTTACCTCGTAGTGCGTGCCCTAAACCTAGCAAAGCGTCTCCGCACGCTAATCAAGAAAGCATCTTACACGAAGCACTAGATTATTAATTAATCCTACAAATTCCACTAACTAATATTATAATCCTAATTCAACTCACTAGAAGACGAAATTTCACCAAAAGCTAAACATTCTTATTCTTTATTCTTTATTCTTTATTCTTTATTCTTTTGCACATCCCACGCACACAATAAAATAAGCTCAAACAAGATAAAAAATTTCAGATTGGAACACTAGCTTGGCCGACCACTTCTTGCATTTCAACAAGCTTGCATAATTCAAAAATTATTCCTAGACAAGCCTATGACACAATGCATAAAAAATGAAATGAAACACACCTAGCAAGCTTCACTTTCTCGACCAAAGCACTCCATGCCTCCTCACATTTCAAGATTGCACAAGGACTAAGAGAATTTCAGATTTTTCAAGGCCCTAGGCCGACACACTCACACACAACACTTCATACCTCACAAATATTTGGCTGCAACCTTAGACTCCCTAGCTTAAGCTCATCATCCTAAGGTTCATCTAGACACTCAAGGCCCTAGGAAGCTCGACCAAGCAAGCTAGAAGCAAGAAAATTCGCATGCAAGCACACAAAACTTATCAATTTTCGGCATAGGCATGTTTGATAGCTTCTACTTCATTTCCTTTTGTTCTAGCCATGTGCACATACTAAGAACATGGTAACTAAGCTAGGAATTAGAGAATCTCAAGTTATCTCTCAGCCAAGCAAGGAGAAAGACGATCTTGTGCATCATCAAGAGCTTTGTGCATCTTCATTATTGTCTTGCTAAGGTGAGGGCTAAAACTCTTTTGAAAAGCTTTTAAAAACCACATGCATGCCTTCATATGTCTATTTTTACCTCTGTACTTGTGATATATGTGTGTACATGAGCTTTTGTAAACATGCATGGCAAGATATTTGGCTAGAATTTGAAGATAGGTGAAATCGCGTAAATGGCAGTTTTCTGACTTGTTGGAGCGAAGTGAATTTGACCAGGTAAATGATGTTGAAAATGTGTTAAAATTGGTAGGTGACTAGTTTTTCCACTTATGAGAAGTTTTCGTAGAAATAGGCCAACGCGAATTTTCAATCTAAGGTCCCCAAAATGGCAAAACATCGAAAGATGTCTAAATCTGGAAAATCTGGGAAAATGGAGTAGGTTTTTGGCAGTTCACTGTTCCTGTAGAACGAACCTGTTTTGACTTATTAAATATTATCCAAAATGTATGCAATTTGGTAGGCTGCTATTTTTTCAGTTCTGGACATTTTTGTCAGAAATAGATTAAGGCTAAATCTGACCCTAATGTCCTCAAAAACGACAAGTATTGAAATGTGCACATATATGGACAGTTTTGCGTAGTCTCACGGTTTTGGCTATAACTCTTGAATCCGAACTCCAAATGATGCGATGTTTGTTTCTGGGTTTAGTTAACTCCTTAAGCTTTAATTTGAAATTTTTTTCACTGGAATTGGAGATTGTTTGCTTGTCTAAATGATTTTGGGAAAACAGACCGTTGCAGTGAGGTTTTCATCTAGTGATATGCTTTGAAAATTATTGTAACTTCTCTTGTGGTATTAAATGCTTGGGATTGTGGTACTTGGATGTTGTGTGGACTGTTTTGAATGCTTGAGGTTATTTAATTAATCGACACATGGCTTTGGTTTAATTACTTGTCAACTCGTGGCTTAATTGTACGTGTAAGCATGAATTGAAACCCTAGTGACTATGAAAAACTTGCTCAGTATTGATCCTATGGTTATCGTGTCTAATTATGTGATTAGTGGGCTGCCCGTAGTTGACTTTATATCCCTAAATGTGATTCTGACAATTACATGTTGATAAGTAGACTTTTCTTGCACCCGGTCCCACGCGGATGTCGTTGCATGTTGTATGACCTTATTATTTGATTGCATGAACCCCGAAATGAGTTATATGACTTGATTCACATGTGTTACATGGCTGTCCATTTAATATTCATGTAATTCCATGTTCCTTACAAGTGAAATTACCTGTCATAGCATGCCTTGTGTGTTTACTTGTCAACGTGCAATCTTATAACTGCTCGGAGGCAACCTACTTTGTTGTCCTCCTAATGTGATATGTTAAACGTTATAAATGTGCATTGCATACAAGGTTGCAACCTTTCATTGTGGCATGGTAGCGTTTCACGCATGCCAGGCGGCATCGGGCTTGCCGGTGTTACCGTGACTACCATGGTCCAATTCTCTCTCTCGCTTGGCATTCCACCCTTGGAGAGTTGGGTTGTAGATTTTTGGGGTACATCCGGAGTACACCCAAATGGGAGCGATAAATGGATTATTGATGTCGGCCGCAACAATCGTATCGAAATCGATATTGAGAGCAAATGCTCACCGTATCTTTGAAATGATTGGTAATTGTATATGTTGCTCAATTTGATTCTTATACTTGTGTACCTTCTTACTTGTAATACATGACATGTTTTCAAAAAGGGCTTTTCATAAGTTAACCGGAAAAAGAGTTTCAAAATGTACTCGTTCCCCCTCGCTGAGTTCATAAGGACTCACCCTCTTTTATCATCTCAGGTGAAGAAGACCAAGAACAGGTTGTCACACCCCAACCCGACCTATAGAGGTTAGACTAGGGAGTGATCTAAACATTCGAGTCCTTTCACATACTTAATCGTTCAAGAAGGTTTAACACTTAACGTTTAGCCTAAACTCCACAAATTTTTCAAAAAACTGGCAGTATAACGGCTGTAATTGGGCTCTTTAGTTTGACCTAATTTTCTAAAACACCTCAAAACCTTTAATCATTGATTCAATTCCAACTAAAATTTTCTATTTTGTTATCAATATGTACACTTACTAATTTATCTCGATAGTCTCATTTGATTGACTAGCCTAGCATGATAACTATGTCCCGTTTATTTGCCCGTTCCTATCTTGCAAGTACTTATTATCCGGTTGGAATTGATTAGATAGAGTTTCATTATATGTTTCTTCACCTAGTGGTTTAAACACCTATGATAACTACTAATTAAGATAATGAAAGCAAACAACCAATAAAGAGTTCATCCGGTTATAATCAGTACAAGCCAAAATTAGACCCAAATTACAACGGGGTCATTTACATCAACAAAATAAACAGTCTACAATCAAACACAACATCCCTAATAACATCCATGTTCACAAAAGCACACAATGCACATAGTCATTCCAAAGGTTCATCAACTAGCACATTTTCTTCGGGTACCTGTTCCAAATCTGCTTCACCTGTGACAAAAAAGAGGGTGAGTCCTTATGAACTCAGCGAGGGGGAACGAGAGATAACGTTTGAAATCCTTTTCCAGTTAAACTTTATGAAAACTCCTTTGAAAACATGTCAAACAGAATAAGTAAGCTCATAATATAGCATATATATGTAAGTGAACACATTTACCCGTCTTTCCTCCCCGAGGTCCTCTAGGAACCAAACGAGAGTACTTAAACATATAATAAAAAGTATACGGTTTGATATGTACAGGACTCTAGAGGTAGCTCATATGGGCTCAAGAGGTAGCTCCCACCACATTTAGGTGTAGCACTTTCCCTCGCATAGCACTTACTTCCTGCTGTTCAAGTTCATTTTCAGTAACAGTTGTTGCGGCCAACTTCAATCATCCACTTTTCATGCCAAATGGGTGTACTCCGGATGTACCCCGAAATCGTACGACCCAACTCTCCGAGGAAGTCTAGCCCCCAAGCGAGAGAAGGAATTGGACAATGGCAGTCACGGTTGCACCGGCAAGCCCGATGCCGCCCGGTGTACGTGAACGCTACCACGCCAGAATGAAAGGTTGCAACCTTATATGCAATGCACATTTATGACATTTAATATATCACATTATGAGGACAACAAAGTAAGTTGCCTCTGGACAGTCATAAGATTGCACATTGACAAGTAAACAAGCGAGGCACGATAAGACAAGTAATTTCACTTGAAAGGCATATGGAGTTATATGAACATTAAATGGGCAGCCATGTACGCACGTAAATCAAGTCATATAACTCAATTCAAAGTCCACATAATCAAATAATAAGACTATTCAACATGCAACAACATCTACGTGGGTTCGGATGCAAAAAAGGCCTATTTGTCAACATGCAATGATCAAAATCACATTTAGGGTTATAAGGGCAACTACGGGCAGCCTACTAAACATATAATTACACACAATATCCAAAGGATCAACACTTAGCAAGTTTGCCTAGTCACTAGGGTTTCCATTTCGTGCTTACCTGTGTGATTAAGCCCCAAGTCAACTCAAAATCAATCTCAAGCCATGCATCAATTAATTCAAACATCCCCAAGTATTCAAAACAATCCACATAACATCCCAATGCCACAATCCCAAACATTTAATACCACAAGAGAAGTTACAACAAATTTTCTAAGCATATAACTAAGTGAAACCCTCACTGCAATAGGCTGTTTTCTCACAATCATTAAGACAAGCAAATAATCTCCAATTCCAGTGAATAAGATGTCAAATTAAAGCTTAAGAAGTGAAATAAAATTAGAAACAAACCTTGCATCATTTGGAGTTCGGGTCCAATCATTATAGCCAAAACAGTGGGATTGCACAAAACTGTCCAGATTTGCACACATTTCAATACTTGTCATTTTTTAGGTCCTTAGGGTCAGATTTAGCCTTAGTCCATTTCTGACAAAAATGTACATAACTAAAAAATATAGCAGCACACCAAATTTCATGCATTTTGGACATCATTTACGAAGTCAAAACTGGTTCGTTCTACAAGGTCAGTGCACCTGCCAAAACCTGCTTCATTTTTTCCAGACTTCCAGATTTGGACACATTTTAATGATTTGCCATTTTGAGGACCTTAGAGTCAAAATTAGCTTTGGCCTATTTCTGTGAAAAATGTTAAAAACTGGAAAACATAGTTACCTACCAATTTTAATGTTTTTTAAACATCATTTTCCTAGCCAAACGCACCTCGTAACAACAAGACAGAGAGCTGTCACAAAACCCGATTTCATCTATCATCACCGTCAAGCCAAAATCTTGCCATGCATGGTTGTAAAAGCTTATAAACACACATATATCTCAAGTACAGAAGCAAAGACAAACATTTAAGAGCATGCATGTGGATTTTTGAAAGATTTTCAAGAAGTTTTAGCCCTCACCTTAGCAAAACAACAAGAAGATGCACAAGACTTGGATGAAGCACAAAGTTGATCTTCTTCCTTGCTTAGCCGAGACACCAACTCGATTTTCTCTATTTTTCCTAGCTTAGTGACCAAGTTCTTAGTAGGTGCATGTGGTTAGAACAAAAGGAAATGAAATGGAAGCTATCAACATACCAAAGGGCCGAATGAGTGTTCTATGAGCTTGCATGCATGTCTCTTTGCTTCTAGCTTGCTTGGGCTGCCATGGCCGAGCTTGGGAGGGTCTTAGAGTGTCCTTGAGAGTTGTTAGGAGTCTTGGGAGCTCAAAGGTCAGCCTTGGTCGAAAATGGAGAGAGAAGGAGAGAGAAAATGAGAGAATGAGAGCTTGAGAGGGAGAAATGATGTGCTTGAGCATATGGTCGGCCTTGAGCTTCTACAAGTCTGAATTTTTGTCATCTTTGAGCATTTTTGAAATGTTTTAGCATGCCTTGGGTGTGTTGGTCGAGAAAGGGTGCTTGGGGTAGGGTGTATGGGTTTATTTTATGCCTAGTGTCTTGTGTGTGTGTCATAGTTTGTCTAGGACTAATTTTAAATTGCAAAGCTTGTCACATTCCTACATATAATTGGCCAAGTGAGCTCAAATTCTGAATTTTGTCATGTGTTAAAGCCTTATTTTATTGTAGGTTGATGTGGTATTTTAGGTGCTTGGAATTTGCAAAACAATAAGGAATAAAGAATGAAGAATGTTTAGTGTTTAGTGAAATTTTGTCTTCTAGTGAGTTAATTTAGGATTATAATATTGATAGTGGAGTTTGTAGGATTAATTAATGACCTAGTGTTTCGTGTAAGAAGCTTTCTTGATTAGCGTGAGGGCACGCTTTCCTAGTTCTAGGGCACGCACTACGAGGTAGGGCATGAACTACGAGACGAATGCACGTTTTTCCAAGTAAATACACGCAACCCTAAATGAATTCACGTAATTCAATGCAAGGCACGTAAAACGAGACACAACTCTTAAACCTAGGTCAAAGCACGCAATTCGAGGTTAAGGCACACAAAACGAGTAGACGCACACAAATCAAAGTAACACGCGTTATTTGGGGTCGGGCCTCACACAGGTACCCGAGAACAACGTGCCTATTGATGACTCCTCGGAATGATTGCTTGCCTTACGTGCCTTACTTGACTATGGCCATTTTGTGAACGATATGTTGCTTGAAGACTATTTCTTATGTTGCTTGTTGTTGTATTGTAAATGACCCTCGTTATAATTTGGGGTCTAATTTTGGCTTGTACTGATCTTAACTAGGCACACACTCTTCTGGTCATTTTGCTATCGTTACTTTGGGATAGTATCTATCACAGACTTATGAAGTACTAGATAAGAGTTATGTAAAATAAATTTATCCAATCTTAAGCAGGCACTCATTGTTAAGCTAAGATCAACAGGTACCGGTGTAACTGGATTGACAAATAAACGAGACATAGTATCATGCTAGGTTATTAGTCAAACAAGGCATCGAGATAACTAGTAGGCACCCCGATTAGTGATAAATAGTAATCTTAGTTGGAAATGAATTTGAGATTGAAAGTTTTGAGGCGTTTAGAGAATTAGGTCAAACTAAAGAGCCAATTACAGCCGTTATGCTGTCGGTTTTCCGGAGAATTTATGGAGTTTAGGCTAACGTTAAGTGTTAAACCTTCATGAACAATTAAGTACATGAAATGACTTGAATGTTTAGATCACACCCTAGTCTAACCTCTATAGGTCGAGTTGGGGGCATGACAGGGCCCGCAAACCGAGGGCGTGGGTCTTGGCACCAGGTCTCCGTCGCTTCGGTGCCTATAACTTTGGATCCGTAAGGAGTTACGCGGGGCACAGCATACCGTTGGAAAGATCTCTGAGAGCTCTAAGACAGGGCAGCAAGACTACTCGACTGCGCCCATTTTTGGAGCCTAAAATTGAACGTTTTTATCAGTTTTGGAACACTTTTCTTCTTTTGCACTATTTTTCTGTCCCGGATCGTACGTCGTGAGCAGGAAAAAAGGACAACACCCTGATCCATCACATTTCTATTACCGAATCCCATGGCACCTTGGGCAATACAACTTCGCCGCACGTAGAGGCAGGGTCCGCAAACCGAGGGCATGGGGTATGGGACCAGGTATCCGTCGCTCCGGTGCCTATAACTTTTGATCCGTAAAGAGTTACGCGGCGTACAACATACCGTTGGAAAGGTCTCCGAGAGCTCTACAACGGGGACAGCAAACCTACTTGGCTGTACCTATTTTCGAAGCACAAAATTGAACATTTTCATAAGTTTCGTGACACTTTTCTTATTTTGCACTGTTTTTTCATCACGGATCGACGTCGTGAGCCGCGAAAAAGGCGACAACCTAATCCATCACATTTCTATTACCGAATCCCACTGCACCTTAGGCAAGATAACTTAGCTTCACGTTGAGGGTGGGCCAGCAAAATGAGGGCGTGGGGCTTGAGACTAGGTTTTCGTCGCTCCGGTGCCCATAACTTTTGATCCGTAAGGTGTTACGCGGCGCACAGCATATCATTGGAAAGCTCTTTGAGAGCTCTACGACTGGGACAGCAAGGCTTCTCGGTGGTGCCTGTTTTCAGAGACCAAAATTGAACGTTTCATCAGTTTCGGGACACTTTTCTTCTTTTGCACTGTTTTTCTGTCCCGGATCGTGCGTCGTGAGCCGCGAAAAGGACAACAACCTAATTTATCACGTTTCTATTCCCGAATCCCATGACACCTTGGGCAAGACAACTTTGCCTCACGTAAAGGCAAGGTCCGCAAACCGAGGGCGTGGGGCATGGGACCAGGTCTCCGTCGCTCCGGTGCCCATAACTTTTGATGCGTAAGGAGTTACGCGGCGTATAGCATACCGTTGAAAAACTCTCCGAGAGTTCTACGATGAGGGCAGCAAGCCTGCTAGGTGGCGCCTATTTTTGGAGATCAAAATAGAACATTTCATTAGTTTCGGGACACTTTTCTTCTTTTGCAGTGTTTTTCCATCCCGGATCGTACATCGTGAGCCTCGAAAAAGGCGACAACTTAATCCATCACATTTCTATTACCGAATCCCATGGCACCTTGGGCAAGACAACTTCGCTTCACGTAGAGGCTGGGCTCGCAAACCGAGGGCGTGGGGCTTGACACCAAGACTCCATCGCTCCGGTGCCCGTAACTTTTGATCCGTAAAGAGTTACGCAGTGCTCAACACACCATTGGAAAGCTCTCCGAGAGCTCTACGATAGGGGAAGCAAGGCTGCTCGGCTGCACCTATTTCTAGAGCCCAAAATTGAACGTTTTCATAAGTTTCGGGACCCTTTTTTTCTTTTGTACTGTTTTTTCATCCCGGATCGTGCGTCGTCAGCCGCGAAAAAAGGCGACAAACTAATCCATCACATTTCTATTACCGAATCCCATGGCATCTTGGACAAGACAACTTTGCTTCACATAGAGGCTGGGCCCGCAAACCGAGGGCGTAGGGCTTGGCACCAGATCTCCGACTCTCCGGTGCCCATAACTTTTGATCCATAAGGAGTTACGCGGCGCACAACATACCATTGGAAAGCTTTCCGAGAGCTCTACGATGCGGCTAGCAAGCATGCTCGACTGCGCCTATTTTTGGAGACCAAAATCGAACATTTTTATTAGTTTCGGGACACTTTTCTTATTTTGCTCTATTTTTCGATCCCGAATCGTACGTCGTGAGCCGCGAAAAGGACGACAGCCTAATCCATCACATTTCTATTCCCGAATCCCACGGCACCTTGGGCAAGACAACTTCGCCTCACGTAGAGGCTTGTCCCGCAAACTGAGGGCGTGGGGCTTAGGACCAGGTCTCCGTCGCTCCGGTGCCCACAACTTTTGATCCATAAGGAGTTACGCGGCGCGCAGAATACCTTTGGAAAGCTCTCTGAGAGCTCTACGACAAGGGTAGCAAGCCTACTCAGCTGTGCCTATTTTCGAAGCCCAAAATCGAACATTTTCGTAAGTTTCGGGACACTTTTCTTCTTTGACGCTGTTTTTTCGTCCCGGATCATACGTCGTGAGTCGCGAAAAAGAGGACAATCTAATCCATCACATTTCTATTAACGAATCCCACGGTACCTCGGGCAGCACAACTTCACTTCACGTAGAGGCTGGGCCTGCAAACCGAGGGCGTGGGGCTTAGTACTAGGTCTCTGTCGCACCGGTACCCATAACTTTTGATCCGTAAGGAGTTACGCGGCGTACAGCATACCGTTGGAGAGCTCTCTGAGAGCTCTACGGCAGGGGCAGCAAGCTTGCTCGGCTGCGCCTATTTCTGGAGCCCAAAATTAAATGTTTTCATAAGTTTCGGGACACTTTTCTTCTTTTGCATTGTTTTTCTATCCCGGATCGTACGTCGTGAGCCGCAAAAAGGACGACATCCTAATCCATCACATTTCTATTATCGAAGCCCATGGCACCTTGGGCAAGACAACTTCGCCTCACGTAGAGGCTGGGCACACAAACTGATGGCGTGGTACCAGGTCTCCGTCGCTCTAGTGCCCATAACGTTTGATCCGTAAGGAGTTACGCAGCGCACAAAATACCGTTGGAAAGGTCTCCTAGAGTTGTACGACGGGGGCAGCAAGCCCACTTGGCTGTACCTGTTTTCGGAGACCTAAATTGAACATATTCATCAATTTCGGGATACTTTTCTTCTTTTGCGCTGTTTTTCCATCCCGGATTGTACGTCGTGAGCCACGAAAAAGACGACAACCTAATCCATCACAGTTCTATTACTGATTCCCAATGCACCTTGGCCAAGCCAACTTCACTTCACGTAGAGGCTGGGCCCGCAAACTGAGGGCGTGGAGCTTGGGACCAGGTCTCCGTCACTCCGATGCCCATAACTTTTGATCTGTAAGGAGTTACGCGACGCACAACATACCATTGGAAAGCTCTCTGAGAGCTCTACGACGGGGGTGCAAGCCTGCTCGGCTACGCCTATTTTTGGATATCAGAATAGAATGTTTTCATCAATTTCGGGACACTTTTCTTATTTTGCACTGTTTTTCCACCCCGGATCGTACGTCGTGAGCTGCAAAAAAGGCGACAACCTAATCCATCACATTTCTATTGCTGAATCCCACGGCACCTTGGGCAAGACAACTTCGCTTCACGTAGAGGTTGGGCCTGCAAACCGAGGGCGTGGGGCTTGGCACTTGGTCTCCGTCGCTCCGGTGCCCATAAATTTAGATTTGTAAGGAGTTACGCGGCGCACAGCATACCGTTGGACAGCTCACCGAGAGCTCTACGATGGTGGTAGCAAGCCTGCTAGGCTATGTCTATTTTTGGAGTCCAAAATGGAATGTTTTTATCAGTTTCGAGACACATTTCTTCTTTTGTGCTGTTTTTCGATCCAGCATCGTAAGTCGTTAGCCGCGAAAAGGAAGACAACCTAATCCGTCACATTTTTATTCCCGAATCTCACGGCACCTTGGGCAGGACAATTTCACCACACGTAGAGGCCGGGCCCGTAAACCGAGGGCGTGGGTCTTGGGACCAGGTCTGCGTCACTCCAGTGCCCATAACTTTTGATTCGTAAGGAGTTACGCGGCGTATAACATACCGTTAGAAAGCTCTCCGAGGGCTCTACGTCGGGGGAGCAAGCCTGCTCAGCTGCGCCTATTTTCAGAGCCCAAAATTGAATGTTTTCATCAGTTTTGTGACACTTTTCTTCATTTGCGCTGTTTTTTCGTCCCGAATCGTATGTCGTGATCCGCAAAAAAGGCGACAACCTAATCCATCACATTTATATTATCGAATCGCATGGCACATTGGGCAAGACAACTTCGCGTCACGTACAGGCCGGTCCCGAAAACCTAGGGCGTGGGGCTTGGGACCAGGTCCTCGTCGCTCTGATGCCAATAACTTTTGATCCGTAACGAGTTACTCGACACACAACATACCATTGAAAAGCTCTCCGGGAGTTCTACGGCAGGGGTAGCAAGCCTGCTCAGCTGCACCTTTTTTCAGAGCCCAAAATTGAACGTTTTCTTCTGTTTTAGGATACTTTTCTTGTTTTGCGCTATTTTTCTGTCCCGGATTAGACGCCGTGAGCTGCGAAAAGGACGACAACCTAATCCATCACATTTCTATTCCCGAATCGCACGGCACCTTGGGCAAGACAACTACACCTCACGTAGAGGCTGGTTCCGCAAACCGAGGGCGTGAGGCTTGGGACCAGGTCTCCGTCACTCCGATGCCCATAACTTTTGATCCGTAAGTAGTTATGTGGCGTACAACATACCGTTGGAAAGCTATCCGAGAGCTCTACGATGGGGGTAGCAAGCCGCCTCGGCTGCGAATGTTTTCAGAGCCCAAAATTGAATGTTTTCATAAGTTTTGGGGCATTTTCTTCCTTTGCTTTGTTTTTCCGTCCCGGATCGTACGTCGTGAGCTGCAAAAAAGCCGACATGCTCATCCATCACATTTCTATTACCGAATAACATGGCACCTTGGGCAAGAAAACTTTGCCTCACGTAGAGGCTGGGCCTACAAACCGAGGGCGTGGGGCTTGGGACCAGGTCTTCGTCGCTTCGGTGCCCATAACTTTTGATCCGTAAGGAGTAACGCGGCGCACAACATACTGTTGGAAAGCTCTCTGAGAGGTCTACGACTGGGGTAGCAAGCATGCTCTCCTGCGCCCATTTTCGGAACCCAAAATCGAACGTTTTCATCAATTTCGGGATAATTTTCTTTTTTTGCGCTGTTTTTTCAGTCCCGGATCGTACGTCGTGAACTGCAAAAAGGACGATAACCTAATCCATCACATTTGTATTACCGAATCTCATGGCACCTTGGGCTAGAAAACTTCACTTCACATAGAGGCTGGGCCCGAAAAGCGAGGGCGTGGGGCTTGTGACCAGGTATCCGTTGCTCCGGTGCCCTTAACTTTTGATCCGTAAAGAGTTACGCAGCGCACATCATATTGTTGGAAAGTTCTCCGAGAGCTCTACGAGAAGGACATCAAGCCTGCTATGTTGTGCCTATTTTCGGAACCCAAAATTGAACATTTTCATAAGTTTTGGGATACTTTTCTTCTTTTGCGCTGTTTTTTCGTCCCGGGTCGTACATTGTGAGCCGCGAAAAAGGCGACAACCTAATCCATCACCTTTCTATTTCTGACACCCATGAAACCTTTTGCAAGACAACTTCAGTTCGTATAGAGGCTGGGACCGCAAACCGAGGGCGTGGGGCTTGTGACCAGGTATCCGTCGCTCTGGTGCCATTAACTTTTGATCTGTAAGGAGTTACGCGGTACACAGCATACCGTTGGAAAGCTCTCCGAGAGCTCTACTACTAGTGCAACAAGCCTGCTCGGTTGCGCCTATTTTCGGAGTCCAAAATTGAATGTTTTCATCAGTTTTGGGACACTTTTCTTCTTTTGCGCTATTTTTTCATCCCAGATCGTACGTCGTCAGTCACGAAAAGGACAACAACCTAATCCATCACATTTCTATTATCGAATCCCATGGCACCTTGGGCAAGACAACTTCGCCTCACGTAGAGGTTGGGTCCGCAAACTGCGCCTATTTTTGTAGATCAAAATAGAACGTTTTCATCAGTTTCGCGATACTTTTCTTCTTTTGCGCTGTTTTTCCGTCACAGATTTTACGTCTTGAGCTTTGAAAAAGGCAACAAACTAATCCATCACATTTCTATTATCGAATACCATGGCACCTTGGGCAAGACAACTTCGCTTCCCGTAGAGGCTAGGCCCGCATACGGAGGGCGTAGGGCTTGGCACCAGGTCTCCGTCACTTCGAGAGCTCTACGACGGGGCTAGCAAGCATGCTCGGCTGCGCCTATTTTTGGAGAGCAAAATTGAACGTTTTCATCAGTTTTAGGACACTTTTCTTGTTTTGCGCTATTTTTCTGTCTTGGATTGTACATCGTGAGTAGTGAAAAGGACGATAACCTAGTCTATCATATTTCTATTACCAAATCCCGTGGCGCCTTGGGCAAGACAACTTCGCTTCACGTAGAGGATGGGCCTGCAAACCGAGGGCGTAGGGCTTATGACCAGGTCTCTGTCGCTCCGGTGACCAAAATTTTTTATCCGCAAGGAGTTATGCGGCGCACAGTATACCATTGGAAAGCTCTCCTAGAGCTCTATGACGAGGGCAATAAGCCTGCTCAGCTGTGTGTATTTTCAGAGTCCAAAATCGAACGTTTTCATCAATTTCGGGACACTTTTCCTCTTTTGTGCAATTTTTTCGTCCCGGATCGTACGTCGTGAGCGGCGAAAAGGACAACAACCTAATCCATCACATTTCTATTACCGAATCCCACGGCACCTTAGACAAGACAACTTCACCTCACGTAGAGGCTGGGCCCGCAAACCGAGGGTGTGGGGCTTGGGACCAGTTCTCCGTCGCTCTGGTGCCGATAACTTTTGATCCGTAAGGAGTTACACGGAGCACAGCATAAAGTTGGAAAGCTCTCCGAGAGCTCTACGACGGGGGCAGAAAGCTTGCTAGGCTGCGCCTGTTTTCGCAGCCCAAAATCGAACATTTTCATCTGTTTCCGGTCACTTTTCTTCTTTTGCACTGTTTTTCCGTCACGGATCGTACGTCGTGAGCTTTGAAAAATGCGACAACCTAATCCATCACATTTTTATTACCGAATCCCATGGCACCTTGGGCAAGACAACTTCGCTTCAGGTAGAGGCTGGGCCCGCAACTAAGGGCATGGGGCTAGGGACCATGTCTCCGTCGCTCCAGTGCCCATAACTTTTGATCCATAAGGAGTTATACGGCGCACAACATACCATTGGAAAACTCTCTGAGAGCTCTATGACGGGGCTAGCAAGCTTGCTCTGCTGCGCCTACTTTCGGAGCCCAAAATTGAATTTTTTCATAAGTTTCGGGATACTTTTCTTCTTTTGCGCTGTTTTTTCGTCCCGGATCGTACGTCGTGTGTGAGGCCTGACCTCGATTTGCGTACGATACCTCGTTTTATGTTCCTAATCTAGATTCGCGTGCCTTGACCTAGGTTTAAGAGTTGTGTTTCATTTTGTATGCCTTGCATTGAATTACGTGCATACATTTAGGGTTGCGTGCATTTACTTGGGAATCGTGCATTCGTCTCGTAGTTCGTGCCTTACCTCGTAGTGCGTGCCCTAGACCTAAGAAAGCGTGCCCACACGCTAATCAAGAAAGCATCTTACACGAAGCACTAGATCTTTAATTAATCCTACAAACTCCACTAACTATTATTAAAATACTAATTCAACTCACTAGAAGACGAAATTACACCAAAAGCTAAGCATTCTTTATTCTTTATTTCTTATTCTTTTGCACATCCCAAACACACAATATTATATTGCTCAACCAAGACAACAATTCAGAATCTTACGCAAGTTTGGCCGACCACATGGAGCATTGAACAAGCATTGCAATTTCAAAATTTATTCCTAGACATTTTATGACATGTTATGACACAAAGCAAAAACAAATGGCTCCAAAACCCTACCCAATGCACCAAATCTCGACACACTCAAATTGCCCATGCTAGACAATTCAAACATGCTCTTAAAGACACAAAAATCTGAAATTTCAAGGCCCTAGGCCGACACATGCATCAAAAACTTCAAAGCTTCCATTTCTTTCTCACATTTCCTCTTTCTCTCATTCTTTCTCTCATTTTCTTCTCTCTCTCTCGGCCCTAGCTGCAATTTCACACTCCATAGCTTAAGTTCATCATCCTAAGGTTCTTCAAGACATGCAAGATACTAGGAAGCTCGACTAAGCAAGCAAGAATGCAAAAGACACACATGCAAGCTCATTAAACCTTCATTTCGGCTTAGGTGAGTTTGATAGCTCCTATTTCATTTTCTTTTTGTTCTAACCACATGCACCTACTAAGAACATGGTAACTTAGCTAGTAATTAGAGAATCTCAAGTTGTCTCTCGGCTAAGCAAGGAGAAAAGTCGATTTTGTGCATCACCAAGAGCTTTGTGCATCTTCATTGTTGTCTTGCTAAGGTGAGGGCTAAAACTCTTTTGAAAAGCTTTCAAAAACCACATGCATGCCTTTAAATGTCTATTTTTACCTCTGTACTTGTGATATATGTGTGTACATAAGCTTTTGTAAGCATGCATGGCAAGATATTTGGCTAAAATGTGAAGATAGGTGAAATCGCATATATGGACAGTCTTCTGACTAGTTGGTGCAAAGTGATTTTGACCAGTTAAATGATGTTAAAAATGCATGAAAATTGGTAGGTGACTAGGTTTTCCAGTTATGAGCATTTTTTGTAGAAATAGGCCAAAGCTAATTTTGATTCTAAGGGCCCAAAAATGGAAAAACATCGAAAGGTGTCCAAATCTGGAAAATCTGGGAAAATGAAGCAGGTTTTGACAGATTCATTGTCCTTGTAGAACGAACCAGTTTTGACTTAGTAAATGATATCCAAAATGTATGAATTTTGTATGTTGCTATATTTTTCAGTTCTGGACATTTTTGTCAGAAATAGACTAAGGCTAAATATGACTCTAAGGCCCTAAAAAACGACAAGCATTGAAATGTGTACAAATCTGGACAGTTTTGCGTAGTCTCACGATCTTGGCTATAACTCTTGAACCCGAACTCCAAATGATAAGAGGTTTGTTTCTGGATTTAGTTCACTCCTTAAGATTTAATTTGACATTTTGTTGACTGGAATTAGAGATTGTTTGCTTGTCTCAATGATTGTGAGAAAACAGTCCATTGCAGTGAGGTTTTCATCTAGTGATATGCTTTGAAAATTATTGTAACTTCTCTTGTTGTATTAAATGCTTGGGATTGCGTCACTTGGATGTTGAGTGGACTGTTTTGAATGCTTGAGGGTGGTGTAATTAATCGATGCGTGGCTTGAGTTTAATTACATAACAACTTGGGGCTTAATCGCACGGGTGAGCATGAATTGAAACCCTAATGACTAGGAAAACTCGCTAAGTGTTGATCCTCTGAATATTGTGTTTAATTATGTGATTAGTAGGCTGCCCGTAATTTCCCTTATAGTCCTAAATGTGATTCCGATGATTACCTATTGACAAGTAGGCCGTTCTTGCACCCGGTCCCACGTAAACGTCGTTGCATGTTGTATGACCCTATTATTTGATTACGTGAATTTTGAAATGAGCTATAGGACTTGATTTACATGTGTTAAATGGCTGCCCGTTTAATATTCATATAACTCCATGTGCTTTACAAGTGAAATTATCTGTCATATCGTGCCTCGCATGTTTACTTGTCAATGTGCAATCTTATGACTGCTCAGAGGCAACCTACTTTGTTGTCCTCCTAATGTGATATATTAAATATCATAAATGTGCATTGCATACAAGGTTGCAACCTTTCATTCTGGCGTGGTGGCGTTTCACATACTCCGGGCAGCATCGGGCTTGCCGGTGCAACCATGACTACCATTGTCCAATTCCCTCTCTCGCTTGGGGGCTAGACTTCCTCGGAGAGTTGAGCCGTAGGATTTCGGGGTACATCTGGAGTACACCCATTTGGCGTGATAAGGGGATGAATTGAAGCCGGCGCAACAACTGATACTGGAAATGAACTGAGACCAAAAGCTCATCGTATCCTTTTCACTATGTGTATAAGAACTCTCGCTTGGTTCCTAGAGGACCTCAGGGAGGAAAGACGGGTAATTGTGTTCTTTACTTTTATATTATATTATGAACTCACTTGTGATACATGTCATGCTTGTAAAAGGGTTTTCATAAATTGAACTGAAAAAAAAGTTTCAAAACTTATTTCTCGTTCCCCCTGGCTGAGTTCATAAGGACTCACCCTCTTTTATCATCTCAGGTGAGGAAGATCAGGAATAGGTACCCGAGGATAACGTGCCTAACGATGATTCCTTGGAATGATTGCTTGCCCTACGTGCCTCAATTGACTATGGCCATTTTGTGAACGATATGTTGCTTGAAGACTATTTCTTATGTTGCTTGTTGTTGTATTGTAAATTACCCCCGTTGTAATTTGGGGTCTAATTTTGGCTTGTACTGATCATAACTAGTTAGACACTCTTGTGGCCATTTTTGCTATCGCTACTGGTTAGTATCTATCGCAGGCTAAAGAAGTATCAGGTAAGGATTAAGTAAAATGAATCTATCCAATCTTAAGCAAGTACTCATTGGTAGGCTAAGATCAACAGGTACTTTTGTAACAAGGATCAACAAACAAACGAGACATAGTATCATGCTCGGTTGTTAATCAAACGATATTCGAGATAACTAGTAGGCGTTTCGACTAGTGATAAATAGTAATCTTAGTTGGAAATGAATTTGAGATTAAATGTTTGGAGGCCTTTAGAAAATTAGGTCAAATAAATAGCCTAATTACAGCCGTTATGCTGCCAGTTTTTAGGAGAATTTGTGGAGTTTAGGCTAAAACGTTAACTGTTCAACCTTCATGAACGATTAAGTACGTGATATGACTTGAATGTTTAGATCACACCCTAGTCTAACCTTTATAGGTCAGGTTGGGGTGTGACATCGTGAGCCGCAAAAAAGACGACAACCTAATCCATCACATTTCTATTCCCAAATCCCACGGCACCTTGGGCAAGACAATTTCGCCACACATAGAGGCTGGGCCCGCAAATTGAGGTGTGGAGCTTGGGACCAGGTCCTCGTCGCTCCGGTGCTCATAACTTTTGATCCGTAAGGAGTTACGCGGCGTACATCATATCATTGGAAACCTCTCCGAGAGCTCTACGATGAGGGCAGCAAGCCTACTCGGCTGCGTCTGTTTTCGGAGCCCAAAATTGAACGTTTTCATAAGTTTTGGGGCACTTTTCTTCTTTTGCGTTATTTTTCCGTCCCGGATCGTATGTTGTGAGTCGCGAAAAAGGTGACAACCTAATCTATCACATTTCTATTACCGAATCCCACGACACCTTGGGCAAGACAACTTCGCTTCATGTAAAGGCTGGGCCCACAAACCGAGGGCGTGGGGCTTGGCACTAGGTCTCCGTCGCTCCAGTGCCTATAATTTTTGATCCGTAAGAAGTTACGCGACGCACAGCATACCGTTGGAAAGCTCTCCGAGAGCTCTACGACGAGGTTAGCAAGAATGCTCAGCTGCGACTATTTTCGAAGACCAAAATTGAACATTTTCATCAGTTTCGGGACACTTTTCTTCTTTTGCGCTATTTTTTCGTCCCGGATCGTACGTCGTGAGTCGCAAAAAGGACGACAACCTAATCCATCATATTTCTATTACCGAATCCTATGGCACCTTGGGCAAGACAACTTCGCCTCACGTAGAGGCTGGGCCTGCAAACCGAGGGCGTGGGGCTTGGGACCAGGTCTCCGTCGCATCGGTGCCCATAACTCTTGATCCGTAAAGAGTTACGCGGTGCACAGCATACTGTTGGAAAGCTCTCCGAGAGCTCTACGATGGGGACAGCAAGCATGCTCGGCTGCGCCTATTTTCATAGCCAAAAATTGAACGTTTTCATCAGTTTCGGGACACTTTTCTTCTTTTGCGCTGTTTTTTCGTCCCCGATCGTATGTCGTGAGCCGCGAAAATGATGACAACCTAATCCATCACATTTCTATTACTGAATCCCACGGTACCTTGGGCAAGACAACTTTGCTTCACTTAGAGGCTGGGGCTGCAACCTGAGGGTGTGGGGCTTGGCACCAGGTCTCCGTCGCTCTTGTGTCCATAACTTTTGATCTGTAAGGAGTTTCGGAGCGTACAACATACCGTTGAAAAGCTCTTCGAGAGCTCTACGATGAGGGCAGCAAGCCTGCTTAGTGGCGCCTATTTTTGGAGATCAAAATAGAACGTTTTCATCAGTTTCGGGACACTTTTCTTCTTTTGCGCTGTTTTTCCGTCACGGATCGTACGTCGTGAGCCTCAAAAAAGGCAACAACCTAATCCATCATATTTCTATTACCGAATCCCACGACACTTTGGACAAGACAACTTCGCTTCATGTAGAGGCTGGGATTGCAAACCGAGGGCCTGGGGCTTGGGAGTCGGTCTTCGTCGCTCCGGTGCCCATAACTTTTGATCCGTAAGGAGTTATGCGGCGCACAGCATACTGTTGGAAAGCTATCCGAGAACTCTGCGACGGGGCTAGCAAGCATGCTCAGCTGCTCCTATTTTCAGATATCAAAATTGAACATTTTCAGGACACGAAAAGGACGACGACCTATCTATCATATTTCTATTCCCGAATCCCACGGCACCTTGAGCAAGACAACTTCGCCTCACATAAAGGCTGGGTCCGTAAACCGAGGGCGTGGGGCTTGGGACCAGGTCTCCATCGCTCTGGAACCCATAACTTTTGATCCATAAGGAGTTACACGGCGCACAGCATACCGTTGGAAAGCTCTCTGAGAGCTCTACGACAGGAGCAGCAAGCCTACTCAGCTATGCTTGTTTTCAGAGACCAAAATTGAATATTTTCATCAGTTTGGGACACTTTTCTTTTTTTGCTATATTTTTCTATCCCGAATTGTACGTTGTGAGCCGTGAAAAGGACAACAACCTAATCCATCACATTTTTATTCCTGAATCCCATGGCACCTTGGGCAAGACAACTTCGCCTCACGTAGAGGCTGGGTCCGTAAACTGAGGGCGTGGGGCTTGGGACCAGGTCTCCGTCGCTCCGGTGCCCATAACTTTTGATCTGTAAGGAGTTATGTCACGCCCTAACCCAACCTATAGAGGTTAGACTAGGGTGTGATCTAAACATTCAAGTCATTTCACATACTTAATCGTTCATGAAGGTTTTAACATTTAACATTTTAGCCTAAACTCCACAAATTCTCCGAAAATCCGATAGCATAACGGCTGTAATTGGGCTCTTTAGTTTGACCTAGTTTTCTAAACGCCTCAAAACTTTCAATCTCAATTTCATTTCTAACTAATATTACTATTTATCACCAATCGAAACACCTACTAGTTATCTCGAAGTCTCGTTTGATTAATAACCTAGCATGATACTATATCTCGTTTGTTTGTTAATCCTTGTTACAAAAGTACCTGTTGATCTTAGCTTAACAATGAGTACCTGCTTAAGATTGGATAGATTCATGTTACTTAATCCTTACCTGATACTTCATAATCCTATGATAAATACTAGTCAATAGCGATAGCAAAAATGACCATAGTAGTGACTATCTAGTTATGATCCGTACAAGCTAAAATTAGACCCCAAATTACAATGGGGGTCATTTACAATACAATAACAAGCAACATAAGAAATGAAATAGTCTTCAAGCAACACATCGTTCACAAAATGGCCATAGTCAAGTAAGGCACGTAGGGCAAGCAATCATTCCAAGGAATCATCATTAGGCACGTTGTCCTCAGGTACCTATTCCTGGTCTTCTTCACCTGAGATGATAAAAGAGGGTGAGTCCTTATGAACTCAGCAAGGGGGAACGAGAAATAAGTTTTGAAACTCATTTTCCGGTTCAACTTATGAAAACCCTTTGGAAGCATGACATATATCACAAGTAAGTTCATAATGTAATGTAAAAGTAAAAGAACACAATTACCCGTCTTTCCTCCCTGTGGTCCTCTACAATCCTAGCGAGAGGACTTATACACATAGTGAAAAGGATATGGTAAGCCTTTGCTCTCAGTTCATTTCCAGTATCAGTTGTTACGGCCGACTTCAAATCATCCCCTTATCACGCCAAATGGGTGTACTCCGGATGTACCCCAAAATCTTACGACCCAACTCTCTGAGGAAGTCTAGCCCCCAAGTGAGAGAGGGAATTGGACAATGGTAGTCACGGTTGCACCGGCAAGCCCGATGCCGCCCGGTGTGCGTGAACGCTACCACGCCAGAATGAAAGGTTGCAACCTTGTATGCAATGCACATTTATGGCATTTAATATATCACATTAGGAGGACAACAAATTAGGTCGCCTCCGAGCAGTCATAAGATTGCACATTGACAAGTAAACACGCGAGGCACGATATGACAAGTAATTTCACTTGAAAAGCACATGGAGTTATAAGAATATTAAACGGGCAGCCATGTAACGCATGTAACTCAAGTCATATAACTCATTTTAAAGTTCACGTAATCAAATAATAAGATCATACAACATGCAACGACGTTTACGTGGGACCGGGTGCAAGAATGGCCTACTTGTCAACATGTAATCATCAGAATCATATTTAGGGCTATAAGGGCAACTACGGGCAGCCTACTAATCACATAATTAAACACGATATTCATAGGATCAACACTTAGCGAGTTTACCTAATCATTAGGGTTTCAATTCACGCTCACCCGTGCGATTAAGCCTTTAAGTTGTCACGTAATTAAAATCAAGCCATGCATTGATTAATTCAAACACCCTCAAACATTCAAAACAGTCCACACAACATCCAAGTGCCACTATGTGAGGCCCGACTTCGATTTGTGTGCGATACCTCATTTCGTGTGCCCTAATCTAGATTTGCGTGCTTTGACCTAGGTTTAAGAATTGTGTTCGTTTTGTGTGCCATGCATTGAATTACGTGCATTCATTTAGGGTTGCGTGCATTTACTTGGAAAATGTGCATTCGTCTCATAGTTCGTGCCCTACCTCGTAGTGCGTGCCCTAGACCTAGGAAAGCGTGCCCTCACGCTAATCAGGAAAGCATCTTACACAAAGCACTAACTATTATTAAATTACTAATTCAACTCACTAGAAGACAAAATTTCACTAAACACTAAGCATTCTTCATTCTTTATTCCTTATTCTTTTTGCACTTCCAACACCAAATTAAATAATACTCTAATAGATGACAAAAAATCAGATTTTCTATAGCCTTGCCCGACCACTAGGTGGTATTTGTGCATGCTTGCTCAATTCAAATTAACTCTAGACAACTTATGACAACTTTATGACACAAATGCATAAAAATTAGCTCAAAAACCTTTGCAAAAGCTTCCCATACTCGACCAACTCCTCTTTGCCCATACTAGGAATTTCAAATTGCATCTTGAAGACACAAAAAAGCTGAATTACTAAGCCCTAGGCCGACCACTTGCATCAAGAATTGCAAAAGCCTTCATTCTTTGTCATTTCTCTCATTTTTCCTCTCAATCTTCTCTCTCTCTCCCTCTCATTCTTCTCTCTCTCTCAGCCTTGGCTGAGTTTCTTACCTTCATAGCTCATCTTCATCATACCATAGTTAATAAAGGCAAGCCACAAGCAAAGGAACTCAACCAAGCTAGCTAGGGTACAAGAAAACTCACATGCAAGCTTTTGACTCATCATTTTCGGCCTAGGTAAGTTTCCTAGCTTCCATTTCTTTTCTTCTTGTTCTAACCACATGCATGCACTAAGAGCTTGGCCACTAAGCTAGGAAAAATAGATAAAATTGAGTTGGAATCTCGGCTAAGCAAGGAAGAAGAAGAATTTGAGCTTCATCAAAGTTTTGTGCATCTTCTTGTTGATTTGCTAAGGTGAGGGCTAAAACCTTTTGAAAATCCTTCAAAAATCCACATGCATGCTCTCAAATGTATGTCTTTGCTTCTGTACTTGAGTTATTTGTGTGTTCATAAGCTTCTACAACCATGCATGGCAAAATTTTGACTTGAAGATGATGATACATGAAATCGGGCTTGTTGACAGCTCTCTGACTTGTTGTTGCGAGGTGGGTTTGGCTAGGTAAATGATGTTGAAAATGCATGAAAATTTTTAGGTGAATAGTTTTTCCAGTTTTGAACATTTTTCACAGAAATAGGACAAAGCTAATTTTGACTCTAAGGTCCTCAAAATGGCAAAGCATTAAAATGTGTCCAAATCTGGAAGTCTGGAAAAATGAAGCAGGTTTTGACAAATGCACTAACCTTGTGGAACGAACCAGATTTGACTTAGTAAATGATGTCCAAAATTCATGAAATTTGGTGTTCTGCTAGGTTTTTCAGTTCTGGACATTTTTGTCAGAAATGGACTAAGGCTAAATCTGACCCTAAGAACCCCAAAAACGACAATTATCGAAATGTGTGCAAATCTGGACAGTTTTGTGCAATCCCACAATTTTGGCTATAACTATTGATCTCGAACTTCAAATGATGCAAGGTTTGTTTCTGATTTTAGTTCACTTATTAAGATTTAATTTTACATCTTATTTACTAGAATTGGAGATTATTTGCTTGACTCAATGATTGTGAGAAAATAGCCTATTGCAGTGAGGGTTTCACTTAGCTATATGCTTAGAAATTTGTTGTAACTTCTCTTGTGGTATTAATTGCTTTAGATTGTGGCATTGGGATGTTGTGTGGACTTTTTTGAGTACTTGGGGATGTTTGTATTAATTGATGCTTGGCTTGAGATTGATTTTGAGTTGACTTGGGGCTTAATTGCACGGATAAGCACGAAATGGAAACCCTAGTGACTAGGCGAACTTGCTAAGTGTTGATCCTTTGAATATTGAGTGTAATTATATGTTTAGTAGGCTTCCCATAGTTGCCTTATAGCCCTAAATGTGATTTTGATTCGTTGCATGTTGACAAATAGGCTTTTCTTGCATCCGAACCACATAGATTGTTGTTGCATGTTGAATAACCTTATTATTTGATTACGTGGACGTTGAAATGAGTTATATGACTTGAATTACGTGCGTTACATGGCTGCCCGTTTAATGTTCATATAACTCCATATGCTTTTCAAGTGAAATTACTTGTCTATTCGTGCGTCGCTTGTTTATTTGTCAATGTGCAATCTTATGACTGTCCGGCGGCAACTTACTTTGTTGTCCTCCTAATGTGAAATAATAAATGTCATAAATGTGTATTGCATACAAGGTTGCAACCTTTCATTCTGGCATGGTAGCGTTCACGCACACCGGGCGGCATCGGGCTTGCCGGTGCAACCGTGACTACCATTGTCCAATTCCCTCTATCGCTTGGGGGCTAGACTTTCTCGGAGAATTGGGTAGTAGGTTTCGGGGTACATCCGGAGTACACCCACTTGGCATGTTAAGGGGATGATTTGAAGTCGGCCGCAACAACTGAGAGCAAAAGCTCACCGTATCCTTTTACTACGTGTATAAGTACTCTCGCTTGGTTCCTAGAGGACCTCGGGGAGGAAAGACGGGTAATTGTGTTCCTTTACTTTTGTATTATTATTCTGTACTTAATTGTGTTATATTCATGCTTGCAAAAAAAAAAAAGATTTTCATAAGTTGAACCAGAAAATGTGTTTCAAAACCTATTTCTCGTTCCCCCTCGCTGAGTTCATAAGGACTCACCCTCTTTTATCATCTCAGGTGAAGAAGATCAAAAACAGGTACCCAAGGACGACGCGCCTAACGATGATTACTTGGAGTGATTGTCTGTCTTATGTTCTTTACATGATTATGGCTACTTGTGAACTCCATGCTACTTGAAGACTATTTCTTTTATGTTGCTTATTTTTTGTAATGTAAAAGACCCCCGTTGTAATTTGGGGTCTAATTTTGGTTTGTACTGATATTTACTAGACAGACACTAGACACTACTATGATTATTTTGCTATTATTACTGCTAGTATCTATAATAGGATCGTGTAGTATTAGGTAAGGGCTAAGTAAAATGAACCAATGAAATCTTAAACAGGTACTCGTTGTTAAGCAAAGATCAACAGACACTTTCATAACGAGAATAAACAAACAAACGAGACGTAGTATTATGCTAGGTTATTAATCAACGTGTCATCGAGATAGTTAGTAGTCGTTTCAATTGATGGTAAATAGTAATCCTAATTGGAAATGAAATTGAGATTGGAAAAATTTGAGGCGTTTAAAGAATTAGGTCAAACCAAATAGCCCAATTACAGCCAGTATGATACCGGTTTTTTGAAAAATTTTGGAGTTTAAGCCAAAACGTTAAGCATTAAACTTTCATGAACGGTTAAATACGAGACATGACTTAAATATTAGATTACACCCTAGTCTAAACTTTATAAGCCGGGTTGGGGCGTGACACACAATCCCAAGCATTTAATACAACAAGAGAAGTTACAATAATTTTCAAGGCAAATCACTAGATGAAAACATCACTACAATGGTCTGTTTTCTCACAATCATTGAGACAAGCAATCAAAATCCAATTCCAGTGAACAAAATTTCAAATTAAATCTTAAGGAGTGAACTAAATTCAGAAAAAAACCTCGCATCGTTTGGAGTTAAGGTTCAAGAGTTATAGCCAAAACCATGCGACTACGCAAAACTGTCCAGATTTATACACATTTCAATACTTGTCGTTTTTGAGGACCTTAGGATCAGATTTAGCCTTAGTCTATTTCTGACAAAAATGTCCAGAACTGAAAAATATATCAGCACACAAAATTTCATGCATTTTCGATATACTTTACTAAGTGAAAACTGGTTCGTTCTACAAGGACAGTAAATCTGCCAAAACCTGCTTCATTTTCCCAGATTTTCCAGATTTGGACACATTTTGATATTTTGCCAATTTGGGGACCTTAGAATCAAAATTAGCTTTGGCCTATTTCTATGAAAAATTCTCAGAACTGGCAAAAATAGTCACCTACCAATTTTCGCACATTTTCAACATCATTTACCTGGTTAAAATCACTTCACTCCAACAGAACAGAAAGCTGCCAAATACGCAATTTCACCTATCTTCACATTCTATCCAAATATCTTGCCATGCATGTTTACAAAAGCTCATGAACACACTTATATCACAAGTACAGAGGTAAAAATAGACATTCAAAGGCATGCATGTGGTTTTTAAAAGCTTTTCAAGAAGTTTTAGCCCTCACCTTAGCAAGACAACAAGAAGATGCACAAGACTCTTGATGATGCACAAGGTTGACTCTTCTTCTTGCTTAGTCGAGAGACAACTTGAGATTTCTCTAATTCCTAGCTTAGTAACCAAGTCCTTAGTATGTGCAAGTGGCTAGAACAAAAGAAAATGAAATGGAAGCTTATCAAACATACCTAGGCCGAATGAAGGTTCTAAGGGCTTGCATGTGTGTTTCTTTGCTCCTAGCTTTGCTTGGTCGAGCCCCTAAGTAGCTTGGAGGTCTTGAAGAGCCTTAGGATATAGAACTTAGCTATGGAGTCTATAATTTCAGCTAGGGCCGAGAGAGAGAGAGAAGGAATGAGAGAGTAAGAGAAAATGTGAGAAAGAAAGAAAGAATGAAAGAAAAATGAAAAGCATTGAAGAATATGATGCTTGTGTCGGCCTAGGGCCTTGAAAAATTCAGAATTGTGTCTTCAATGAGCATAATTTGAATCATCCTAGCATGGGCAAGGGAATGGGTCGAGATTTGGTGCATTGGGAAGGGGTTTTGAGCCATTTTTTTATTGCTTTGTGTCATAATATGTCATAGAATGTCTAGGTGTAGATTTTGAAATTGAAATGCATGCACAAAAGCTCCATGTGGTCGGCCAAGCTTGTGTTCAAATCTGAATTTTTTGTCTTGGTTGAGCATTATTTAATTGTGTGTTTGGGAAGTGCAAAAGAATAAGGAATAAAGAATAAGAATGTCTAGCTTTTGGTGCAATTTCGTCTTCTAGTGAGTTGAATTAGCAATTTAATATTAGTTAGTGGAATTTGTAGGATTAATTAATGATCTAGTGCTTCGTGTAAGATGCTTTCTTGATTAGCGTGCGGGCACGCTTTCCTAGGTTTAGGGCACGCACTATGAAGTAGGGCACGAACTACGAGACGGATGCACGTTTACCAAGTAAATGCACGCAACCCTAAATGTATGCACGTAATTCAATGCAAGGCACACAAAACGAAACACGATTCTTAAACCTAGGTCAAGGCACGCAAATCTAGGTTAGGGCATATGAAACGAGGTATCGCACGTAAATCGAGGTCAGACCTCACAAGTTACGCGGCGCACAGCATACCGTTGAAAACCTCTCTGAGAGCTCTACGACGGGGTGAGGAAGCCTGCTCGGCGGCGCCTATTTTCGGAGATTAGAATTGAACATTTTCATAAGTTTCAGGACACTTTTCTACTTTTGCTCTGTTTTTCCATTTCGGATCGTACGTCGTGAGCCGCGAAAAGGACGACAAACTAATCTATCACATTTCTATTACTGAATTCCACCGCACCTTGGGCAAGTCAACTTCGCTTCACATAGAGGCTGGTGCCGCAAATCGAGCGGTGGGGCTTGGCACTAGGTCTCCGTCGCTCCGGTGCCCATAACTTTTGATCTGTATTGAGTTACGCGGCGCACAACATATCGTTGGAAAGCTCTCCGAGAGCTCTACGACGGGGCTAGCAAGCATGCTCGGCTACGCCTATTTTCGGAGACCAAATTGAACATTTTCATCAGTTTCGAGACACTTTTCATCCTTTGCGCTGTTTTTCTATCCCGGATCGTACGTCGTGAGCAGCGAAAAGGACAACATCCTAATCCATCACAATTCTATTCCCAAATCCCACGGCACCTTGGCAAGACAACTTCGCCTCACGTAGAGGCTGGGTTCGCAAACCGAGGACATGGGGCTTAGGACCAAGTCTCCGTCGCTCCGTTGCCCATAACTTTTGATCTGTAAGGAGTTACGCAGCGTACAGCACATCATTGGAAAGATCTCCGAGAGCTCTACGACGAGGCAGCAAGCCTTCTTGGCTGCACCTTTTTTTGGAGCCCAAAATTGAATGTTTTCATAAGTTTCGGGACACTTTTCTTCTTTTGCGCTGTTTTTTTGTCCCTGATCGTACGTCGTGAGCCGCGAAAAGGACGATGACCTTATCCATCACATTTCTATTACCGAATCCTATGACCCCTTGGGCAAGAAAACTTCGCTTCGCATAGAGGTTGGGCTCGCAAACTGAGGGCATGGGGCTTGTGACCAGGTCTCCATCGCTCCGGTGCCCATAACTTTTGAACCGTAAGGAGTTATGCGGTGCACAGCATACCGTTGTAAAGCTCTCCAAGAGCTCTACGACAGGGGCAGCAAGCCTGCTCGGCTGCTCTTATTTTTTGAGTCCAAAATCGAACATTTTCTACAATTTCGGGATACTTTTCTTCTTTTGTGCTATTTTTTAATCCTGGATCGTATGTCGTGAGCCGCGAAAAAGGCGACAACCTAATCCATCAAATTTCTATTACCGAATCCCATGGTACCCTGGGCAAGACAACTTCGCTTCACGTAGAGGCTGGGCCCCCAAATCGAGGGCGTGGGGCTTGAGACCGGGTCTCTATCGCTCTAGTGGCCATAACTTTTGATCCGTAAGGAGTTATGTGAGGCCCGACCCCGATTTGCATGCGAAACCTCGCTTCGTGTGCCCTAACCTAGATTTTCGTGCCATGACCTAGGTTTAGGCATTCTTCATTCTTCATTCTTTATTCCTTTATTCCTTTTGCACTTTCAAGATACAATTAATTAATGATCAAAGTTGACAAAAAATTCAGATTTGAAGCTAGCATTGGCTGACCATACCATGGTTTTTGCACAAGGTTTGAACAATTTTATAATCAACTATGCATGCTTAGACATTCTATGACACAAATGCTTAAAAAATTGCTCAAAAACCCTACCATTTACACACTATTTTCGGCCACATCATCCTTGCCCATCCTAGGAATTTCAAAATTGTACATTGAAGACACAAATGCTGAATTTGGACTGCCCAAGGCCGACCACAACCTCAAAGAAATTGCAAAGCCATCACTTTGTCATATTCTCTCTTTTCCTCCAATTTCTCTCACTTCTCTCTCAATTTTCCTCTCTCATTCTCGGCCTTGGCTGAGTTCTTCATGTCCATAGCTTCTCTTCTTCACACCATAGCTAAACCAAGCAAGCCACAAGCAAAAGACTTCAATCGAGCTAGCTAAGAAGTGGAAAATCACACTTGCATGTGCATTGAAGACTCCATTCGGCCTAGGTAAGCTTCTTGGCATCCATTTCTTTTCTTCATGTTCTAACCTCATGCATGTGCTAAGAGATTTATCACTAACCTAGGAAAAATAGAGAAAAGCTAGTTGGGATTTCGGCTAGGCAAAGAAAGGAGAAGATTTGAGCTTCAACAAGGTTTTTGAGCATCTTTTGGTTGATTGCTAAGGTGAGGGTTAAAACCTTTTGAAAACTCTTCAAAAAATCCACATGCATGCTCATAAATGTGTGTATTTGCTTCTGTACTTGAGCTATATGGTCGTTCATAAGCTTAAACAACCATGCATGGCAAGATCTTGGCTTGAAAATGATGCTAGGTGAAGTCGAAATTGTTGACAGCTCTCTGAGCACTCTGTTTTGAGGTAAGTTTAGCTAGGCAAATGATGTTGAAATTTCATGAAAATTGGTAGGTGACTATTTTGGACGGTTTTGAACATTTTTCCCAGAAATATGCCGAAGCTAATTTTGGCTGTAAGGTCCTCAAAATAATAAATCTTTAAAATGTGTCCAAATCTGGAAATCTGGAAAATTGAAGCAGGTTTTGGCAGATGCACTGACCTTGTGGAACGAACCATAGTTGACTTATTAAATGATGTCCAAAATGCATGAAAATAGGTGTGATGCTAGATTTTTTAGTTCTGGACAATTTTGTCAGAAATGAACCAAGGCTAAAACTGACCCTAGGGACCTCAAAAACGTCAATTTCTGAAAAGTGTGCAAATCTGGCAGTTTTGTGCTATTCCACTGTTTCGGCTATATCTAATGATCCCGAACTCCAATTGATGCAAGGTTTGTTTCTGATTTTAGTTAACTTCTTACTCTTTAATTTGAAATCTTATTCACTGGATTTGGAGATATTTTGATTATCCTACTCATTGTGAGAAAACAGCCTATTGCAGTAAGGGTTTCACTTAGTATTATGCTTAGAAAATTGTTGTGCCTTCTCTTGTTGAATTAAATGCTTGGGATTGTAGCTTCGGGATGTTGTGTGGACTGTTTTGAATGTTTGAGAATGTTGAATTAAATGATGCATGGTTTGAGATTGACTTTGAGTTGGGTTGGGGCTCAATTGCACGAATATATACGAACTGGAAACCCTAATGACTAGGAAGATTTACTAAGTGTTGAACATTTGGATATTGTGTGGAAATTATATGCTTCGTGGACTGCCCGTAAATGTCTTATAACTTTAAATGTGATTTTGACCATTGCATGTTGTCAAATAAGCTTTTCTTGCAATCGAACCCACGTAGATGTTGTTGCATGTTGAATAATCGTATCACTTGATTATGTGGACTTCGAAATGAGTTATATGGCTTGACTTGCAAGTGTTACATGGCTGCCCGTTTAATGTTCACATGGCTCTATATGCCTTTCAAGTGAAATTACTTGTCTTATCGTGCCTTGTTTGACTACTTGACAACGTGTGATCTTATACTGTTCGGTGGCGACCTACTTTGTTGTCCTCCTAATGTGATATGTTAAATGCTATAAATGTGCATTGCATACGAGGTTGCGACCTTTTTGTGTGGCATGGTAGCGTTTCACGAACGCCGGGCGGCATAGGGCTTGCCGGTGCTCCCGTGACTACCATAGTTCAATTCCCTCTCTCACTTGGCATTCCACCCTTAGAGAGTTGGGTCATAGGTTTCGGGGTACATCTGGAGTACACCCAATTGGGAGCGATAAGTGGATTATTGAAGTCGGCCACACCAAATGAATCGAAATTGATATTGAGAGCAAATGCTCACTGTATCCTTGAAATGATTGGTAAATGTATCTGTTACTCGATTTGTTTCATATATTTGCGTACCTCATTATTTGTAATACGTGACATGTTTTCAAAAGGAGTTTTCATAATTGAATCGGAAAATGAGTTTCAAAACGTATTTCTCGTTTCCCCCTCGCTGAGTTCATAAGGACTCACCCTCTTTTTCATCACAGGTGAAGAAGAACAGGTACAGGTACCCGAGGACAATGTGCCTAATGATGAACCCCTGGAGTGATTGCCTGTCATTGTTGTTTTGCTTGAACGTGACTACTTGTGAACTTTATGTTACTTGAAGACTATTCCCTTTTGTGTTACTCGATGTCATGATGTAAAAGATCCCTGTTGTAATTTGGGGTCTAATTTTGGTTTGTATTTATATTAAGTAGACTGATACTAGACATTACTATGATCATTATGCTTTTATTACCGCTAGTATTATCATAGGTTATGGTGCATTAGTAAGGACTAAGTAAATGAATTTATCCAATCTTAAACAGGCACATTTTGAAACGAGGTCAAACAAACAAACGAGACATAGTATCATGCTAGGTTATAAATCAAACGGGATGTCGAAATAACCAATAGGCAATTCAATTGATGGTAAAATAGTAATCTTAGTTGAAAATGGAATTGAGATGGTAAATTTTGAGGTGTTTAGAGAACTAGGTCAAACCAAAGAGCCCCATTACAGCCGTTATGCTGCCGGTTTTCCGGAAAAAATTTAGAGTCTAGGATAAAACATTAAGTGCTAAACCTCCTTGAACGATTAAGTACTTGAAAGGACTTGAATGTTTAGATCACACCCTAGTCTAACCTTTATAGGCCGGGTTGGGGCATGACAAGTTACGCGGCGCATAGCATACTGTTCGAAAGCTCTCCGAGAGCTCTACAACGGAGGCAGCAAGCCTGCTCATCTGCACCTATTTTCAGAGACCAAAATCGAACATTTTCATCAGTTTCGGAACACTTTTATTCTTTTACGCTGTTTTTCTATCCCGTATCGTACGTCGTTAGCCGCGAAAAGGATGACAACCTAATCCATCACATTTTTATTCCCGAATCCCACAGCACCTTGGCAAGAGAACTTCGCCTCACGTAGAGGCAGGGTCTGCAAACCAAGGGTGTGGTGCTTGTGCCCAAGTCTCCGTCGCTCCGGTGCACATAACTTTTGATCCGTAAGGAGTTCCGCAGCGCACAACATACCGTTGGAAAGCTCTCTGTGATCTCTACGACGGGGCAACAAGATTGCTCGGCTGTGCATGTTTTCGGAGCCCAAAATCGAATATTTTCATTAGTTTCGAGACATTTTTCTTCTTTTGCGCTGTTTATTCATCCAGGATCGTACGTCTTGAGCCACAAAAAAAACGACAACCTGATCCATCACATTTCTATTACCGAATCCCACGGCACCTTGGGCAAGAAAACTTCGCTTCACGTAGAGGCTGGGCTCACAAACTGAGGGCGTAGGGCTTGGGACCAGGTCTCCATTGCTCCGGTGCCCATAACTTTTTATCCGTATGGAGTTACGTGCCGCACAGCATACCCTTGGAAAGCTCTCTGAGAGCTCTACGACGCAGAAAGCAAGGCTACTCGACTACACCTCTTTTCGGAGCCAAAAATAGATCATTTTCATTAGTTTCGGGTAACTTTTCTTCTTTTAGTGATGTTTTTTCATCCTGGATCGTTCGTCGGGGGCCGCGAAAAGGACGACAACCTAGTCCATCACATTTCTATTATCGAATTTCAGGACACCTTGGGCAAGATAACTTCGCTTCACATAGAGGCTGGGCACGGAAACCGAGGGCGTGGGGCTTGGACTAGGTCTCCGTCGCTCTGGTGCCCATAACTTTTGATCCTTAAGGAGTTACGCGGCGCACAGCATACCGTTGGAAAGCACTCCGAGAGCTCTACGACCGGGGCAACAAGCCCGCTCAGCTGCCCCTAATTTTGGCACCCAAAATCGAACGTTTTCAATAATTTCAAGACACTTTTCTTCTTTTGCGCTGTTTTTCCGTCCCGGATCGTACGTCGCGAGCCGTGAAAGGGACGACAACCAAATCCATCACATTTCTATTACCGAATCCTAAGCAACCTTGGGCAAGAACACTTCGCTTCACGTAGAGGCTGGGCCTGCAAACCGAGGGTGTGGGGCTTGGAACCAGGTCTTGGTCACTCCGGTGGCCATAACTTTTTATCCGTAAGGAGTTACGCGGTGCACAACATACCGTTGGAAAGCTCTCCGTGAGCTCTACTACATTGCAACAAGACTGCTCGGTTGCGCCCGTTTTTGGAGCCCAAAATCGAACGTTTTCAATAAGTTTTGAGTAATTTTTCTTCTTTTGCGCTATTTTTTCTTCCCGGATCGTACATCGTGAGCCGAGAAATGGACGACAACCTAATCCATCATATTTCTATTACCGAATCCCATGACACATGGGGCAAGAAAACTTCGCTTCACGTAGAGGATGGGCCCGCAAACCGAGGGTGTGGGGATTGGGACCTGGTCTCCGTCGCTCTGATGCCCATAACTTTTTATCCGTAAGGAGTTACGCGACGCAAAACATACCGTTGGAACGCTCTCCGAGAGTTCTACGATAAGGCAGAAAGCCTGCTCGACTGTACATGTCTTCAGAACCCAAAATCTAATATTTTCATCAATTTTGGGACACTTTCTTCTTTTGCGCTATTTTTTCGTCCCGGATCGTACGTCGTGAGCCGCGAAAAGGACGACAATCTAATCTATCACATTTCTATTACTGAATCCCACAGCACCTTGGGCAAGACAACTTCACCTCACGTAGAGGTTGGGCCCTTAAACCGAGGGCGTGGGGCTTGGGACCAGGCCTTTGTCGCTCCAGTGTCCATAACTTTTGATCCGTAAGGAGTTACATGGCGCACATCATACTGTTGGAAAGCTCTTCGAGAGTTCTACGAAAGGGCTGTAAGCTTGATCGGCTGCACCTATTTTCGGAGCACAAAATCGAACCCTTTCATCTGTTTCGGGACACTTTTCTTTTTTTGCACAGTTTTTCCGTCCCGGATCGTACGTTGTTAGCCGCGAAAATGACGACAGCCTAATCCATCACATTTCTATTACCGAATATCAGGACACCTTAGACAAGACAACTTTGCTTCACGTAGAGGCTGGGCCCGCAAACTGAGGGCGTGGGGCTTGGGACCAGGCCTCTGTTGCTCCGGTGCCCATAACTTTTGATCCGTAAGGGGTTACGTAGCGCACAGCATACCGTTGGAAAGCTTTTCGAGAGCTCTACGAAAGGGCAGCAAGCTTGATAGGCTGTGCCTGTTTTCGGAGCCCAAAATTGAACCTTTTCATCTGTTTCGGGACACTTTTCTTTTTTTTTATGCTGTTTTTTCGTCCCTGATCGTACGTCGTGAGCCGCGAAAAGGACGACAACCAAATCCATCCCATTTCTATTACCAAATCCCATGCCACCTTGGGCAAGACAACTTCACTTTACGTAGAGGCGGGGACTGCAAACCGAGGGCGTGGGGCTTGGGACCAGGTCTCCGTCGCTTTAGTGCCCATAACTTTTTATAAGTAAGGAGTTACGCGGCGCACTACATACCGTTGGAAAGCTCTCCGAGAGCTCTACGATAGGGCTGGAAGCCTGCTCGGCTGCTCATGTTTTCGGGGCCCAAAATCGAACATTTTCATCAATTTCAAGACACTTTTCTTCTTTTGCGCTGTTTTTCCGTCGTGTATTGTACGTCATGAGCCACGAAAAGGACGACAATTTAATCCATCACATTTCTATTACCGAGTCCCACGGCACCTTAGGAAAGAAAACTTTGCTTCATCTAGAGGTTGGGCCCACAAACCGAGAGTGTAGGGCTTGGGACCAAGTCTCCGTCGCTCCAGTACCCATAACATTTTAGCCATAAGGAGTTACGCGGCGTACAGCATACCGTTGGAAAGCTCTCCGAGAGCTCTATGACAGGCAGCAAGCTTGCTCGACTGCGCACATTTTCCGACCCAAAAATCGAATGTTTTCTTTAGTTTTGGGACACTTTTCTTCTTTGGCACTGTTTTTTCGTCCTGGATCGTACGTCGTGTGCCGCGAAAAGGACGACAACCTAATCCATCACATTTCTATTACCGAATCCTATGGCACCTTGGGTAAGACAACTTCGATGCACGTAGAGGCTGGCCCCGCAAACCGACGGCGTAGGGCTTGGGACCAAGCCTCCGTTGCTCCGGCGCCCATAACTTTTGATCTGTAAGGAGTTGCGTGGTGCACAGCATACCATTGGAAAACTCACCGAGACTTCTATGAAAGGGCAGCAAGCCTGCACGGCTACGCAGGTTTTCGGAGCCCAAAATAGAACCTTTTCATCAGTTTCGGGACACTTTTCTTCTTTTGCGCTGTTTTTTCATCCCGCATCGTATGTCGTGAGCCGTGAAAACCACGATAACCTAATCCATCACATTTATATTACCGAATCCCACGACAACTTGGGCAAGACAACTTCGCTTCACGTAGAGGCTGGCCCAGCAAACCGAGGGTGTGGGGCTTGGGACCAGGTCTCCGTCGCTCTGGTGCCCATAACTTTTGATCCGTAAGGAGTTACGCGGCGCACAACATACCGTTGGAAAGCTCTCTAAGAGCTCTACGACGGGGTAAGCAAGCTTGCTCGGCTGCACCCATTTTTGGTGCCCAAAATCGAATGTTTTCATCAGTTTCGGGACACTTTTCTTCTTTTGCGCTATTTTTCCATCCCGGATAGTACGTCGTCAGCCGCGAAATGGACTACTACCTAATCCTTCACATTTCTATTACTGAATCCCACGCTACCTTGGGCAAGACAACTTTGCTTCACGTAGAGTCTGGGCCCGCAAACCGGGGGCGTGGGTATTGGGACCAGGCCTCTATCGCTCCGGAGCCCATAACTTTTGATCCGTAACGAGTTACGTGGCGCACAACATACCGTTGGAAGGCTCTCCGAGAGCTTTACAATAGGGCAATAAGCCTGCTCGACTGCGCATGTTTTCGGTGCCCAAAATCTAACATTTTCATCAATTTTTGGACACTTTTATGCTTTTACGCTACTTTTTCGTCCCTGATCGTATGTCGTGAGCCGCGAAAAGAAAGACAACCTAATCCACCACATTTCTTTTATTGAATCCCACTGCACCTTGGGCAAGACAACTTCGCTTCAAGTAGAGGCTGGGCCCGCAAACCGAGGGCGTAGGGCTTGGGACTAGGCCTCCGTTGCTCCGGTGCCCATTACTTTTGATCCGTAAGGGGTTACATGGCGCAAAGCATACCGTTTGAAAGCTCTTCGAGAGCTCTACGAAAGGGCAGCAAGCTTGATCGACTGCGCAGGTTTTTGGAGCCCAAAATCGAACCTTTGCATCTATTTCGGGACAGTTTTCTTTTTTACGCTGTTTTTTCTATCCCGGATCGTACATCGTTAACTGCGAAAAGGACGACAACCTAATCCATCACATTTCTATTACCGAATCCCACGACACCATAGGCAACACAACTTCGCTTCACGTAGAGGCTGGGCCCGCAAAACGAGGGCGTGGGGCTTAAGACCAGGCCTCCGTTGCTCCAGTACCCATAACATTTGATCCGTAAGGGGTTACGTGGCGCACAACAAACCGTTGGAAGGCTCTCCAAGAGCTCTACGACAGGGCAGCAAGCTTGCTTGATTGCGCATGTTTTCGGAGCCCAAAATCTAACATTTTCATCAATTTTGGGATACTTTTCTGCTTTTACGCTATTTTTTCGTCCCTGATCGTATGTCGTGAGCCGCGAAAATAAGGACAACCTAATCTACCACATTTCTATTATTGAATCCCACGGCACCTTGGGCAAGACAAGTTCGCTTCATGTAGAGGCTGGGCCCGCAAACTGAGGGAATGGGGCTTGGGACCAGGCCTCCGTTGCTCTGGTGCCCATAACTTTTGATCCGTAAGGGGTTACGGGGCGCACAGCATACCGTTTGAAAGCTCTTCGAGAGCTCTACGAAAGGGCAGCAAGCTTGATTGGTTGTGCAAGTTTTTGGAGCCCAAAATCGAACCTTTTCATCTGTTTCGGGACACTTTTCTTTTTTTGCGAAGTTTTACTGTCCGGGATCGTAAGTTGTTAACTGCGAAAAGGACGACAGCTTAATCCATCACATTTCTATTACAGAATCCCACGACACCTTAGGCAAGACAACTTCGCTTCACGTAGAGGCTGGACCCGCAAACCGAGGGCGTAGGGCTTAGGACCAGGCCTCTGTTGCTCTGTTGCCCATAACATTTGATCCGGAAGGGGCTACGTGGCGCACAGCATACCGTTGGAAAGCTCTTCAAGATCTCTACCAATGGGGCAACATGCTTGCTTGGCTGCGCATGTCTTTGAAGCCCAAAATTGAACATTTTCATCATTTTTGGGAAACTTTTCTTCTTTTGAGCTATTTTTCCGTCCCGGATCGAACGTCCTCAGACGCGAAAAGGATGACAACCTAATCCATCACATTTCTATTATCAAATCCCACGGCACCTTGGGCAAGACAACTTCACTTCACGTAGAGGCTGGGCTTGCAAACTGAGGGCGTGGCGCTTGGGACCAGGTCTCCGTCACCCTGGTGCCCATAACTTTTGATCCGTAAGGAGTTACGTAGCGCACAGCATAACGTTGGAAAGCTCTCTAAGAGCTCTACGACAGGGGCAGAAAGCCTGCCCGACTGCGCATGTTTTCAGAGCCCAAAATCTAACATTTTCATCAATTTTGGGTCACTTTTCTACTTTTACGCTATTTTTTCGTCCCTGATCGTATGTCGTGAGCCGCAAAAAGAAGGACAACCTAATCCACCACATTTCTATTATTGAATCCCACGGCACCTTGGGCAAGACAACTTTGCTTCACGTAGAGACTTGGCCCGCAAACCGAGGGCGTGGGGCTTGGGACCAGGCCTCCGTTGCTCCGGTGCCCATAACTTTTGATCCGTAAGGGGTTACATGGCGCACAGCATACCGTTTGAAAGCTCTTAGAGAACTCTACAAAACGGCAGCAAGCTTGATCAGCTGCGCAAGTTTTTGGAGCCCAAAATTGAACCTTTTTATCTATTTCGGGACACTTTTCTTTTTTGCGCTGTTTTTCCGTCCCGGATCATACGTTGTTAGCCGCGAAAAGGATGACAACTTAATCCATCACATTTCTATTACCGAGTACCACGACACCTTAGTCAAGACAACTTCGCTTCACGTAAAGGCTGGGCCCACAAACCGAAGGCGGGGGGCTTGGGACTAGGCCTCCGTTGCTCCGGTGCCCATAACATTTGATCCATATGGGGTTACATGGCGCACAACAAACCGTTGGAAGGCTCTCGGAGAGCTCTACGACAGGGCAGCAAGCCTGCATGACTGCGCATGTTTTCGGAGCCCAAAATCTAACATTTTCTTTAATTTTGGGATACTTTGCTGCTTTTACGCTATTTTTTCGTCCCTGATCGTATATCGTGAGCCGCGAAAAGAAGGACAACCTAATCTACAACATTTCTATTATTGAATCCCACGGTACCTTGGGCAAGACAACTTCGCTTCATGTAGAGGCTGGGCCCGCAAACCGAGGACGTGGGGCTTGGGACCAGGCCTCCGTTGCTCTAGTGCCCATAACTTTTGATCCATAAGGGGTTACGTGGCGCACAACATACCGTTTGAAAGCTCTTCGAGAGCTCTACGAAAGGGCAGCAAGCTTGATCGGCTGTGCAAGTTTTCGGAGCCCAAAATCGAACCTTTTCATCTATTTCGGGACACTTTTCTTTTTTTGCACAGTTTTACCATCCTGGATCGTACGTTGTTAACTGCGAAAAGGACGACAGCTTAATCCATCACATTTCTATTACCGAATCCCACGACACCTTAGGCAAGACAACTTCGCTTCACATACAGGCTGGACCTGCAAACCGAGGGCGTGGGGCTTGGGACCAGGCCTCCGTTGCTCCGGTGCCCATAACATTTGATCCGTAAGGGGTTACGTGGCACACAGCATACCGTTGGAAAGCTCTTTGAGAGCTCTACGAAAGGGCAGCAAGCTTGCTCGGCTGCACATGTTTTCGGAGCCCAAAATTGAACCTTTTCATCTGTTTTGGGACACTTTTCTTTTTTTGCGTAGTTGTTTCGTCCCGGATCGTACGTTGTTAGCCGCGAAAAGGACAACAACCTAATCCATCACATTTCTATTATCGAATCCCACGGCACCTTAGGCAAGACAACTACGCTTCACGTAGAGGTTGGGCACGCAAACCGAGGGCGTGGGTCTTGGGACCAGGCCTCCGTCGCTCCGGTGCCCATAACTTTTGATCCGTAAGGAGTTACGTGGCGCACAACAAACCGTTGGAAGGCTCTCCGAGAGCTCTACGACAGGGCAGCAAGCTTCCTCAACTGCGCATGTTTTCAGAGCCCAAAATCTAACATTTTCATCAATTTTGGGTCACTTTTCTGCTTTTACGTTATTTTTTCGTCCCTGATCGTATGTCGTGAGCCGCGAGAAAAATGACAACCTAATCCACCACATTTCTATTATTGAATCCCATGGCACCTTGGGCAAGACAACTTCGCTTCATGTAGAGGTTGGGCCCTCAAACCGAGGGTGTGGGGCTTAGGACCAGGCCTCCGTTGCTCCGGTGCCCATAACTTTTGATCCGTAAGGGGTTACATGGCGCACAGCATACCGTTAGAAAGCTATTCGAGAGCTCTACGAAAGGGTAGCAAGCTTTATCGGCTGCGCAAGTTTTCAGAGCCCAAAATCGAACCTTTTCATCTATTTTGGGACACTTTTCTTTTTTTGCGCAGTTTTTTCATCCCGGATCGTACGTTGTTAACCGCTAAAAGGACAACAACCTAATCCATCACATATCTATTACCGAATCCCACGACACCTTAGGCAAGACAACTTCACTTCACGTAGAAGCTCGGCCCGTAAACCGAGGGCGTGGGCTTAGGACCAGGCCTCCGTTACTCCGGTGCCCATAACTTTTGATCCGTAAGGGGTTACGTGGCGCACAACATACCGTTGGAAAGTTCTTCGAGAGCTCTACGAAAGGGCAGCAAGCATACTCGGCTGTGCATGTTTTCGGAGCCAAAAATCAAACCTTTTCATCTGTTTTGGGACACTTTTCTTTTTTTGCAGCGCAGTTGTTCCATCCCGGATCGTGCGTTGTTAGCCTCGTAAAGGATGACAACCTAATCCATCACATTTTTATTATTGAATCCCACGGCACCTTGGGCAAGACAACTTCGCTTCACGAAGAGGTTGGGCCAGCAAACCGAGTGCGTAGGGCTTGGGACCAAGTATCCGTTGCTCCGATGCATATAACATTTTATCCGTAAGGACTTACGCGACGCACAGCATACCGTTTGAAAGCTCTCCGAGAGCTCTACAACAGGGCAGCAAGCTTGCTCGGCTGTGCATGTTTTCGTAGCCTAAAATAGCACCTTTTTACCAGTTTTGCGTCACTTTTCTTCTTTTGTGTTATTTTTTTGTCCCGCATCGTACGCTGTTAGCCGCGAAAAGGACCATAACATAATCCATCACATTTCTATTGCCTAATCCCACCACACCTTAGGCAAGATAACTTCGCTTCACGTAGAGGTTGGACCCGCAAACCGAGGGCGTGGGGCTTAGGACCAGGTCTCCGTCGCTCCGTTGCCCATAACTTTTGATCCGTAAGAACTTATGCGGTGCACAACATACCGTTAGAAAGCTCTCTGAGAGCTCTATGACGGGGCAGCAAGCCTGTTGGGCTGCGCATGTTTTCGGAGCCCGAAATCGAATATTTTTATCAGTTTTGGGACAGTTTTCTTCTTTTGTGCTGTATTTCCGTCCCTGACCGTACGTCGTTAGTTGCGAAAAGGATGACAACCTAATCCATCACATTTCTATTACCGAATCCAACGGCACCTTGGGCATGAAAACATCACTTCATGTAGAGGCTGGGCCCGTAAACCGAGGGCGTGAGGCTTGTGACCAGGTCTCCGTCGCTCCGGTGCCCATAACTTTTGATCAATAAAGAGTTACGCGGCCCACAACATACCGTTGGAAAGCACTCTGAGAGCTCTACGATGGGTGTAGCAAGCCTGTTCAGCTGTGCATGTTTTTGCAGCCCAAAATCGAACATTTTTATTAGTTTCGGGACACTTTTCTTCTTTTACGCTATTTTTCATCCCGGATCGTAGGTCGTGAGCCCCGAAAAGAATGACAACCTAATCCATCACATTTCTATTACCGAATCCCAACGCACCTTGGGCAAGACAACTTCACTTCACGTAGAGGCTGGGCCCAAAAACTGAGGGCGTGGGGCTTGGGACCCGGCCTCCGTTGCTCCGGTACCTATAACTTTTAATCCGTAAGGAGTTACGCGGCGCACAATATACCATTGGAAAGCTCTCCGAGAGTTCTATGACGTGGGCTGCCAGCATGCTAAGATGCGCCATTTTTAAGATCCCACAATAGAATGTTTTCATCAATTTTGAGACATTTTTCTTGTTTTACGCTATTTTTCGGTCCCGGATCGTACATCGTGAGCCGCGAGAAGGACGACAACCAAATCAATCACATTTCTATTACTGAATCCCACGGCACCTTGGGCAAGAAAACATCGCTTCACGTAGAGGCTGGGCCTGTAAACCGTGGGCGTGGGGCTTGGAACCAGGTCTCCGTCGCTCCGGTGCCCATAACTTTTTATCCGTAAGGAGTTACGCGGTGCATAGCATACCGTTGGAAAGCTCTCCGTGAGCCCTACGATGGGGCAGCATTCCTGCTCATTTGCGGATGTTTTCGGAGCCCAAAATCTAACATTTTTATCAATTTTGGGATACTTTTCTTCTTTTGCGCTGTTTTTCCATCCCTGATAGTACGTCGTGAGCCGGGAAAAGAACGGCAACCTAATCCATCACATTTCTTTTACCGATTCCCACGGCACCTTGTGCAAGACAACTTCACTTCACGTAGAGGTTGGGCCTACAAACCGAGGGCGTGGGGCTTAGGACCAGGCCTCCGTTGCTCCGGTGCCCTTAAATTTTGATCCGTAAGCATACCGTTGGAAAGCTCTTCGAGAGCTCTAGGACAGGGCAGGCACCCTGCTCGCCTGTGCATGTTTTCGGTGCCCAAAATTGAACATTTTCATCAGTTTTGTGACACTTTTCTTCTTTTGCGCTGTTTTTCCATCCCGGATCGTACGTCGTGAGCTGTGAAAAGGACAACAACCAAATCCATCACATTTTTTTTACCGAATCCCATGGCACCTTGGGCAAGAAAACATCGCTTCACGTAGAGGCTGGGCCCGCAAACCGTGGGTGTGGGGCTTGGTACCAGGTCTCCGTTGCTCCAATGCCCATAAATTTTTATCCGTAAGGAGTCACGCTGCGCACAACATACCGTTGGAAAGCTCTCTGAGAGCTCTACGACAAGGAAGCAATCATGCTCGGCTGCGCATGTTTTTGAAGCCCAAAATCTAACATTTTCATCAGTTTTGGGACACTTTTCTTATTTTGCCCTTTTTTTCCGTCCCTGATCGTACGTCATGAGCGGCGAAAAGAATGACAACCTAATCTATCACATTTCTATTACCGAATCCCACGGCACCTTGGGCAAGACAACTTTGGTTCATGTAGAGGCTGGGCACGCAAATCGAGGGCATAGGGCTTGGGACCAGGCCTCCGTTGCTCCGGTGCCCATAATATTTGATCCGTATAGAGTTACGCAGCGCACAGCATACCGTTGGAAAGCTCTCTGAGGGCTCTACGACAGGGGCAGTGAGCATGCCCAACTGCACTTATTTTTGGAGCCAAAAATAGAACGTTTTTATCAGTTTCTGGACACATTTCTCCTTTTGCGCTGTTTCTCAATCCCGGATCGTACGTCATGAGCCGTGAAAAAGGACGACAACCTAATCCATCATATTTCTATTACCAAATCCCACGACACATTGGGCAAGACAACTTCGCTTCACGAAGAGGCTGGGCCCGCAAACCGATGGCGTGGGGCTTGGGACTAGGTCTCTGTCGCTCTGGTACCCATAACTTTTTATCCATAAGGAGTTAAGTGGCGCACAGCATACCGTTGGAAAGCTACCCAAGAGATCTACGATAGGGCAGCAAGCCTGCTCGACTGCTCATCTTTTCAGAGCCCAAAATCAAACATTTTCATCAATTTTGGGACACTTTTATTTTTCTGCGCTGTTTTTCTGTCCCTGATCGTACGTCATGAGCCGCGAAAACAATGACAACCTATTCCATCTCATTTCTATTACCGAATCCCATAGCACCTTGGGCAAGACAACTTCGATTCACGTAGAGGCTGGGCCTGCAAACCAAGGGCTTGGGGCATGGGACTCGGTCTCCGTCGCTCTAATGCCCATAACTTTTTATCCGTAAGGAGTTACGCGGCGCACAACATACCTTTGGAAAGCTCTCCGAGAGCTCTACGACAGGGCAGCAAGCTTGCTTTGCTGCGCATTTTTTGGGGCCCAAAATCGAACATTTTCATCAGTTTCAGGACACTTTTCTTCTTTTGCGCTATTTCTTCGTCCCGGATCGTACATTGTGAGCCGCGAAAAGGGTGGCAACCTAATCCATCACATTTCTATTACCGAATCCCACAACACATTGGGCAAGACAACTTCGCCTCACGTAGGGGCTGGGCCCGCAAACCCACGGCGTAGGGCTTGGGAATAGGTCTCTGTCGCTCCGGTGCCCATAGCTTTTGATCTGTAAGGAGTTACGCGGCGCACAGCATATCATTGGAAAGCTCTCCGTCAGCTCTATGACGGGGGCAGCAAGCCTGCTCGGCTGCACCTATTTTTGGTGCCCAAAATCAAACATTTTCATCAGTTTCGAGACACTTTTCTTCTTTTGCGTTGTTTTTTCGTCCCGGATTGTATGTCTTGAGCCGCGAAAAGGATGGCAACCAAATTCATCACATTTCTATTACTGAATCCCACGCCACCATGGGCAAGACAACTTCACTTCTCGTAAAGGCTGGACCTGCAAATTGAGAGCGTGGGGCTTGGGACCAGGCCTCCGTCGCTACGGTGCCCTTAACTTTTGATCTGTAAGGAGTTACGCGGCGCACAGCATACCGTTGGTAAGCTATCTGAGAGCTCTACGATGGGGGTAGCAAGCATGCTCAGCTGTGCCTATTTTCGGAGCCCAAAATCGAATATTTTCATTAGTTTCGGTACACTTTTCTTCGTTTGCGTAGTTTTTTCATTCCGGATCGTACATCGTGAGCCACGAAAAGGACGACAATTTAATCCCTCACATTTCTATTACCGAATCCCACGACACATTTGGCAAGACAACTTCGCTTCACATAGTGGCTGGGCCCGCAAATTGACGGCCGGGGGCTTGTGACCAGGTCTCCGTCACTCCGATGCCCATAACTTTTGATCCGTAAGGAGTTATACGGTGCACAACATACCATTGAAAAGCTCTCTGAGATCTCTACGACGGGGGCAATAGGCCAGCTGTGCTGCACCTATTTTTGGAGCCCAAAATCGAACGTTTTCATCCCTTTCCGGACACTTTACTTCTTTTGCGCTATTTTTCGTTCCCGTATCGTACATCGTGAGTCACGAAAAGGACGACAACCAAATCCATCACATTTCTATTACCGAATCCCTTGCCACCTTGGGCAAGACAACTTCGCTTCACGTAGAGGCTGGGCTAGCAAACCGAGGGCGTGGGGCTTGGGACTAGGTCTCAGTCGCTCTGGTGCCCATAACTTTTTAACCGTAAGGTGTTAAGTGGCGCACAACATACCATTGGAAAGCTCTCCGAGAGCTCTACGACGAGGGCAGCAAGTCTGCTAGGCTGCGCATGTTTTCTGAGCCTAAAATCGAACATTTTCATCAATTTTGGAATACTTTTCTTCTTTTGCGCTATTTTTTCGTCCCGGATCGTACATCGTGAGCCTCAAAATGGACAACAACCTAATCCATCACATTTCTATTACTAAATCCTATGACACCCTGGGCAAGACAACTACATTTCACGTAGAGGCTGGGCCCGTAAACCGAGGGTGTGGGGCTTGTGACAAGGTATCCGTCGCTTCGGTGCCCATAACTTTTGATCCGTTAGGAGTTACGCGCATAACATACCGTTGGAAAGCTCTCCGGGAGCTCTACGACAGGGCAACAATCTTCCTCGACTATGCATATTTTCGAAGCCCAAAATTGAATGTTTTCATCAGGTTCGAGACACTTTTATTCTTTTGTACTGTTTTTTTGTCTCGGATCGTACATCGTGAGCCGCGAAATGGACAACAACCAAATCCATCACATTTCTATTACCGAATGCCACGCCACCTTGGGCAAGAAAACTTTGCTTCACGTAGAGGCTCGGCCCACCAACCGAGGGTGTAGGGCTTGGGACCAGGTCTTCGTCGCTCCGGTGCCCATAACTTTTTATCTGTAAGGAGTTATGCGGCGCACAACATACCGTTGGAAAGCTCTCCGAGAACTCTACGACAGGGCAACAAGCCTGCTTAGCTGTAAATGTTTTTGGAGCCCAAAATCGAATATTTTCATCAGTTTCAGGACACTTTTCTTCTTTTGCGCTGTTTTTTCGTCCCGAATCGTACGTCATGAGCAATGAAAAGAACGACAACCAAATTCATCACATTTCTATTGCTGAATCCCATGGCACCTTGGGCAAGACAACTTCACTTCACGTCGTGGCAGGGCCTGCAAACTGAGGGTATGGGGCTTGGGACCAGGTATCCGATGCCCCAGTGCCCATAACTTTTGATCCGTAAGGAGTTACGCGGTGCACAGCATACTGTTGGAAAGCTCTCCGAGAGCTCTACAACAGGTAATAAGCCTGCTTTGCAGCACATGTTTTCGGAGCCCAAAATAGAACCTTTTCATCAGTTTCAGGACACTTTTTTTCTTTTGCGCTATTTTTTCGTCCCGGATCGTACCTCATTAGCCGCAAAAAGGACGACAACCTAATCCATCATATTTCTATTACCGAATCCCACGACACCTTAGGCAAGATAACTTCGCTTCATGTATAGGCTAGGCCCGCAAACCGAGGGCGTGGCACAAAGGGAGCAGGACTCCATCACTCCGGTGCCCATAACTTTTGATCCTTAAGGAATTACACAGCGCACAACATACCATTGGGAAGCTCTCTGAGAGCTCTACGACATGGCTGAAAGCCTACTCTTCTACGCAAATTTTCAGAGCCCAAAATAGAACATTTTCATCTATTTTTGGACACTTTTCTTCTTTTGCGCTATTTTTACGTCCCGGATCGTACCTCGTGAGCCGCGAAAAGGACTACTCCCTAATCCATCACATTTCTATAACCGATTCCCATGCCTCCTTGGGCAAGACAACTTCGCTTCACATAGAGGCTGGGCCCGTAAACCGAGGGCGTGGGGCTTGGGACCAGGCCTCCGATTTCCCGGTGCCCATAACTTTTGATCCGTAAGGAGTTACGCGGCGCACAGCATACCGTTGAAAATCTCTCCAAGAGCTGTACGACAGGGCAGCATGCCTGCCCTGCAGCGAATGTTTTAAGAGCCCAAAATAGAAAATTTTCATCAGTTTCAGGATACTTTTCTTCTTTTGCGCTATTTTTTCGTCCCAGATCCTACGTCGTTAGCCGTGAAAAGGACGAAAACCTAATCCATCACATTTCTATTACCGAATCCCATGCATCTTGGGCAAGACAACTTTGCTTCAAGTAGAGGCTGGGCCCGTAAACCGAGGGCATGGGGCTTGGGACCAAGTCTCTGTCGATCCCGTGCCCATAACTTTTGATCCGTAAGAAGTTAACCGGTGTACAGAATACCGTTGCAAAGCACTACGAGAACTCTATGATGGGGGCAGCAAGTTTGCTCTGCTGCGCCGATTTTTGGAGCCCAAAATCGAACGTTTTCATCAGTTTTGGGACAATTTTCTTCTTTTGCGCTATTTTCTCGTCTCAGATCGTACGTCGCGAGCCACGAAAAGGACGACAACCTAATCCATCACATTTCTATTACCGAATCGCTCGGTACCTTGGGCAAGACAACTTCGCCTCACATAGATGCTGGGCCCGCAAACCGAGGGCGTAGGGCTTAGGACCAGGTCTCCGTCTCTCTGGTGCCTTTAAATTTTTATCCGTAAGGAGTTACACGATGTACAACATACATTTGGAAAGATCTCCGAGAGCTCTATGACAAGGCAGCAAGCCTGCTTGGCTGCGCATGTTTTCAGAGCCCAAAATCAAACATTTTAATATGTTTCGGGACACTTTTGTTCGTTTGCGCCGTTTTTTCGTCCCAGATCGTACGTCGTGCACCGCGAAAAGGACAACAATCAAATCCATCACATTTCTATTACCGAATCCTACGCCACCTTGGGCAAGACAACTTCGCTTCATGTAGAGGCTGGGCCAGGAAACAGAGGGTGTGGGGCTTGGGACCAAGTCTCCGTCTCTCCGGTGCCTATAACTTTTTATCCGTAAGGAGTTACGCGACGCACAACATACATTTGGAAAGATCTCCGAGAGCTCTATGACAAGGCAGCAAGCCTGCTTGGCTGTGCATGTTTTCAGAGCCCAAAATCAAACATTTTAATATGTTTCGGGACACTTTTCTTCTTCTGCGCTGTTTTTCCTTCCCAGATCATATGTCGTGAGCCGCGAAATGGACGACAACCTAATCCATCACATTTCTATTACCGAATCCCATAGCACCTTGGGCAAGACAACTTCGCTTCACGTAGAGGTTGGGGCCACAAACTGAGGATGTGGGGCTTGGGACCAGGCCTCCGTTGCTCCGCTGCCCAAAACTTTTGATCCATAAGGAGTTACGCGGTGCACAGCATACCGTTGGAAAACTCTCTGAGAGCTCTACGACGGGGCAGTAAGGCTGCTGTGCTGCGCATGTTTTTGGAGCCCAAAATTGAATGTTTTCATTAGTTTCGAGACACTTTTCCTCTTTTGCACTGTTTTTTCGTCCCGGATTGTACATCGTGAGCCGCAAAAAGGACGACAACCGAATCCATCATATTTCTATTACAGAATCCTACGCCACATTGGGCAAGAGAACTTCGCTTCCCGTAGAGGCTGGGCCCGCAAACTGAGGGCATGGGGCTTGGGACCAGGTCTCCGTCGCTCCGGTACCGATAACTTTTAATCCGTAAGGAGTTACACAGTGCACAACATACCATTGGAAAGCTCTCCGAGAGGTCTACAACGGGGGCAGCATGCCTACTCAGCTGCACCTATTTTTGGAGCCCAAAATCGAATGTTTTCATCCCTTTCGGGAAACTTTACTTCTTTTGCGCTATTTTTCGTTCCCGGATCGTACGTCCTGAGCCGCGAAAAGAACGACAACCTAATCCATCACATTTCTATTACCAAATCCCATAGCACGTTGGGCAACACAACTTCGCTTCACGTAGAGGCTGGGCCCACAAACCGAGGGCGTGGGGCTTGGGACCAAGTCTCCGTCGCCCTGGTGCCTATATCTTTTTATCCGTAAGGAGTTACGTGTTGCACATCATACCGTTGGAAAGCACTCCGAGAGCTCTACGACAGGACTACAAGTCTACTCGGCTGCTCATGTTTTCGGAGGCTAAAATCAAATATTTTCATAAGTTTCGGGACACATTTCTTCTTTTGCGCTATTTTTCCGTCGCGGATCGTACGTCATGAGTCACAGAAAGGACGAGAACCTAATCCATCACATTTCTTTTACCGAATCCCACGATACCTTGGGATGGACAACTTCACTTCACGTCGAGGCTGGGCCCACAAACTGTGGGCGTGGGGCTCGGGACCAGGCCTCCGTTGCTCCAGTGCCCATTACTTTTGATCCGTAAGGAGTTACGCGCATAGCATACCGTTGGAAAGCTCTACGAGAGCTCTACGACAAGGCAGCAATCCTGCTCGACTGCGCATATTTTCGAAGCCCAAAATTGAATGTTTTCATCAAGTTCGAGACACTTTTCTTCTTTTGCGCTGTTTTTCCATCTCGGATCGTACGTCGTGAGCCGGGAAAAGGATGGCAACCAAATCCATCACATTTCTATTACCGGTTCCCATGACACCTTGGGCCAAACACCTTTGCTTCACGTAGAGGCTAGGCCCGCAAACCGAGGGCGTAGGGCTTGGGACCCGGTCTCTGTCGCTCCGGTGCCCATTACTTTTTATTTGTAAAAGTTATGCGGCGCAGAACATACCGTTGGAAAGCTCTCCGAGAACTCTACGACAGGGAAACAAGCCTGCTCGGCTGCAAATGTTTTTGTAGCCCAAAATCTAATATTTTCATCAGTTTCGTGACACTTTTCTTCTTTTGCGCTATTTTTTCGTCCCGAATCGTACGTCATGAGCAACGAAAAGGACTTCCACCAAATCCATCACATTTCTATTACCAAATCCCACGGCACTTGGGCAAGATAAATTTGCTTCACGTAAAGGGCTGGGCCCGTAAACCGAGGGCGTGGGGCTTGGGACCAGGTCTCCGTCGCTCCGGTGCCCATAACTTTTGATCCATAAGGAGTTACGCGGCACACAGCATACCGTTGAAAGCTCTCCGAGAGCTCTACGACGGGTAACAAGTTACCTGCTCTGCTGCGCAGGTTTTTGGAGCCAAAAATCAAACGTTTTCACTAGTTTCGGGACACTTTTCTTCTTTTGCGCATTTTTTTCATCCTGGATCGTACGTCGTGCGCCTCGAAAAGGACGACAACCTAATCCATCACATTTCTATTACCGAATCCCACCACACCTTTGGCAAGATAGCTTCGATTCACGTAGAGGCTGGGCCCGCAAACCGAGGGCGTGGCACAAATGGAGCAGGTCTCCATCGCTCCGGTGCCCATAACTTTTGATCCTTAAGGAATTACACGGCGCACAACATACCGTTGAGAAGCTCCCTGAGAGCTCTACGACATGGCTGAAAGCCTGCTCTTCTGCGCAAATTTTTGGAGCCCAAAATAGAACGTTTTCATCTATTTTTGGACACTTTTCTTCTTTTGCGCTATTTTTACGTCCCGGTTCGTGCCTCGTGAGCCGCGAAAAGGACAACTACCTAATCCATCACATTTCTATAACCGATTCCCACGCCTCCTTGGGCAAGACAACTTCGCTTCACATAGAGGTTGGGCCCGCAAACCGAGGGCATGGGGCTTGGGACCAGGCCTCCGATTCCCTAGTGCCCATAACTTTTGATCCGTAAGGAGTTACGCGGCGCACAACATACCGTTAGAAATCTCTCCAAGAGCTCTACGACAGGGCAGCATGCCTGCCCTGCAGCGAATGTTTTCAGAGCCCAAAATAGAACCTTTTCATCAGTTTCGGGATACTTTTCTTCTTTTGTGCTATTTTTTCATCCCGGATCGTACATCGTTAGTCATGAAAAGGACGACAACCTAATCCATCACATTTCTATTATCGAATCCCACGCCACCTTAGGCAAGACAACTTCGATTCACGTAGAGGCTGGGCCGGCAAACCGAGGGCGTGGGGTTTGGGACCAGGCCTCCGTTGCTCCGGTGCTCATAACTTTTGATCTGTAAGGAGTTACGCGGCGCACAACATACTGTTGGAAAGCACTTCGAGAACTCTACGACGGGGGCAGCAAGTTTGCTCGGCTGTACCTATTTTTGAAGCCTAAAATTGAACGTTTTCATCAGTTTTGGGACACTTTTATTCTTTTGTGCTATTTTTTCGTCTCGGATCGTACGTCATGAGCCGCGAAAAGGACGACGACCAAATCCATCACATTTATATTTTCGAATCCCACTCCACCTTAGGCAAGACAACTTCGTTTCATATAGAGGCTGGTCCAGCAAACCTAGGGCATGGGGCTTGGGACCAGGTCTCCGTCTCTCCGGGGCCTATAACTTTTTATCCGTAAGGAGTTACGCGACGCACAACATACATTTGGAAAGATCTTCTAGAGCTCTATGACGGCGCAGCAAGCCTGCTTGGCTGCGCATGTTTCCAGAGCCCAAAATAAAACATTTTAATATGTTTCGGGACACTTTTGTTCGTTTGTGCTTTTTTTTGTCCCAAATCGTACGTCGTGCTCCGTGAAAAGGACGACAACCTAATCCATCACATTTTTATTACAGAATCCCACGGCACCTTTGGCAAGACAACTTCACCTCACATAGAGGCTGGGCTCGCAAACCGAGGGCATGGGGTATGGGACCAGGTCTTTGTCGCTCCGGTGCACATAAATTTTGATCCATGAGGAGGTACGCGGCGCACAGCATACCGTTGGAAAGCTCTCCGAGAGCTCTATGATGGGGGCAACAAACTAGCTTGCTTGTGCCTATTTTAAGAGCCCAAAATCGAACGTTTTCATCAGTTTCGGTACACATTTATTCTTTTGCACTGTTTTTTCATCCCGGATCGTACGTCGTGAGCCGCGAAAAGGACGGCAACCAAATCCATCACATTTCTATTACCGAATCCAACACCACCTTGGGCAAGGCAACTTCGGATCACGTAGAGGCTAGGCACGCAAACTGAGGGCGTGGGGCTTTAAACCAGGTCTCCGTAGCTCTAGTGCCCATAACTTTTTTATACGTATGGAGTTAAGTGGCGCACAGCATACCGTTGGAAACCTCTCCGAGAGCTCTACGACAAGGAAGCAAGCCTGCTCGACTGCGCATGTTTTCGGAGCAAAATATCTAACATTTTCATCAGTTTCGGGACACTTTTCTTCTTTTGGCCTGTTTTTCGGTCCCAGATCATACGTCGTGAGCAGCGAAAAGGACGACAACCTAACCCATCACATTTCTATTATCAAATCCCACAGCACCTTGGGCAAGACTACTTCGCTTCACGTGCTGGCTGGGCCCTCCAACCGAGGGCGTAGGGCTTGGGACCATGTCTCCGTCGCTCCAGTGCCTTTAACTTTTGATCTGAATGAGTTACGTGGCGTACATCATACCGTTAGAAAGCTCTCCGAGAGCTATACGACAAGGCAACAAGCCTGCTCGACTGCGCATGTTTTTGGAGCCCAAAATTGAACAATTTCATCAATTTCGGGACATTTTTCTTCTTTTGCGCTGTTTTTCCGTCCCGGATCGTACGTCGTGAGCCGCGAAAAGGACGACAACGTAATCCATCACATTTCTATTATCGAATCCCACAACACCTTGGGCAGGACAACTTCGCTTCACGTAGAGGCTGGGCTCGCAAACCGAGGGCGTGGGGCTTGGGACCTGGTCTCTGTTGCACCGGTGCCCAAAACTTTTGATCCGTAAGGAGTTATACAGCGCACAGAATACCGTTGGAATACTCTCCGAGAGCTCTATGACAGGGCAGCATGCCTGCTCGGCTGCGCATGTTTTTGGAGCCCAAAGTTGAACATTTTCATAAGTTTCAGGACACTTTTCTTCTTTTGCGTTGTTTTTCCGTCCCGGATCGTACGTCGTCAGCAGCGAAAAGGACGACAACCTAATCCATCACATTTCTATTATCGAATCCCATGGCACCTTGGGCAAGACAACTTTGCTTCACGTAGAGGCTGGGAACGCAATCCGAGGGCGTGGGGCTTGTGACCAGGTATCCGTGACTCTGGTGCCAATAACTTTTGATCCGTAAGGAGTTACGCGGTGCACAACATACCATTGGAAAGCTCTCTAAGAGTTCAACTATGGGGGCACCAAGCTTGCACGGCTGCGCCTATTTTTGGAGCCCAAAATTGAATGTTTTCATTAGTTTCGAGATACTTTTCTTCTTTTGCGCAATTTTTTCATCCCAAATCATACGTCTTCAGCCGCAAAAAGAACGAAAACCAAATCCATCGCATTTCTATTACAGAATCCCATAACACCTTAGGCAAGACAACTTCGCTTCACGTAGAGGTTGGGCCCGTAAACCGAGGGCGTAGGGCTTGGGACCAGGTCTTTATCGCTCTGGTGCCCATAAATTTTGATCCGTAAGGAGTTACATGGCGCACAGCATACCGTTGGAAACCTCCCCGAGAGCTCTACGATGGGGGCAGCAAGCCTGCTCGGCTGTGCCTATTTTTGGAGCCCAAAATCGAACATTTTCATCAATTTCGGTACCATTTTCTTCATTTGCGCTGTTTTTTCGTCCCGGATAGTACTTCGTGAGCCACGAAAAGGATGACAACCTAATCCAACACATTTCTATTACCGAATCCCACGGCACATTGGGAAAGACAACTTAGCCTCACGTAGTGGCTGGGCTCACAAACCGAGGGCATAGGGCTTGGGACCAGGCCTCCGTCGCTCCGGTGCCTATAACTTTTGATCTGTAAGGAGTTATGCGGCTCACAGCATATCGTTGGAAAGCTCTCCAAGAGCTCTACAATAGGGGAAGCAAGCCTTCTTGATTGCACCTATTTTCAAAGCCCAAAATCGAACATTTTCATCAATTTCGGGATACTTTTCTTCTTTTACGATTATTTTCTGTCCCGGATCGTACGTCGTGAGCCACGAAAAGGACTACAACCAAATCCATCACATTTCTATTACCGAATCCCATGCCACCTTGGGCAAGACAACTTCGATTCACGTAGAGGCTGGGCCCGCAAATCGAGGGCGCGGGGCTTGGGACGAGGTCTCCGTCGCACCGGTGCCCATAACTTTTTATTCGTAAGGAGTTACGCGATGCACTGGATACCGTTGGATAGCTCTCAGAGAGCTCTACGACAGGGGCAGCAAGCTAGATAGGCTACACCTCTTTTTGGTGCCCAAAATCGAACATTTTCATCAGTTTCGGGACACTTTTCTTCTTTAGCGCTGTTTTTCGTCCCGGATCGTACTTCGTTAACCGCGAAAAGGATGACAACCTAATCCATCACATTTCTATTACTGAATCCAATGCCATCTTGGGCAAGACAACTTCGCTTCACGTAGAGGCTAGGCCCGCAAACCGAGGTCGTGGGGCTTAGGACTAGGTATCCGTCGCTCCGGTGCCCGTAACTTTTTATTTGTAAGGAGTTACGTGGCGTACAGCATACCGTTGGAAAGCTTTCCGAGAGCTCTACGATAGGGCAGCAAGCTTGTTCTGCTGCGCATGTTTTAAGAGCCCAAAATCGAACATTTTCATCAGTTTTGTGTCACTTTTATTCTTTTGTGCTGTTTTTGGGTCCCGGATCGTACTTTGTGAGCCACGAAAAGGATGACAACCTAAGCCATCACATTTCTATTACCGAATCCCACGGCACCTTGGGCAATACAACTTCACCTCATGTAGAGGCTGGTACGACAAACCGAGGGTGTGGGGCTTGGGACCAGGCCTCCGTCGCTCCAGTGCCTATAACTTTTGATCCGTAAGGAGTTACGTGGACACAGCATACCGTTGGAAAGCTCTCCGAGAGCTCTACAACGGGTGCATCAAGCCTGCTCGATTGTTCCTGTTTTCGGAGCCCAAAATCGAACATTTTCATCAGTTTCGAGACACTTTTCTTCTTTTGCGTTGTTTTTTCATCCCAGATCGTACGTCGTGACCCGCGAAAAGGACGACAACGAAATCCATCACATTTCTATTTCCGATGCCACCATGGGCAAGACAACTTCGCTTCACGTAGAGGCTGGGTCCGTAAACTGAGGGTGTGAGGCTTGGGACCAGGTCTCCGTCGCACCAGTGCCCATAACTTTTTATCCGTAAGGAGTTATGCGACGCACAAGATACCGTTGGAAAGCTCTCTGAGAGCTCTACGACAGGACAACAAGCCTGCTCAGCCGCGCATGTTTTTGGAGCCAAAAATCGAACATTTTCATCAATTTTGGGACACTTTTCTTCTTTTTCGCTGTTTTTACATCCCAGATCGTACGTCATGAGCCGTGAAAAGGACGACAACATAATCCATCACATTTCTATTACCGAATCCTACTCCACCTTGGGCAAGACAACTTCAATTCACGTAGAGGCTGGGCCGGCAAACTGAGGGCGTGGGGCTTGGGACTAGGCCTCTGCCGCTCTAGTGCCCATAACTTTTGATCCGTAAGGAGTTACGCGGCGCACAACATACTGTTGGAAAGCTCTCCCAGAGTTCTACGACAGGTGTAGCAAGCCTTATAGGCTGCACCTCTTTTTGGTGCCCAAAATCGAACGTTTTCATCAGTTTTGGGACACTTTTCTTTTGTGCTATTTTCCATCCTGGATCGTACTTCGTGAGCCGCGAAAAGGATGACAACCTAATCCATCACATTTCTATTACCAAATCCCACAGCACCTTGGGCAAGACAACTATGCATCATGTAGAAGCCAGTCCCGCAAACCGAGGGCGTGGGGCTTGGGACTAGGTCTCCGTTGCTCCGGTGCCCATAACATTTGATCCGTAAGGAGTTACGCGGTGTACAGCATACCATTGGAAAGCTCACTGAGATCCCTAAGACGGGGGCAATCAACCTGCTATGCGTCGCCTATTTTCAGAGCCCAAAATCGAACGTTTTCATTAGTTTTCAAACACTTTTTTTCTTTTGCGCTATTTTTCCGTCCCGGATCGTATGTTGTGAACCGTGATAAGGACGACAGCCAAATCCATCACATTTCCATTACCGAATCCAATGTCATCTTGGGCAAAACAACTTCGCTTCACGTAGAGGCTGGGACAGCAAACCGAGGGCGTGGGGCTTGGGACCAGGTATCCGTCGCTCCGGTGCCCGTAACTTTTTATCCGTAAGGACTTACGCGGCATAAAACATACCATTGGAAAGCTCTCTAAGAGCTCTACGACAGGGCAACAAGCTTGCTCTACTGCGCATGTTTTCAGAGCCGAAAATTGAACATTTTCATCAGTTTCGAATCACTTTTTTTCTTTTGTGCTTTTTTTTCCGTCCCGGATCGTACGTTGTGAGCCGCGAAAAGGATGACAACCTAATCCATCACATTTCTATTACCGAATCCAATGACACCTTGGGCAATACAACTTTGCCTCACGTAGAGGCTAGTCCCGCAAACCGAGGGCGTGGGGCTTGGGACCAGGCCTCCGTCGCACTAGTGCCCATAACTTTTGATCCGTAAGGAATTACGTGGTGCACAGCATACCGTTGGAAAGCTCTCCGAGATCTCTACAATGGGTGCAACAAGCATGCTCAATTGCTCCTATTTTCGGAGCCCAAAATCGAATGTTTTCATCAGTTTTGGGACCTTTTCTTCTTTTGCGATGTTTTTTCATCTCGGATCGTACGTCGTGAGCAGCGAAAAGGAAAACAACCAAATCCATCACATTTCTATTACCGAATCCCATACCACCTTGGTCCCGCAAACCTAGGGCGTGGGGCTTGGGACCATGTCTCTGTCGTACTGGTGCACATAAATTTTTATCCGTAAGTAGTTACGCAGCGCACAAGATACTGTTGGAAAGCTCTCTGAGAGCTCTACGACAGGACTGCAAGCCTGCTCGGCCGCGCATATTTTTGGAGCCTAAAATCGAACATTTTCATTTGTTTCGGGACACTTTTCTTCTTTTGCGCAATTTTTCCGTCTCGGATCGTACGTCGTGAACCGCGAAAAAGGACGACAGCCTAATCCATCACATTTCTATTACTGAATCACACGCCACCTTAGGCAAGAAAACTTTGATTCACATAGAGGCTGGGCCGGCAAACCGATAGCATGGGTGTGAGGCCCGATCCCGAATAACGTGTTATACCTCGATTTGCGTACCTTGGACCCAGAATTATATGACTGATCTTGGATTGTGTGCCTTGTCTTGGTTTTCGTGCATGATTCGTCATACGTGCCTTGACCTAGAATTGTGTGCCCTAATCCTCGATGTACGTGCATTACCTCGTTTCGTGTGCCCTAACCTTGAACTGTGTACCTTAACCTAGATATAGAGTCGTGCCTTGATTTGTGTGCATTGCATTGAATTACGTGCCTTTCATTGGTTTACGTGCATTCACCTAGGATTGCGTGTATTAGTCTTGAAGTACGTGCCTTAGTCTTGAAGTTCATGTCTTACCTCGTAGTTCATGTCTACCTCGTGATTCGTGCCCCGTATTGATTTTGGTGCATGCCTCATAGTGCGTATCCTAAACCTCGAACTATGTGCCTACACATTAACCAATAAAGAATCCTACACAAAGCACTAGAGACTAAAATAATCCTACACAATCCATTAACCATTATTATATTCCTAATTTAAATTCTCTACAAACTCCACTAACAATAAAATAATACTAAACTATTCCTGCATTTCTCACTATCTATTATTCTATTCATAATTCAACTCATCAACAAACATTCCTATATTTTATTCTACCTAGATTCCCTAATTTCCCAACATTCCTATGACAATTCTATGACACAAATGCATAAAAAAAATTAGCTCAAATACCTCCCCAAAGCCACCAAACTCGACAAGGGCTCCTTGCCCATACTAGGTAATTCAAAAACCATGCTTCTTGGAGACACAAATCTGATTTTTGCATGCCCAAGGCCAACATATGCATCAACATTTGCAAAAGCTATCATTTTTTTTCATTTTCTCTCATTCTCCTCACATTTCTCTCTCTCCCTCTCATTCTTCTCTCTCTCAATCTCGGTTTTGGCTGAGTTCATACACTCCATAGCTCATCTCCATCATTCCATGGTTCATCAAGGCAAGCTAGAAGCTAAGAAACTCGATTAAATAAGCTAGGACGCAAGAAACACACATGCAAGCTCTTTGAACTTCCATTTCGGTTTAGATGAGTTTCCTAGCTTCCATTTCTTTTCTTCTTGTTCTAACTTCATGCACCTACTAAGAACTTTGTCACTAAGCTAGGAAAATTGAGAAAAAACGGGTGGTGTCTTGGATAAGCAAGGAAAAGAACAAATCTTGTGCTTCATCAAAGTCTTGTGCATCTTCTTATTGTTTTGCTAAGGTGAGGGCTAAAACTTCTTGAAAATCTTTCAAAAATTCACATGCATGCTCTTAAATGTATGTCTTTGCTTCTGTACTTGAGTTATATGTGTTCATAAGCTTTTACAACCATGCATGGCAAGATTTTGGCTTGAAGATCATGATAGATGAAATCGGGTTTGGTGACAGCTCTCTGTCTTGTTGTTTCGAGGTGATTTTGGCTAGGCAAATGATGTTGAAAATGCATGAAAATTGGTAGGTGACTATTTTTGCCAGTTTTGAACCTTTTTCACAGAAATAGGCCAAAGCTAATTTTGACTCTAAGGTTCTCAAAATGGCAAATCATTAAAATGTGTCCAAATCTGGAAGTCTGGAAAATGAAGCAGGTTTTGGCAGATGCACTGACCTTGTGGAACGAACCCATTTTTACTTAGTAAATGATGTATAAAATGCATTAAATTTAGTGAGATACTATATTTTTTAATTCTGGACATTTTTTTCAGAAATGGACTAAGGCTAAATCTAACCCTAAGGACCTCAAAAACGATAATTATTGAAATGTGTGCAAATCTGGACAATTTTGTGCAATCCCACTGTTTTGGCTATAACTATTGATCTCAAACTCCAAATGATGCAAGGTTTGTTTCTGATTTTAGTTCACTTCTTAAGATTTAATTTGAAATCTTATTTACTGGAATTGGAGATTGTTTGCTTGACTTAATGATTGTGAGAAAACAGCCTATTGCAGTAAGGGTTTCACTTAGTTATATGCTTAGAAATTTGTTGTAACTTCTCTTGTGGTATTAATTGCTTTGGATTGTGGCATTGGGATGTTGTGTGGACTGGTTTGAGTACTTGGGGATGTTTGGATTAAGTGATGCTTGGCTTGAGATTAATTTTGAGTAGACTTGGGGCTTAATCGCACGGGTAAGCGCAAAATGGAAACCGTAGCAACTAAGTAAACATGCTAAGTGTTGATCCTTTAAATATTGGGTGTAATTATATGCTTAGTAGGCTGCGCGTAGTTTTCCTTATAGCCCTAAATGTGATTTTGATCATTGCATGTTGACAAATAGGCCTTTCTTGCATCCGAACCTACGTAGATTGTTGTTGCATGTTAAATAACCTTATTATTTGATTACGTGGACGTTGAAATGAGTTATATGACTTGATTTACGTGTGTTACATGGCTGCCCGTTTAATGTTCATATAACTCCATATGCCTTTCAAGTGAAATTACTTGTCTTATTGTGCCTCGCTTGTTTACTTGTCAATATGCAATCTTATGACTGTCCTGAGGCAACCTACTTTGTTGTCCTCCTAATGTGATATATTAAATGTCATAAAAGTGCATTGCATATAAGGTTGCAACCTTTCATTCTAGTGTGGTAGCGTTCACACACACCGGGCGGTATCGGGCTTGCCGGTACAACCGTGACTACCATTGTCCAATTCCCTCTCTCGCTTGGGGGCTAGACTTCCTCGGAGAGTTGGGTCATAGGATTTCGGGGTACATCCGGAGTACACCCATTTGGCGTGAAAAGTGGATGATTGAAGCCGGCCGCAACAACTGTTACTGAAAATGAACTTGAACGGCAGGAAGTAAGTGCTATGCGGGGGAAAGTACTACACCTAAATGTGGTGGGAGCTACCTCTTGAGCCCGTATGAGCTACCTCTAGAGTCCTGTACGTATCAAACCGTATCCTTTTTGCTATGTGTTTAAGTATTCTCGCTTGGTTCCTAGAGAACCTCGGGGATGAAAGACGGATAATTGTGTTTCTTTACTTTTATATTACGTTATATACTTACTTGTGTTATATGTCATGCTTTCAAAAAGGGTTTTTCATAAGTTAACTGGAAAAGAATTTTCAAAATGTTATCTCTCGTTCCCTTCTCGCTTTGTTCATAAAGACTCACCCTCTTTTTTGTTACAGGTGCAGCAGATTTGGAAGAGATACCCGAAGTAAATGTAGTTGTTGATGATTCCTTGAAGTGACTACGTGCTTTTGTGCTTTGCCGGAAAGTGGTTGCTATATGGATGTTGTGTTTAATTGCAAACTATTCATTTTATTGATGTAAATGACCCCGTTGTAATTTGGGTCTAATTCTGGGATTGTACTATCTATAACCGGACGAACTTTTTTTTTGGTTATTCGCTTTCATTTTCTTAATTAGTAGTTATTGTAGGCATTCAAACCACTAGATGAACAATCAACTAAGTTAATTCTATCTAATTTCACTTAGGTGCTCATTTGCAAACTAAAGGATAATAGGTACTTGCATGATAGGAAATTGACAAATAAACGGGACGTAGTTATCATGTTAGGCTTATTAACCAAACGAGACTTTCAAGATAGACTAGTAGGCATATCAGTTGATGACAAAATAGGAGTCCTTAATGGAATTGGATTAATAATTGGGATAATTGAGGCGTTTAGAAATTAGGTCAAACTAAAAGGTCTTAAATACAACTGTCATGCCGCTAATTTTTCGGAAAAACTTTTGGAGTTCTAGGCTAATCTTAAGTATTAATCATAGTGAAGCAGTAAAGTACGCGAAATGACTAGAAATTTTAGCTCACACCCTAGTCTAACCTTCATAGGTCGGGTTGGGGCGTGACACCTTATATTAGAATGGTATCAGAGCTTAGTTTACTAACTAGGCATTAGTCGGGTTCAACTCTCAAACCATGGGTAGAAGCCCTAAGGTAATTTTAATGTCTTGTTATATGTGTTAATGTGTGTTAATGTGCTTTAATTGCTTGTGTATTGAATATCATGTGCCTTTGTGGACCATATGTACTTTGTGTCATACACACCGACACGTTAGTGCCCTCAATAATGCATGCATGCTTTTATACTCCTTCCTTGATACATGTGCATGTTATATGTCCATGATTGACTGTTTATATACATAGATAGTTAGGATTAGGACTTTCAGGGAATTGAATTCATGCAGGAAGAACGAAAAGTCTCGGTTAGAGATTTCTGGCATCTTTACAGGTACTCGATGGATCGTATGTATTATTGGATATGCATATATATGAAATGCGTAGCACAGGTATAATTGTTGAGGTAAAGTTATCTCCTTATCTTTGGAATACCTATACCTGTGATTGAGTTTTCAATCTTATAGCTATGAAGTTCTTGATTCCGTTAAATCGTTCTTCTAATTGTGGTTCAAGCATAAAAGTTAATGACATACAACTTTCCTTAGATATAAGAGTATATTATTGGACATGTGGAATCGTATATATATATTCATATGCTTATAATGGAAGTTTGACTTATGAGTTGCTTTTGAATCAAATTTTCGTATCTTAAATTGGTGTAATAGACTATTTATATGATTGAATCCTTACTTGATTAGAATTAAGCATCATTGACCCTAATAAGGTGTATACCAGCGAGTTTCAAGTTCACTCAATGGTAAGATCGTGACCTAGAAATTAAGAGATAAATTCGTGGAAATTGACGATAGGGGTTAGATTATTAAGGCATGAATAGTTTATTTAAGTGACTTAACAATGGATAATCTCAAGACATGTAGGCAACTCTGGAGACTAAGTTTAACAAGGTTGATGAATCTTTAGTATAACAAGATATAGGGATGTTGGAATTGAGGAATTAACGTAGCTAGAACTTGTGTTCGGAAGACTATACCTAAAATGTTAGGTCGAATAGAAGTGTAAGGTATTGAATTATGCATTAGATGAAAAACGTTGCTAAGGTCCTAAGTTGGATATGGGTGATATTTAGAATCATGGTATTAATTTGGTGCCCCTCGGATTTAGTGGTGATTATGCAAAGTAAGTCAATCTATGCACTTGTTGTTTGGATACCCTAGACGATGTTAGAAAACATATATTCTTAAGTAAGACCGATGGACCTAGTATATAAACCATGGAAGTGAGATTAAAGCATCTGGCTGCAAGTGGAGTCGTTAGGGAATGATTAGTAATCCTAAATAGCTAATAGTGAGTATGCACGAGGATTCATGGTAAACCTTAGGACCTAAGGGCCATAAGTCTTGATGCTCTTAGCTAGTTGAACATATAAATGAGAAGAGTAAGATTTCATATAGTTAAGATATAGATGAATTAGAGTCATAATGACCCGAGAGACTGCTATTAGACAACTGTATTATGTGCACCGTTTCACGTCTAGAAACTAGCCGTTGGTAGACTTTGAATTGTGGTCGTTAAATAGAGGGCGGATCTTGCAGTGCTAGTTAAATGAGTGGTTGACTACTTTTGAAGTTCTATTAGATTATATTGAAGGATGCCTTGTGGTTCTGATTCTTATCTTGACATAGCCTTGAAGGTATTTCGTGTGACAAGGTACTTGGATTAGTATGGTAAGTATCTTATGAGTTAGATCATTTCGGTACCCATTTATAGTCCTAGGATTGTTGTTGTATAGCCGGTAACCTAGTGAAGCATTGATATCACTTATGTGGCTATAGCCCTAGCTTAGTAGCACTAATGTTGAAGATATGTTGGCGGGCATTAAGTGTTCGAAGGAATGACTAGGTTGCTAAGTGAGTAGGACCATTGTCTTCTTAAGTATGACGTAACTTTGGTTTGAGGTGAGTGAAATCTATTTGAGATTGAAACTATTCGCTTTAGGAGTCTTGATTAAAATTGAAAGAAATTCTGAAGCTTCGTGACTTGAAGATAGAGATTTGAATAAGGAAATAAATTGTGGATTACAAGTTGATGAATTTACTTGTAAGAGTTGAACTAATGCAACATGATTGGTTTGCCCATGCAATTTCAATGGCAATTTGTTGGTGGTACCTAATAAACCTTAGAGTTTGAGTTTAACGAATCTCAACGGTCTTTCTCCTTGATTACAAGCGTAAAGGTTAACGGAACTAGGAAGAATGTTAGTGAATAGGAGTCTGTAACCGGGAGACTAGTCATTAGAAGATTTGTTAACCTAACGTACCTACGAGATAAGGATTATCATATTGTCGATAGATGACGATTTGAGATGGATTAGTTGTTTGGTGAGTTCTTCTTGAAGATAGGGTCGTATTGTAGAAATGATCCATAACATGTGTAGGTCCTACGTGTTAACAATTTTGAAACTAGTTGGTAGGATATATAAATCGGATATAGACCTATCATCTTGAAATTGGTATATGTCACCATAGGATCATGGTATTATTGTGATATTCCTTTTGAGGTATGAATGGGAGATTGATACAACATGAGTCATGATTTTGGAATTATAGTTATATAGTCAGAATACGATGCAACTTTGATGACTATGTTTGAAGACTCTAACCTTAGTTAATGAACTTGACCTTAAGATCAAATGGAATGAATAGAGTCGTTCAAAGGAAAGAACTGTAAATGTAGAGGTCACACCAAATTAAATGATTGGAGAAACGTAAGAAGTGATTTGGTTGTGGTAAGAGAGATCACAAAACGTGGGACAAAACGGAATGGGACAATAACAAAGGTCAGAATCCATTTAAATGAAATCAACAAGTAGGAATGAATTTCGGGAAGAAATTCTTTTAAGGAGGGGATTATGTGAGGCCCGACCCCGAATAACGTGTCATATCTCGATTTGCATACCTTGGACCCAGAATTATATGACTAATCTTGGATTGCGTGCCTTGTCTTGGTTTTCGTGCATGCTTCGTCATACGTGCCTTGACCTAGAATTGTGTACCCTAATCCTTGATGTACGTGCGTTACCTCATTTCATGTGTCCTAACCTTGAACTGCGTACCTTAATCCAGATATAGAGTCGTGCCTTGATTTGCGTGCATTGCATTGAATTACGTGTCTTTCATTGGTTTACATGCATTCACCTAGGATTACGTGCATTAGTCTTGAAGTACGTGCCTTAGTCTTGAAGTTCGTGTCTTACCTCATAGTTCGTGTCTACCTCGTGATTCGTGCCCCGTATTGATTTAGGTGCATGCCTCGTAGTGCGTATCCTAAACCTCGAACTGTGTGCCTACACGCTAACCAATAAAGAATCCTACACAAAGCACTAGACACTAAAATAATCCTACACAATCCACTAACCAATATTATATTCCTAATTCAAATTCTCTACAAACTACACTAACAATAAAATAATACTAAACTATTCCTACATTTCCCACTATCTATTATTCTATTCATAATTCAACTCATCAACAAATATTCCTATATTTTATTCTACCTAGATTCCCTAATTTCCCAACAGTCCTATGACAATTCTACGACACAAATGCATAAAAAAATTAGCTCAAATACCTCCCCAAAGCTACCAAACTCGACAAAGGCTACTTGCCCATACTAGGTAATTCAAAAACCATGCTTCTTGGAGACACAAATCTGATTTTTGCATGCCCAAGGCCAACATATGCATCAACATTTGCAAAAGCTATCATTTTTTTTCATTTTCTCTCATTCTCCTCACATTTCTCTCTCTCCCTCTCATTCTTCTCTCTCTCAATCTCGGTTTTGGCTGAGTTCATACACTCCATAGCTCATCTCCATCATTCCATGGTTCATCAAGGCAAGCTAGAAGCTAAGAAACTCGATTAAACAAGCTAGGATATAAGAAACACACATGCAAGCTCTTTGAACTTCCATTTCGATTTAGGTGAGTTTCCTAGCTTCCATTTCTTTTCTTCTTGTTCTAACCTCATGCACCTACTAAGAACTTTTTCACTAAGCTAGGAAAATTGAGAAAAAACGGGTGGTGTCTTGGCTAAGCAAGGAAAAGAACAAATCTTGTGCTTCATCAAAGTCTTGTGCATCTTCTTGTTGTTTTGCTAAGGTGAGGGCTAAAACTTCTTGAAAATCTTTTAAAAATCCACATGCATGCTCTTAAATGTATGTCTTTGCGTCTGTACTTGAGATATGTGTGTGTTCATAAGCTTCTACAACCATGCATGGCAAGATTTTGGCTTGAAGATGATGATAGATGAAATCGGGTTTGGTGACAGCTCTCTGTCTTGTTGTTGAGAGGTGAGTTTGGCTAGTAAAATGATGTTGAAAATGCATGAAAAATGGTATGTAACTAGTTTTTCAATTTTTGAACATTTTTCACAGAAATAAACCAAAGCTAATTTTGACTCTAAGGTCCTCAAAATGGCAAATCATTAAAATGTGTCCAAATCTGGTAGTCTGGAAAAAATGAAGCAGGTTTTGGCAGATGCACTGATCTTGTGGAACGAACACGTTTTTACTTAGTAAATGATGTCCAAAATGCATGAAATTTGGTGAGATGCTAGATTTTTTAATTCTGGACATTTTTTTCAGTAATGCACTAAGGCTAAATCTGACCCTAAGGACCTCAAAAATGAGAATTATTGAAATGTGTGCAAATCTGGACAGTTTTGTGTGCCACGAAAAGGATGACAACCTAAGCCATCACATTTCTATTACCGAATCCCACGGCACCTTGGGCAATACAACTTCACCTCATGTAGAGGCTGGTACCGCAAACCGAGGGTGTGGGGCTTGGGACCAGGCCTCCGTCGCTCCGGTGCCCATAACTTTTAATCCGCAAGGAGTTACGTGGCGCACAGCATGCCGTTGGAAAGATCTCCGAGAGCTCTACGACGGGTGCTGCAAGCCTGCTCGGATGCGCATATTTTCGGTGCCCAAAATTGAACTTTTTCACCAATTTTGAGACACTTTTCTTCTTTTGCGTTGTTTTTTCATCCCAGATCGTACGTCGTGACCCGCGAAAAGGACGACAACGAAATCCAACACATTTATATTTCCGAATCCCATGCCACCATGGGCAAGACAACTTCGCTTCACGTAGAGGCTGGGTCCGCAAACTGAGGGTGTGAGGCTTGGGACCAGGTCTCCGTCGCACCAGTGCCCATAACTTTTTATCCGTAAGGAGTTACGCGACGCACAAGATACCGTTGGAAAGCTCTCTGAGAGCTCTACGACAGGACAACAAGCTTCCTCAGCCGCGCATGTTTTTGGAGCCCAAAATCGAACATTTTCATCAATTTTGGGACACTTTTCTTCTTTTCGCTGTTTTTACGTCCCGGATCGTACGTCATGAGCCGCAAAAAGGACGACAACGTAATTCATCACATTTCTATTACCGAATCCTACATCACCTTGGGCAAGACAACTTCAATTCACGTAGAGGCTGGGCCGGCAAACTGAGGGCGTGGGGCTTGGGACCAGGCCTCTACCGCTCTAGTGCCCATAACTTTTGATCCGTAAGGAGTTACGCGGCGCACAACATACTGTTGGAAAGCTCTCCCAGAGCTCTACGACAGGTGTAGCAAGCCTTATAGGCTGCACCTCTTTTTGGTGCCCAAAATCGAACGTTTTCATCAGTTTTGGGACACTTTTCTTTTGCGCTATTTTTCATCCCGGATCATACTTCGTGAGCCGCGAAAAGGATGACAACCTAATCCATCACATTTCTATTACCGAATCCCACGGCACCTTGGTCAAGACAACTATGCATCACGTAGAAGCCAGTCCTGCAAACCGAGGACGTGGGGCTTGGGACTAGGTCTCCGTCGCTCCGGTGCCCATAACATTTGATCCGTAAGGAGTTACGCGGTGTACAACATACCATTAGAAAGCTCACTGAGATCCCTAAGACGGGGGCAACCAACCTGCTATGCGTCGCCTGTTTTCAGAGCCCAAAATCGAACGTTTTCATCAGTTTCGAGACACTTTTCTTCATTTGCGCTATTTTTTCGTCCCGGATCGTACGTCGTGAGCCGTGAAAAGGACGACAGCCAAATCCATCACATTTCCATTACCGAATCCAATGTCATCTTGGGCAAAACAACTTCGCTTCACGTAGAGGCTGGGACAGCAAACCGAGGGCGTGGGGCTTGGGACCAGGTATCCGTCGCTCCAGTGCCCGTAACTTTTTATCCGTAAGGAGTTACGCGGCGTAAAACATACCATTGGAAAGCTCTCTAAGAGCTCTACGACAGGGCAACAAGCTTGCTCTACTGCGCATGTTTTCAGAGCCGAAAATTGAACATTTTCATCATTTTCGGGACACTTTTCTTCTTTTTGCTATTTTTTCGTCACGGATCATACGTCGTTAGCCCCGAAAAGGACGACAACCTAATCCATCACATTTCTATTACCGAATCCCATGGCACCTTGGGCAAGACAACTTCGCTTCACGTAGATACTGGGCCCGCAAACCGAAGGCGTGGTGCTTGGAACCAGGTCTCTGTCGCAATAGTGCCCATAACTTTTGATCCATAAGGAGTTACGTGGTGCACAGCATATCGTTGGAAAGCTCTCCGAGAGCTCTACAATGGGTGCAACAAGCATGCTCAATTGCTCCTATTTTTGGAGCCCAAAATCGAATGTTTTCATCAGTTTTGGGACCTTTTCTTCTTTTGCAATGTTTTTTCGTCTCGGATCGTACGTCGTGAGCAGCGAAAAGGACAACAACCAAATCCATCACATTTCTATTATCGAATCCCACACCACCTTGGTCCCGCAAACCGAGGGCGTGGGGCTTGGGACCATGTCTCTGTCGTACTGGTGCACATAAATTTTTTTCCGTAAGTAGTTACACGGCGCACAAGATACCATTGGAAAGCTCTCTGAGAGCTCTACGACAGGACTGCAAGCCTGCTCGGCCGCGCATATTTTTGGAGCCTAAAATTGAACATTTTCATTTGTTTCGGGACACTTTTCTTCTTTTGCGCAATTTTTCCGTCTCGGATCGTACGTCGTGAACAGCGAAAAAGGACGACAGCCTAATCCATCACATTTCTATTACTGAATCACACGCCACCTTGGGCAAGAAAACTTTGATTCACGTAGAGGCTGGGCCGACAAACCGATAGCATGGGTGTGAGGCCCGATCCCGAATAACGTGTTATACCTCGATTTGCGTACCTTGGACCCAGAATTATATGACTGATCTTGGATTGCGTGCCTTGTCTTGGTTTTCGTGCATGCTTCATCATACATGCCTTGACCTAGAATTGTGTGCCCTAATCCTCGATGTACGTGCGTTACCTCATTTCGTGTGCCCTAACCTTGAACTGCGTACCTTAACCTAGATATAGAGTCGTGCCTTGATTTATGTGCATTGCATTGAATTACGTGCCTTACATTGGTTTACGTGCATTTACCTAGGATTGCGTGCATTAGTCTTGAAGTACATGCCTTAGTCTCGTAGTTCGTGTCTTACCTCGTAGTTCGTATCTACCTCGTGATTCGTGCCCCGTATTGATTTTGGTGCTTGCCTCGTAGTGCGTATCCTAAACCTCGAACTGTGTGCCTACACATTAACCAATAAAGAATCCTACACAAAGCACTAGACACTAAAATAATCCTACACAATCCATTAACCATTATTATATTCCTAATTTAAATTCTCTACAAACTCCACGAACAATAAAATAATACTAAACTATTCCTGCATTTCTCACTATCTATTATTCTATTCATAATTCAACTTATCAACAAACATTCCTATATTTTATTCTACCTAGATTCCCTAATTTCCCAACATTCCTATGACAATTCTATGACACAAATGCATAAAAAAATTAGCTTAAATACCTCCCCAAAGCCACCAAACTCGACAAAGGCTCCTTGCCCATACTAGGTAATTCAAAAACCATGCTTCTTGGAGACACAAATCTGATTTTTGCATGCCCAAGGCCAACATATGCATCAACATTTGCAAAAGCTATCATTTTTTTTCATTTTCTCTCATTCTCCTCACATTTCTCTCTCTCCCTCTCATTCTTCTCTCTCTCAATCTCGGTTTTGGCTGAGTTCATACACTCTATAGCTCATCTCCATCATTCCATGGTTCATCAAGGCAAGCTAGAAGCTAAGAAACTCGATTAAATAAGCTAGGATGCAAGAAACACACATGAAAGCTCTTTGAACTTCCATTTCGGTTTAGATGAGTTTCCTAGCTTCCATTTCTTTTCTTCTTGTTCTAACTTCATGCACCTACTAAGAACTTTGTCACTAAGCTAGGAAAATTGAGAAAAAATGGATGGTGTCTTGGCTAAGCAAGGAAGAAGAAGAAATTTGTGTTTCATCAAGTTTTGTGCATCTTCTTGTTGATTTGTTAAGGTGAGGGCTAAAACTTCTTGGAAATCTTTCAAAAATCCACATGCATGCTCTTAAATGTATGTCTTTGCTTCTGTACTTGAGTTATTTCCATGCATGGCAAGATTTTGGCTTGAAGATGATGATAGATGAAATCGGGTTTGGTGACAGCTCTCTGTCTTGTTGTTGCGAGGTGAGTTTGGCTAGGAAAATGATGTTGAAAATGCATGAAAATTGGTAGGTAACTAGTTTTGCCCGCTTTGAACATTTTTCGCAGAAATAGGCCAAAGATAATTTTGATTCTAAGTTCCTCGAAATGGCAAATCATTAAAATGTGTCCAAATCTGGAAGTCTGGAAAAATGAAGCAGATTTTGGCAGATGCACTGACCTTGTGGAACGAACCAATTTTTACTTAGTAAATGATGTCAAGAATGCATGAAATTTGGTGAGATGCTAGATTTTTTAATTCTGGACATTTTTGTCAGAAATTGACTAAGGCTAAATCTGACCCTAAGGACCTCAAAAACGACAATTATTGAAATGTGTGCAAATCTGGACAGTTTTGTGAAATCCCACTGTTTGGGCTATAACTATTGATCTCGAACTCCAAATGATGCCAGGTTTGTTTCTAATTTTAGTTCACTTCTTAATCTTTAATTTGACATCTTATTTACTGGAATTGGAGATTGTTTGCTTGACTTAATGATTGTGAGAAAATAGCCTATTGCAGTGAGGGTTTCACTTAGTTATTTGCTTGGAAATTTGTTGTAACTTCTGTTGTGGTATTACTTGGTTTGGATTGTGGCATTGGGATGTTGTGTGGACTGTTTTGAGTACTTGGGGATGTTTGGATTAATTGATGCTTGGCTTGAGATTGATTTTGAGTGGACTTGGGGCTTAATTGCACGGGTAAGCACGAAATGGAAACCCTAGCAACTAGGTAAACATGCTAAGTGTTGATCCTATGAATATTGGGGGGAGTTATATGCTTAGTAGGCTGTGCGTAGTTGTCCTTATAGCCCTAAATGTGATTTTGATCATTGCATGTTGACAAATAGGCCTTTCTTGCATCCGAACCTACGTAGATTGTTGTTGCATGTTAAATAACCTTATTATTTGATTACGTGGACATTGAAATGAGTTATATAACCTGATTTAAGTGCGTTATATGGCTGCCCGTTTAATGTTCATATAACTTCATATGCCTTTCAAGTGAAATTACCTATCTTATCGTGCCTTGCTTGTTTACTTGCCAATGTGCAATCTTATGACTGTCCGGAGGCAACCTACTTTGTTGTCCTCCTAATGTGATATATTAAATGTCATAAATGTTCATTGCATATAAGGTTGCAACCTTTCATTCTGGCATGGTAGCGTTCACGCACACCGGGCGGCATCGGGCTTGCCGGTACAACCGTGACTACCATTGTCCAATTCCCTCTCTCGTTTGGGGGCTAAACTTCCTCGGAGAGTTGGGTCGTAGGATTTCAGGGTACATCCAGAGTACACCCATTTGGCGTGAAAAGTGGATGATTGAAGCCGGCCGCAACAACTGTTACTGAAAATGTACTTGAACGGCAGGAAGTAAGGGCTATGCGGGGGAAAGTGCTACACCTAAGTGTGGTGGGAGCTACCTCTTGAGCCCGTATGAGCGGCCTCTAGGGTCCTGTACATATCAAACCGTATCCTTTTCACTATGTGTGTAAGTACTCTCGCTTGGTTCCTAGAGGACCTCGGTGAGGAAAGACAGGTAATTGTGTTTCTTTACTTTCATATTACGTTATATACTTACTTGTATTATATGTCATGCTTTCAAAAAGGGTTTTTCATAAGTTAACTGGAAAAGGATTTTCAAAACGTTATCTTTCGGTCCCCCTCGCTGAGTTCATAAGGACTCACCCTCTTTTTTTATCACAGGTACAGCAGATTTGGACCAGATACCCGAAGTAAATGTACTTGTTGACGATTCCTTGGAGTGACTACGTGCTTTTGTGCTTTGTCTGAAAGTAGTTGCTATATGGATATTGTGTTTGATTGCAAACTATTCATTTTATTGATGTAAATGACCCCGTTGTAATTTGGGTCTAATTTTGTGATTGTACTATCTATAACCGGATGAAGTTTTTATTTGGTTGTTTGCTTTCGTTTTCTTAATTAGTAGTTATCGTAGGCACTCAAACCACTAGATGAACAATCAACTAAGTTAATTCTATCTAATTTCACTTAGGTGCTCATTTGCAAACTAAAAGATAATAGGTACTTGCATGATAGAAAATTGACAAATAAACGGGACATAGTTATCATGTTAGGCTTATTAACCAAACGAGACTTTCAAGATAGACTAGTAGGCATATCAGTTGATGACAAAATAGGAGTCCTTAATGGAATTGGATTAATGATTGGGATAATTGAGGTGTTTAGAAATTAGGTCAAACTAAAAGGTCTTAAATACAACCGCCATGCCGCCGGTTTTCCGGAAAAACTTTTGGAGTTCTATGTTAATCTTAAGCATTAATCATAGTGAAGCAGTTAAGTACGTGAAATTACTTGAAAGTTTAGCTCACACCCTAGTCTAGCCTCTATAGGTCGGGTTGGGGCGTGACAATGGGGCTTGGGACCAGACCTCCGTCGCTCCGGTGCCCATAACTTTTGATCCGTAAGGAGTAAGTTGGTGCACAGCATACCGTTGGAAAGATCTCCGAGAGCTCTACGACGGGGGCAACAAGCCTGCTCAGCTGCGCCTATTTTTGGAGCCCAAAATTGAATGTTTTCATCAGTTTTGGGACATTTTTCTTCTTCTACGCTGTTTTTCCGTCCTGGATCGTACGTCGTGAGCCTAGAAAACGACGACAACCAAATCCATCACATTTCTATTACCGAATCCCATGCCACCTTAGACAAGACAACTTCACTACACGTAGAGGCTGGGCCAGCAAACCGAGGGCGTGGGTCTTGGGACCAGGTCTCCGTCGCTCCGGTGCCTATAACTTTTGATCCGTAAGGCGTTACGCGGCGCACAGCATACCGTTGGAAAGCTCTCCGAGAGCTCTATGACAAGGCAGCAAGACTGCTCGGCTGCGCATGTTTTCAGCGTCCAAAATCGAATATTTTCATCAGTTTCAGGACACTTTTCTTCGTTTGCGCTATTTTTTCATCCCGGATCGTACGTCGTGAGCCACGAAAAGGACGACAACCTAATCCATCACATTTCTATTACGGAATCCCATGGCACTTTGGGCAAGACAACTTTGCTTCACGTAGAGGCTGGGCCCACAAACCGAGGGCGTGGGGCTTGGGACCAGGTCTCTGTCGCTTCGGTGCCCATAACTTTTGATCCGTAAAGAGTTACGCGGCGCACAGCATATCGTTGGAAAGCTCTCCGAGAGTTCTACGACGAGGGCAGTGATCCTGCTCGGCTGCGCCTATTTTCAGAGTCCAAAATCGAACGTTTTCATCAGTTTAGGGATACTTTTCTTCTTTTGCGCTATTTTTTCGTCCCGGTTCATACGTCGTGAGCCTTGAAAAGGATGGCAACCAAATCCATCACATTTCTATTACCGAATCTTACGCCACCTTGGGCAAGACAACTTCGGATCACGTAGAGGCTGGGCCCGCAAACAGAAGGTGCGGGGCTTTGGACCAGGTCTCTGTAGTTCTATTGCCCATAACTTTTTATCCGTAAGGAGTTGCGCAGCGCACAACATACTGTTGCAAAGCTCTCCTAGAGCTCTACGACAGGGCAGCAAGCCTGCTCGACTGTGCATGTTTACGGTGCCCAAAATTTAATATTTTCATCAATTTCGAGACACTTTTCTTCTTTTGTGCAGTTTTTCCATCCCGGATCGTACATCGTGAGCCGCGAAAAGGATGACAACCTAATCCACCAAATTTCTATTACCGAATCATACAGCGCCTTTTGCAAGAAAACTACATTTCACGTAGAGGCTGGGCCCACCAATCGAGGGCGTGGGGATTGGGATCAGGTCTTTGTCAATCCGGTGCCCATAACTTTTAATCCATAAGGAGTTACGCGGTGCACAGCATACCGTTGGAAAGCTCTCAGAGAGCTCTATGACAAGACAGCAAGCCTGCTCGGCTGCCCATGTTTTCAGAGCCCAAAATCGAACATTTTCGTCAGTTTCGGGACACTTTTCTTCTTTTTCACTGTTTTTTCGTCCAGAATCGTACGTCGTGATCCGCGAAAAGGACGACAACGAAATCTATCACATTTCTATTACTAAATCCCACGGCACCTTGGGCAAAACAACATTGCTTCAAGTAGAGGCTGGGCCCGCAAACCGAGGGCGTGGGGCTTTGGACCAAGCCTTCATTGCTCCGGTGCCCATAACTTTTGATCCATAAGGAGTTACATAGCGCACATCATACCATTGGAAAGCTCTCCTAGATCTCTAAGACAAGGCAGCAAGCCTGCTCGGCTGCGCATGTTTTCAAAGCCCAAAATCGAACCTTTTCTTCAGTTTCAAGATACTTTTCTTCTTTTGCGCTGTTTTTCCGTCCCAGTTCGTACGTCGTTAGCTGCGAAAAGGACGGCAACCTAATCCATCACATTTTTAGTACCGAATCCCACGACACCTTGGGCAAGACAACTTCGCTTCAAGTAGAGGCTGGGCCCGCAAACCGAGGGCGTGGGGCTTAGGACCAAGTCTCTGTCGCTCCGGTGCCCATAACTTTTGATCGGTAAGGAGTTACGTGGCGCACAGCGTACCATTTGAAAGCTCTTCGAGAGCTCTATGACGAGGGTAGTAGGCCTGCTCGGCTGCTCCTATATTTGGAGCCCAAAATCGAATGTTTTCATAGTTTCGGGACACTTTTCTTCTTTTGCGCTGTTTTTCAGTCCCGGATCATACATCGTGAGCCACAAAAAGGACGATAACCTAATCAATCACATTTCTATTACCAAATCCCATGGCACCTTGGGCAAGACAACTTCGCTTCACGTAGAGGCTGGGCCCGCATACCGAGGGCATGGGGCTTGGGACCAGGTCTCCGTCGCTCTGGTACCCATAAGTTTTGATCCGTAAGGAGTTACGCGGCACACAGCATACCGTTGGAAACCTCTCCGAGAGCTCTACGACAAGGGCACCAAGCCTGCTCACCTGCGTATGTTTTTGGAGCACAAAATCGAATATTTCATCAGTTTCGAAACACTTTTCCTCTTTTGCGCTATTTTTCTATCTCGGATCGTACGTCTTGAGCTGCGAAAAGGAAGGCAACCTAATCCGTCACATTTCCATTACCTAATCCCAAGGCACCTTGGGCAAGACAACTTCGCTTCACATAGTGGCTGGACCGGCAAACCAAGGGCGTGGGGCTTGGGACCAGGCCTCCGTCGCTCCGGTGCCCATAACTTTTGATCCGTAAGGCGTTATGCGGCGCACGGCATACCGTTGGAAAGCTCTCTGAGAGCTCTACGACGGGGGCAGTAGGCTTGGTAGGCTGAACCTAATTTTGGAGCCCAAAATAGAATGTTTTCATTAGTTTTGAGACACTTTTCTTATTTTGCGATGTTTTTCCGTCCCGGATCGTACTTCATGAGCTGCGAAAAGGATGACAACCTAATCCATCAGATTTCTTTTACCGATTCCCATGGAACCTTGGGAACGACAACTTCACTTCATGTAGAGGTTGGGCCCGCAAACCGAGGACGTGGGCCTTAAGACTAGGTCACCGTCGCTCCGGTGCCTTTAACTTTTGATCCGTAAGGAGTTACGCGGCGCACAACATACTGTTGGAAAGCTCTCTGAGAGCTCTACGACAAGGGAAGCAATCCTGCTCGGTTACTCATGTTTTTAGAGCCCAAAATAGAACATTTTCATCAATTTTGAGACACTTTTCTTCTTTCACACTGTTTTTCCGTCCCGGATCGTACGTCGTGAGCCCTGAAAAGGACTGCAACCTAATCCATCATATTTCTAATACCGAATCCCCCGATACCTTGGGCAAGACAATTTCTCTTCAAGTAGAGGCTGGGCCTACAAACCGAGGGCGTGGGGCTTGGGACCAGGCCTCCGTCGCTCCAGTCCCCATAACTTATGATTCATAAGGAGTTACGTGGAGCACATCATACTGTTGGAAAGCTATCCGAGAGCTCTATGACAGGGTAGCAAGTCTGCTAGGTTGTGCATGTTTTTAGAGCCCAAAATAAAACATTTTCATCAGTTTCGAGACACTTTTCTTCTTTTGCACTGTTTTTCCGTCTCGGATCGTACGTCGTGAGCCCCGAAAAGGACTACAACCTAATCCATCATATTTCTAATACCAAATCCCCCGATACCTTGGGCAAGACAACTTCTCTTCATGTCGAGGCTGGGCCTACAAACCGAGGGCGTGGGGCTTGGGACCAGGTCTCCGTCGTTCCGGTGCCCATTACTTTTGATTTACAAGGTGTTATGTGGCACACAACATTCCGTTGTAAAGCTCTCCGAGAGCTCTACGATGGGGGCAGCAAACCTGCTAGACTGTGCCTTTTTCGGAGCAAAAAATCTAGCGTTTTCATCAGTTTTGGGACACTTTTATTCTTTTATGATGTTTTTTCATCCCGGATCGTACGTCGTGAGCCGCGAAATGGACGACAACCAAATCCATCACATTTCTATTACCGAATCCCATACCACATTGGGCAAGATAACTTCACTTCACGTAGAGGCTGGGCTAGCAAACCGAGGGTGTGGGGCTTGGGACCAGGTCTCCGTCTCTCCGGTGCCCATAACTTTTGATTCATAAGGAGTTACGCGGTACACAGCATACCGTTGGAAAGCTCTCCGAGAGCTCTACGACAGGGCATCAAGCTTGCTCGGCTGCGCATGTTTTTGAATCTCAAAATTGAACATTTTCATCAGTTTCAGGCCACTTTTCTTCTTTTGCGTTATTTTTTCTTCCCAAATCGTACGTCGTGAGAAGCGAAAAAGGCGACAACCTAATCCATCACATTTTTATTATCGAATCCCACGGCACCTTTGGCATGACAACTTCGCTTCACGTATGGGCTAGGCCCGCAAACTGAGGGTATAGGGTTTCGGACAAAGTATCCATCGTTTCGGTGCCCATAACTTTTGATCCGTAAGGAGTTACGCGGCACACAGCATACTGTTGGAAAGCTCTCTGAGAGCTCTACGACGAGTGCAGCCAGGCTGCTCGCCTGGGCCTATTTTATGAGTCCAAAATAGAACGTTTTCATCAGTTTTGGTATAATTTCCTTTTTTTGCGCTGTTTTTCCGTCCCGGATCGTACGTCGTGAGCCGCGAAAAGGACGACAACCTAATCCATCACATTTATATTACTGAATCTCATGGCACCTTAGGCAAGACAACTTTGCTTCACGTAGAGGCTGGTCCCGCAAACCGAGGGCGTGGGGCTTGGGACATGTCGCCGTCGCTCCGATGACCATAACTTTTTATTTGTAAGGAGTTACACGGCGCACAGTATACCGTTGGAAAGCTCTCCGTGAGCTCTATGATAGGGCAGCAAGCTTGCTCAGCTGCGCATGTTTTCGGAGCCCAAAATCTAACATTTTCATCAGTTTCGGGACAATTTTCTTCTTTTGCGCTATTTTTCCTTCCCGGATCGTATGTCGTAAACCGTGAAAAGGACGACAACCTAGTCCATCACATTTCTATTACAGAATCTTACGCCACCTTGGGCAAGAAAATAGCGACTCACGTAGAGGCTGGGCCGGCAAACTGAGGGCGTGGGGCTTGGGACCAGGCCTCCGTCACTCCGATGCCCATAACTTTGGACCCGTAAGGAGTTACGCGGTGCACAGTGTAACGTTGGAAAGCACTTCGAGAGCTCTACGATGAGGGCACCAATCCTGCTCGGCTGCAACTGTTTTCATAGCCCAAAATCGAATGTTTTAATCAGTTTTGGGATACTTTTATTCTTTTGCACTGTTTTTCCATCCCAAATCGTACGTCGTGAGCCGCGAAAAGGACGACAACCTAATCTATCAAATTTCTATTACTGAATCACACGGCACCTTGGGCAAGACAACTTCACTTCACGTAGAGGCTGGGCTCGCAAACAGAGGGCGTGGGGCTTGTGACTAGGTATCTGTCACTCCGGTGCCCATAACTTTTGATCCGTAAGGAGTTACATGATGCATAGCATACCGTTGGAAAGCTCTTCGAGAGCTCTATGATGGGGGCACCAAGCCTGCTAGACTGCGCCTATTTTTGGAGCCCAAAATTGGACTTTTTCATAAGTTTCACGATACTTTTTTTCTTTTGCATTGTTTTTCAGTCACGGATCGTACGTCGTGAGACGCAAAAAAGACGAAAACCAAATCCTTCACATTTCTATTACCAAATCCCACGCCACCTTGGGCAAGACAACTTCGCTTCACGTAGAGGCTGGGCCAGCAAACCGAGGGCATGGGGCTTGGGACTAGGTCTCCTTCTCTCCGGTGCCCATAACTTTTTATCCGTAAAGAGTTACACGGCGCACAGCATACCGTTTGAAAGCTCTCCGATAGCACTACGATGGGGCTGCAAGCCCGCACGGCTGTGCCTATTCTCGGAGCCCAAAACCTAACATTTTCATAAGTTTTGGGACACTTTTCTTCTTTTGCACTGTTTTTCCATCCCGAATCGTACGTCGTAAGCCGTAAAAAAGATGGCAACCAAATCCATCACATTTCTATTACAGAATATCATGCCACCTTGGGCAAAACAACTTCAGTTCACGTTGAGGCTGGGCCCGCAAACTGAGGGTGTGGGGCTTGGGACCAGGTCTCCGCCGCTCCAGTACTTATAACGTTTTATCCGAATGAGTTACGCGGCGCACAGCGTACCGTTGGAAAGCTCTACGAGAGCTCTATGACTGGGCAGCAAGCCTGCTCGATTGTGCCTATTTTCAGAGCCCAAAATCGAACATTTTCATCAATTTCGGGACACTTTTCTTCTTTTGCGCTGTTTTTTCGTCCTGGATCGTACGCCATTAGCCGCGAAATGGCCGACAACCTAATACATCACATTTCTATTACCGAATCCCATGCCACCTTAGGCAAGACAACTTCGCTTCACGTAGAGGCTAGGCCCGCAAACCGAGGGCGTGGGGCTTGAGACCAAGTCTCCGTCGCTCCGGTGCCCATAAATTTTGATCCGTAAGCAGTTACGTGGTGCACAGCATACCGTTGGAAAGCTCTCCGAGATCTCTACGATAGGGCAGCAAGCCTGCTCAGCTGCGCATGTTTTCGTAGCCCAAAATCGAACATTTTCATTAGTTTTGGGACACTTTTCTTATTTTGTGCTGTTTTTTCGTACTAAATCGTACGTCGTGAGCCGCGAAAAGGACGACAACCAAATCCATCACATTTCTATTACCAAATCCCATGCCACCTTGGGCAATACAAATTCGCTTCACGTAGAGGCTGGGCCCGCAAACCGAGGGCATGGGGCTTGGGGCCAAGTCTCTGTCGCTCCAATGCTCATAACTTTTGATCCGTAAGGAGTTACGCGGCGCACAGCATTTCGTTGGAAAGCTTTCCGAGAGCTCTACGACGGGAGCACCAAGCATGCTTGGCTGCGCCTATTTTTGGAGCCCAAAATCAAACATTTTTATCAATTTTGGGACACTTTTCTTCTTTTGCGCTGGTTTTTCGTCCCGTATCGTACGTCGTGAGCCGCGAAAAGGACGACATCATAATCCATCACATTTCCTTTACCGAATCCCACGGTACCTTGTGCAAGACAACTCCGCTTCACGTAGAGGCTGGGCCCACAAACCGAGGGTGTGGGGCTTGGGACCAGGTCACCGTCGCTCCGGAGCCCATAAGTTTTGATCCACAAGGAGTTACGCGGCCCACAGCATACCGTTGGAAAGCTCTCCAAGTGCTCCATGACAGGGCAGTGAGCCTGCTCAAGGGCGCATGTTTTCAAAGCCAAAAATCAAACATTTTTATCAGTTTCAGGACACTTTTCTTCTTTTGTGCTATTTTTTCGTCCCGGATCGTACGTCTTTAGCTGCGAAAAGAACAACAACCTAATCCATCACATTTCTATTACTAAATCCCACGGCACCATGGGCAAGACAATTTCACTTCACGTAGAGGCAGGGCTTGCAAACCGAGGGTGTGGGGCTTGAGACCAGGTCTCCGTCGCTCCAGTGCCCATAACGTTTTATCCGTAAGTAGTTATGTGGCGCACAACATACCGTTGGAAAGCTTTCCAAGAGCTCTACGATAGGGCTGCTAGCCTGCTCTCCTGCGCTTGTTTTCGGAGCCCAAAATCGAATGTTTTCATCAGTTTCGGGACACTTTTGTTTTTTTACGCTGTTTTTCTGTCCCAGATCGTACGTCGTGACCCGCAAAAATGACGACAACCTAATCAATCACATTTCAATTACCGAATCCCACGGCACCTCGGGCAAGACAACTTGGCTTCACGTAGAGGCTGGGCCCGCAAACTGTGGGCGTGGGGCTTGGGACCAGGTCTCCGTCGCTCCGGTGCCCATAACTTTTGATCCATAAGGAATTACACAGCGCACAGCAAACCGTTGGAAAGCTCTCTGAGAGCTCTATGACAGGGCGGCAAGCCTGCTCGGTTGTGCTTGTTTTCAAAGCCCAAAATTGAACATTTTCATCAGTTTCGGGGCACTTTTATACTTTTGCACTGTTTTCTATCCCGGATCGTACGTCGTGAGCCGCGAAAAGAATGAAAACCTAATCCATCACATTTCTATTACTGAATCCAATGGCACCTAGGGCAAGACAACTTCGCTTCACGTAGAGGCTGGGCTCGTAAATCGAGGGCGTAGGACCAGGTCTCCGTCGCTCCGGTGCCCATAACCTTTTATCCGTAAGGAGTTACGCGGCACACAGCATACCATTGGAAACCTCTCCGAGAGCTGTACGACATGACAACAAGCCTACTCAGCTGCGCATGTTTTTAGAGCCCAAAATTGAACATTTTTATCAGTTTTGGGATACTTTTCTTCTTTTACGCTATTTTTTCGTCCTAGATCGTACGTCGTGAGCTGCGAAAAGGACAACAACCTAATCCAACATATTTCTATTATCGAATCCCACAGCACCTTAGGCAAGACAACTTCGCTTCACATAGAGGTTGGGCCCACAAACCAAGGGCGTGGGGCTTAGGACCAGGTCTCCGTCGCTCTGGTGACCTTAACTTTTGATCCGCAAGGAGTTACGCAACGTACAGCATACCTTTGGAAAGCTCTCTGAGAGCTCTACGACATACTAGATAGCCTACTAAGCTGCGCCAGTTTTCTGAGCCCAAAATCGAACATTTTTATCAGTTTCGGGACACTTTTCTTCTTTTGCGCTGTTTTTCCGTCCCGGATCATACGACGTGAGCCTCGAAAAGGACGACAACCTAATCCATCACATTTCTATTCCAGAATCCCATGGCTCCTTGGGTAAGACAACTTTACTTCACGTAGATGCTGGGCCCGCAAACCGAGGGCATGGGGTATGTGACCAGGTCTCCGTCGCTCCGGTGCCCATAACTTTTTATCCGCAAGGGGTTACGCGGCACACAGCATACTGTTGGAAACCTCTCCGAGAGCTGTACGACAAGGCAGCAAGCTTACTCAGCTGCGGATGTTTTCAGAGCCAAAAATTGAACATTCTCATCAGTTTCGGAATTATGTTCTTCTTTTGTGTTGTTTTTCCGTCCAGGATCGTACGTCGTGAGCTGCGAAAAGGACGACAACCGAATCCACCACATTTCTAATACCGAATCCCATGTCTCCTTGGGAAAGACAACTTCGCTTCACGTAGAGGTTGGGCTCGCAAATAGAGGGCGTGGGGCTTGTGACCAGGTCTCCATTGCTCCGGTGCTCATAACTTTTGATCCGTAAAGAGTTACGTGACGCACAGCATACCGTTGGAAAGCTCTCCGAGAGCTCTACGACATAGTAGCAAGCCTACTCGGCAACGCCTATTTTCAGAGCCCAAAATCGAACATTTTCTTTAGTTTTGGGACAGTTTTCTTTTTTTGCTATGTTTTTACGTCCAGAATCGTACATCGTCACCCTCGAAAAGGACGACAACCTAATCCATCACATTTTTATTACCCAATCCCATGGCACCTTGGACAAGAAAACTTCGCTTCATGTAGAGGCTGGACCCGGAAACCGAGGACGTGGAGCTTGGGATCGGGTCTCTGTCTCTCCGGTGCCCATAACTTTTTATCCGTAAGGAGTTACGCGGCCCACAACATACTGTTGGAAAGCTCTCCGAGAGCTCTACAACAGGGCAGCAAGCCTACTCGGTAGCACCTATTTTCAGAGCCCAAAATAGAAAATTTTCATCAGTTTTGGGACATTTTTCTTCTTTTGCGCTGTTTTTACCGTCCCGGATCGTACGTCGTGAGCTGCGAAAAGGATGACAACCAAATCCGTCACATTTCTATTATCGAATCCGATGCCACATTGGGCAAGACAACTTCGATTCACGTTGAGGCTGGGCCCGTTAACCGAGGATGTGGGGCTTGGGACTAGGTCTCCGTCGCTCTGGTGCGCCTAACTTTTGATCCGTAAGGAGTTACGCGATGCACAACATACCGTTGGAACGCTCTCCGAGAGCTCTACATTGGGGCAGCATGCATGCTCGGCTGCGCCTATTTTTTTAGCCCAAAATTGAACATTTTCATCAGTTTCGGGACACTTTTGTTCTTTTGCGCTGTTTTTCCATCCCGGATCGAACGTCGCTAGCCGCGAAAAGGACAATAACCTAATCCATCACATTTCAATTACCGAATCCCACAGCACCTTAAGCAAGACAACTTCGCTTCACGTAGAGGTTGCGCCCGCAAACTGAGGGCGTAGGGCGTAGGGCTTAGGACCAGGTCTCCGTCGCTCCGGTTCCTATAACTTTTTATCCGTAAGGAGTTTCGATGTTTAAAGCATACCGTTGGAAACCTCTTCGAGTGCTCTACGACAAGGCAGCGAGCATGCTTGTGTGTAAATGTTTTCAGAGCCCAAAATTAAATATTTTCAATAGTTTCGGGACACTTTTCTTCCTTTGCGCTCTTTTACCGTCCCGGATCGTAAGTTGTGAGCCGCGAAAAGAACGACAACCTAATCCATAACATTTCTATTTCTGAATCCCTCGGTACCTTGGGCAAGACAATTTTGCTTCACGTAGAGGCTGGGCCCGCAAACCGAGGGTGTGGGGCTTGGGACCAAGTCTCCGTCGTTCCAGTGTCCATAACGTTTTATCCGTAAGGAGTTACGCTGTGCACAGCATATCGTTGGAAAGCTCTCCAAGAGCTCTATGATAGGGCAGCTATCCTGCTCGGTTGCCCTTGTTTTCAGAGCCCAAATTCGAACGTTTTCATCAGTTTCGGGACACTTTTCTTTTTTTGCACTGTTTTTCCATCCTGAATCGTACGTCGTTAGCCACGAAAAGGACGATAACCTAATCCATCATATTTTTATTACCAAATCCCACTGTACCGTGGGCAAGACAACTTTGCTTAACGTAGAGGCTGGGCCCGCGAACCGAGGGCATGGGGCTTGGGATCAGGTCTCCGTCGCTCCGGTGCCCATAACTTTTTATCCGTAAGGAGTTACACAGCGCATAGCATACAGTTGGAACGCTCTCCGAGAGCTCTACAGAGTAGCTATCCTGCTCGGTTGTGCTTGTTTTCGGAGCCCAAAATCGAATGTTTTCAACAGTTTCGGGACATTTTTATTCTTTTGCATTGTTTTTTCATCCCATATTGTACGTCATGAACCACAAAAAGGACGACAACCTCATCTATCACATTTTTATTACCGAATCCCATTGTACCGTGGGCAAGACAACTTTGCTTCACGTAGAGGCTGGGCCCGCAAACTGAGGGCGTGGGGCTTGGGACTAGGTCTCCGTCGCTCCAGTGCCCATACTTTTTATACGTAAGGAGTTACGCGGCGTACAACATATCGTTGGAAAGCTCTCCAAGTGCTCTACGACAGGGCAGTGAGCCTGCTCATGTGCGCAAGTTTTCGAAGTCCAAAATCAAATATTTTCATCAGTTTCGGGACACTTTTCTTCCAATGCGCTCTTTTTCTGTCCCTGATCAAACGTCGTGAGCCACGAAAAGAACGACAACCTAATTCATCACATTCTATTACTGAATCCCATGGTACCTTGGGAAAGACAACTTTGCTTCACGTAGTGGTTGGGCCGGCAAACCGAGGGCGTGGGGCTTGGGACCAGGTCTTCATCGCTCTGGTGTCCATAACTTTTTTATCTGTAAGGAGTTACGCGGCACACAGCACACCGTTGGAAAGCTTTCCAAGAGCTCTACGACAGGGCAGCAAAACTGCTAGGCTGTGCATGTTTTCGGAGCCCAAAATCAAACATTTTCATCAGTTTCGAGATAGTTCTCTTCTTTCGCGCTGTTTTTTCATCCACGATCGTACGTCGTGAGCCGCGAAAAGGACGATAACCTAATCCATCACATTTCTATTATCGAATCCCACGGCACCTTGGGCAACACAACTTCGCAACATGTAGAGGCTGGGCCCACAAACCGAGGGCGTGGGTCTTGAGACCAGGCTTCCGTCGCTCTGGTGCCCATAACTTTTGATCCGTAAGGAGTTACGCAGCGCACAACATACCGTTGGAAAGCTCTCTGAGAGCTCTACGACAGGGTAGCGAACCTACTCATGTGCGCATGTTTTCGGAGCCCAAAATCGAATATTTTCATCAGTTTCGGGACACTTTACTTCATTTGCGCTGTTTTTCCGTCCCGGATCGTACGTCGTGAGCCGCGAAAAAAACGATAACCTAATCCATCAAATTTCTATTACTGAATCCCACTGTACCTTTAGCAAGACAACTTCGCCTCATGTAGAGGATTGGCCTGCAAACCGAGGGAGTGGGGCTTGGGACCAAGTCTCTGTCGCTCTGGTGCCCGTAACTTTTGATCCGTTAGGAGTTACGTGGCGCACAACATACCGTTGGAGAGCACTCCGAGATTACGACAGGGCAGCAAGTCTACGCGACTGCACTTGTTTTCAGAGCCAAAATCGAAGATTTTCATCAGTTTTGGGACACTTTTCTTCTTCTGCGCTATTTTTTCGTCCTGGACTGTACGTCGTGAGCCGCGAAAAGGACGACAACCAAATTTATCACATTTCTATTATCGAATCCCACGCCATCTTGGGCAAGACAACTTCGCTTCACGTAGAGGCTGGGCCTGCAAACCGAGTGCGTGGGGCTTCGGACCAGGTCTCCGTTGCCCCGGTGCCCATAACTTTTGATCCGTAAGAAGTTACGTAGTGCACAGTATACCGTTGGATAGCTCTCCAAGAGCTCTACGACAGGGCAGAAAGCCTACACAGCAGTGCATTTTTTGAAGCCCAAAATCGAGCCTTTTCATCAACTTCGGCACACTTTTCTTCTTTTGCGTTATTTTTTCGTCACGGATCGTACATCGTGAGTCGCGAAAAGGACGACAACCTAATCTATCACATTTCTATTACCGAATCCCACGGCACCTTGGGCAAGACAACTTCGCCTCACGTAGAGGCTGGGACCGCAAACCGAGGGCGTGGGGCTTGGGACCAGGTCTCCATCGCTCAGGTGCCCATAAATTTTTATCCGTAAGGAGTTACGAGGCGTACAACATACCGTTAGAAAGCTCTCTCAGTGCTCTACGACAGGGTGAGCTTGTTTTCGGAGCCCTAAATTGAACATTTTCATCAGTTTTGGTACACTTTTCTTCTTTTACGTTATTTTTTAGTCCCGAGTCGTACGTCGTGAGACGAGAAAAGAACGACAATGTAATCCATCATATTTTTATTACCAAATCCCACGGCACCTTGGACAAGACAACTTCGCCTCACATAGAGGCTGGGCCCACAAACCGAGGGCGTGAGGCTTGGGACTAGGTCTCCGTCGCTCCGGTGCCCATAACTTTGGACTCGTAAGGAGTTTTGCAGCGCACAACATACCGTTGGAAAGCTCTCCGAGAGTTCTACGACGGGGGCATCAATCATTCTCAGCTGCAACAATTTTTGGAGCACAAAATTGAACATTTTCATCAGTTTCGGGTCATTTTCCTTATTTTGCACTGTTTTTCCGTCACGAATTGTGCGTTGTAAGCCGTGAAAGGACGATAACGTAATCCATCATATTTCTATTACCGAATCCCACGGTACCTTGGACAAGACAACTTCACTTCACGTAGAGGCTGGGCCCGTAAACCGAGGTCGTGGGGCTTAGAACCAGGTCTCCGTCGCTCCGGTGCCCATAACTTTCTTTTCGGAAGGAGTTACGCGGCGTACAGCTTACCGTTGGAAAGCTCTCCGAGTATTCTACGACAGGGCCGTAAACTTGCTTGGCGGCGCATGTTTTCGGAGCATAAAATTGAACATTTTCATCTATTTAGTGACACTTTTCTTTTTTTGCGCGATTTTTTCATCCCGAATCATACGTCATGAGCCCCAAAAAGAACGACAACCTAATCCTTCACATTTCTATTATTGAATCCCATGGCACCTTAGGCAAGACAACTTCGCTTCATGTAGAGGTTGGGCCCGCAAACCAAGGGCGTAGGGCTTGAAACCATGTCTCCGTCGCTCCGATGCCCATAACCTTTTATCCGTAAGGATTAACGCGACACACAGCATACCGTTGGAAATCTCCCCGAGAGCTCTACGACAGGGCAGCAATCCTGCTCAGCTGCGTATTTTTTCGGAGCACAAAATCAAACATTTTCATCAGTTTCAGGACACTTTTCTTCTTTTGCATTGTTTTTTCATCCCAGATCGTACGTCGTGAGCTGCGAAAAGAGCGACAACCTAATCCATCACATTTCTATTACCGAATCCCATGGCACCTTGGGCAAGACAACTTCGCTTCACGTAGAGGCTGGGCCTGCAAACCGTGGGCGTGGTGCTTGGGACCATGTCTCCATTGCTCCGGTACCCATAACTTTTGATCTGTAAGGAGTTACACGGTGTACAACATACCGTTGGAAAGCTTTCCTAGAGCTTTACGACAAGGCAGCTAGCCTGCTCTGCAGCTCCTATTTTCGAAGCATAAAATTGAACGTTTTCATCAGTTTTGGGACTCGTTTCTTCTTTTGCGCTGTTTTCCGTCCAGGATCGTACGTCGTTAGCCGCGAAAATGACGACAACCTAATTTCTCACATTTCTATTACAGAATCCCACGACACCTTGGGCAAGACAACTTTGCTTCACGTTGAGGCTGGGCCCGTAAACCGAGGGCGTGGGGCTTGGGACCAGGTCTCCGTCGCTCCGGTGCCCTTAACTATTGATCTGTAAGGTGTTGCACGGCGCACAGCATACCGTTGGAATGCTCTCCGAGAGCTCTACGACGGGGACAACAAGCCTGCTCAGCTGCGCCTATTTTTGGATCACAAAATCTAACGTTTTCATCACTTTCGTGACACTTTTCTTCTTTTGCGCTGTTTTTTCATCTCGGATCGTACGTCGTTAGCCGCGAAAAGGACGACAACCTAATCAATCACTATTCTATTACTGAATTCCACGGCACCATGGGCAAGACAACTTCGCTTCACGTAGAGGCTGGGCCCGCAAACTTAGGGTGTGAGGCTGGAAACTAGGTCTCTGTCGTTCCGGTGCCCATAACTTTTGATCCGTAAGGAGTTACGCGTTGCACAGCATACCGTTGGAACGCTTTCCGAGAGCTTTACGACAGGGCAGCTAGCCTGCTCTGCAGCGCCTATTTTTGAAGCATAAAATCGATCGTTTTCCTTAGTTTTGGGTCACTTTTCTTCTTTGGCGCTGTTTTTCGATCCCGGATCGTACGTCGTAAGTCGCGAAAGCGATTCCAAACTAATTCATCACATTTCTATTACCGAATCCCACGGCACCTTGGGAAACACAACTTCGCTTCACATTGAGGCTGGGCCCACAAACCGAGGGCATTGGGCTTGGGACCAGGTCTCCGTCTCTCCGGTGCCTATAATTTTTTATTCGTAAGGAGTTACGCGGCGCACAGCATACAGTTGGAAAGCTTTCCGAGATCTCTACGACCAGGGCAGCAAGCCTGCTCGGCTGCGCTTGTTTTTGGAGACCAAATTCGAACGTTTTCATCAGTTTCGGGACAATTTTCTTCTTTTGCGCTGTTTTTCCATCTCGGATCGTACGTCATGAGCCGTGAAAAGGACGTCAACCTAATCTACCACATTTTTATTACCGAATTTCACGGCACCTTGGGCAAGACAACTTCGCTTCACTTAGAGGCTGGGCCCGTAAACCGAGTGCGTGGGGCTTTGGACCAAGTCTCCGTCGCTCCGGTGCCCATAACTTTTGATCCGTAAGGAGTTACGCGGCGCACAACATACCGTTGGAAAGCTCATCGAGAGCTCTACGACGGGGCCAGCAAGCCTGCTCGGCTGCGCCTATTTTTGGGTCACAAAATCGAACATTTTCATCAATTTTGGGCCACTTTTCTTCTTTTGCGCTGTTTTTTCATCCCTGATCGTACGTCGTTAGCCGCGAAAAGGAAGACAACCTAATCAATCACATTTCTATTACCGAATTCCATGGTACCATGTGCAAGACAACTTCACTTCACTTAGAGGCTGGACCCGCAAACCGAGGGCTTTGGGCTAGAAACTAGGTCTCTGTCGCTCCGGTGCCCATAACTTTCTTTCCGTAAGGAGTTACGTGGCGTACAACATACCGTTGGAAAGCTCTCCGAGTGCTCTACGAGAGTGTAGCAAGCTTGCTCCGCTGCGCATGTTTTTGGAGCCCAAAATCAACATTTTCATCAATTTAAGGACACTTTTCTTTTTTTGCGCAGTTTTTTCGTCCCGGATCATACGACGTGAGCCGCAAAAAGAACGACAACCTAATTCATCACATTTCTATTACTGAATCCCACGGCACCTTGGGCAAGACAACTTCGCTTCAGGTAGAGGCTGGGCCAGCAAACTGAGGGTGTGGGGATTGGGACCAGGTCTCCGTCGCTCCGGTACCCAAAACCTTTTATCCGTAAGAACTAACGCGGCATACAACATACCATTAAAAAGCTCCCTGAGAGCTCTACGTCAGGGCAGCAAACCTACTCGGCTGTGCATGTTTTCGGAGCACAAAATAGAACATTTTCATCAGTTTTGGGATAGTTTTATTCTTTTGCGCTGTTTTTCCATCTAGGATCGTACGTCGTGAGCCGCAAAGAGAACGACTACCTAATCCATCACATTTCTATTACCGAATCCCACGGTACCATGGGCAAGACAACTTCACTTCACGAAGAGGCTGGGCCAGCAAACCGTGGCCGTGAGGCTTGGGACCAGGTCTCCGTCGCTTCGGTGCCCCTAACTTTTGATCCGTAAGGAGTTACGCGGCGCACTGTATACCGTTGGAAAGCTTTCTGGGAGCTTTACGACAAGGCTGCCGGCCTGCTCGGCTGCGCCTATTTTCAAAGCCCAAAATTGAACTTTTTCATCAGTTTTTGGACACTTTTCTTCTTTTGCGTTGTTTTTCCATCCCGGATCGTACGTCGTTAATCGCAAAAAGAACAACAACCTAATCCACCACATTTCTATTACCGAATCTCACGCCACTTTGGGCAGGACAACTTCGCTTCACGTAAAGGCTGGGCCAGCAAACCGAGGGCGTGGGGCTTCAGACAAGGTCTCCATCTCTCCGGTGCCCATAACTTTTTATTTGTAAGGAGTTACGCGGCGCACAGCATACTGTTGGAAAGCTCTCCGAGAGCTCTACGACAGGGAAACAAGCCTGCTCGATTGCGCCTATTTTCGGAGCCCAAAATCAAACGTTTTCATCAGTTTTTTTTGTCCCAAATAGTACGTCGTGAGCCGCAAAAAGGACGGCAACCAAATTCATCACATTTCTATTACCGAAACCCATGCCACCTTAGGCAAGACAACTTCGGTTCCCGTAGAGGCTGGGCCCACAAACTGAGGGTTTGGGGTTTAGGACCAGGTATCCGTCACTTTAGTGCCCATAACTTTTGATCCGTAAGGAGTTACGTAGCGCACATCATACCATTGGAAAGCTCTCCGAGAGCTCTACGACGTGGCAGCAAGCCTGCTCTGTTGTACATTTTTTCTCATCCCAAAATTGTACATTTTCAACAGTTTCGGGATAGTTTTCTACTTTTGCGATGCTTTTTCATCCCGGATCGTACGCCGTGAGCCGCAAAAAGGATGACAACCTAATCCATCACATTTCTATTATCGAATCCCGGCCAAGACAACTTCATTTCATGTAGAGGCTGGGCCCGTAAACCGAGGGCGTGGGGCTTGGGACCAGGTCTCAGTGGCTCCGGTGCCTATCACTTTTGATCCGTAAGGAGTTACGCGGCGCACAGCATACCGTTGGAAAGCTCTCCAAGAGTTTTACGACAGGGAGGCAAGCCTAATCGGTTGCCCCTATTTTTGGAGCCTAAAATCGAACTTTTCATCAGTTTCGAGACACTTTTATTCTTTTGCGCTGTATTTCTGCCCCAGATCGTACTTCGTGAGTCGCGAAAAGGACAACAACCAAATCCATCACATTTTTATTACCAAATCCTATGCCACCTTGGGCAATACACCTTCGCTTAACGTAAAGGCTGGGCCACCAAACCGAGGGCGTGGGGCTTAGGACCAGGTCTCCCTCGCTTTGGTGCCCATAACTTTTGATTCGTAAGGAGTTACGCGGCCCACAACATACCGTTGGAAAGCTCTCCGAGAGCTCTACGACAAGGGCAGCAAGCTTGCTTGGCTGCACCTATTTTCGGAGCCCAAAATTGAACGTTTTCATTAGTTTCGTGACACTTTTCTTCTTTTACTCTGTTTTTCCGTCCCGGTTCGTATGTCGTGAGCCGCGAAAAGGACGGCAACCTCATCCATCATATTTCTATTACCGAATCCCATGCCACCTTGGGCAAGACAACTTCGGTTCACGTAAAGGTTAGGCCCGCAAACCGAGGGTGTGGGGCCTGTGCGCAGGTCTCCGTCGCTCTAGTGCCCATAACTTTTTATCTGTATGGAGTTATGCCGCACACAGCATATCGATGGAAAGCACTACGAGAGCTCTACAACAGGGCAGCAAGCCTACTAGGCTGCGCATGTTTTCAGAGCCCAAAATAGAACATTTTCATCAGTTTTGGGATACTTTTCTTCTTTTGCGCTATTTTTCGATCCCGGATCGTATGTCGTGAGCCGCGAAAAGGACAACAACCTAATCCATCACATTTCTATTACTGAATCCCACGGCACCTTGGGCATGACAACTTCACTTCACGTAGACAAGGGGCCCGCAAACCGAGGGCGTGGGGCTTGGGACCAGGTCTCAATCGCATCGGTGACCCTAACTATTCATCCGTAAGGAGTTACACGATGCACAGCATACCGTTGGAAACCTCTCCAAGCGCCCTACGCCGGGGGCAGCAAGCCTGCTCGGCTGCGCCTATTTTTGGAGCACAAAATCGACTGTTTTCATCACTTTTGGGACACTGTTCTTCTTTTGCGCTGTTTTTTCGTCCCAGATCCTACATCGTTAGCCTCGAAAAGAATGACAACCTAATCCATCACATTTTTATTACCGAATCCCACGATACCATGGGCAAGACAACTTCGCTTCACGTAGAGGTTGGGCCCGCAAACTGAGGGCGTGGGGCTTGGAACCAGGTCTCCGTCGCTCCGGTGCTCATAACTTTCTTTCCTTAAGGAGTTACGCGGCGTACCGTATACCGTTGGAAAGCCCTCCGAGTTTTCTACTACAGGGTAGCAAGCTTGCTCGGCTGCGCATGTTTTCGGAGCCCAAAATAGAACATTTTCATCAGTTTTTGGATAGTTTTCTTCTTTTGTGCTGTTTTTCCGACCCTGATCGTACGTCGTGAGCCACGAAAAGAACGACAACCTAACCCATCACATTTCTATTACCGAATCCCACGGTACCTTGGGCAAGACAACTTCGCTTCACGTAGAGGCTGGGCCCGCAAACCGAGGGCGTGGGGCTTGGTACTAGGTCTCCGTCGCTCCGGTACCCATAACTTTTTATCCATAAGGAGTTACGCGGCACACAACATACCTTTGGAAAGCTCTCTGAGAGCTCTACAACAGGATAGCAAGCCTGCTCTGCTGCACATGTTTTCGGAGCACAAAATCGAACATTTTCATCAGTTTTGGGACACTTTTCTTCTTTTGCGATGTTTTTCCGTCCCGGATCGTACGTCGTGGGCCGCAAAAAGAACGACAACCTAATCCGTTACATTTTTATTACCGAATCCCATGGCAACTTAGGCAAGACAACTTCGCTTCACGTAGAGGTTGGGCCCGAAAACTGGGGGCGTGGGGCTTGGGACCAGATCTCCGTCGCTCCGGTGCCATAACTTTTGATCCGTAAGGAGTTACGCGACGCACAGCATACCGTTGGAAAGCTCTTCGAGAGCTCTACGATGGGGGCAGTAAGCCTGCTCGGCTGTACCTATTTTTGGAGACCAAATTCGAACGTTTTCATCAGTTTCGGGACACTTTTCTTCTTTTGTGCTATTTTTCATTCCAGGATCGTACGTTGTGAGCCGTGAAAAGGTCGACAACCAATTTCATCACATTTCTATTTCTGAATCCCATGCCACCTTGGGCAAGACAACTTCGCTTCACGTAGAGGCTGGGCCCGTAAACCGAAGGCGTGGGGCTTGGGACCAGGTCTCTGTTATCACGCCCCCAACCCGACCTATGGAGGGTAGACTAGGGTGTGATATAATCATTCACGTTCTTTTACGACTATAACTGATTAACGAAGATTAAGATTACCCGTTAGACTAGAACTCCAAAAATTCTCCGAAAAAATCGGCAGCATAACGGCTGTAATTGGCTTCTTAGTTTGACCTGATTTTCTAAACGCCTTGAAATATTCAATCTCAAATTCGATTCCAACTAATGTTACTATTTATCACCAATTGATATGTTTACTGTTTATCTCAAGTCTCGTTTGTTTAACAACTAGCATGGCAACTATGTCTCGTTTATGTGTCGATTCCTGTTACACAAGTACCTGTTGATCTTACCTTACAAATGAGTACCTGTTTAAGATTGGATGGATTCATTTTACTTAGCCCTTTGCCTAATGCTTCATAAGCCTGTAGTAGTTACTAATCAAAGTAGTAAAACGATCAAATAGGGTGTATGTGTGAGGCTTGACCTCGATTTGCGGGCGATACCTCGTTTCGTGTGTCCTAACCTAGATTTGCATGCCTTGACCTAGGTTTAAGAATTGTGTTCGTTTTGTGTGCCATGCATTGAATTACGTGCATTCATTTAGGGTTGCGTGCATTTACTTAGAAAACGTGCATTCATTTCGTAGTTCGTGCCCTACCTCGTAGTGCGTGCCCTCACGCTAATCAAGAAAGCATCTTACACGAAGCACTAGGTCATTAATTAATCCTACAAATTCCACTAACTAATATTAAATTACTAATTCAACCCACTAGAAGACAAAATCTCACAAAAAGCTAGACATTCCTTATTCTTTATTCCTTATTCTTTTTGCACTTTCAACACACAATTAAATAATGCTCAAAAGATGACAAAAATTCAGAATTTAAGCTAGCCTTGGCCGACCACTATGTGTATTTGAACTAGCATTGCATAATTTATTAACTATCCTAGACATTCTATGACAACTAATGACACAAATGCATAAAAAATTAGCTCAAAACTCCTCAAAACTCCACCAATCTCGACAAGATGCTCCATGCCCATGCTAGGAATTTCAAAATGCTTCTTGAAGACATAAAAATCAGAATTGCTAAGCTCAAGGCTGAACACTTGCATCAACAATTGCAAAAGCTATCAATTTTTTTTTCATTTTCTCTCATTCTCCTCACATTTCTCTCTCTCCCACTCATTCTTCTCTCTCTCTCTTGGCCTTGGCTGAGTTTCATCTTACCATTGCTCATCTTCATCATTCCATGGTGCATCAAGACAAGCAACAAGCAAAGAGACTCGACCAAGCTAGCTAAGTTGCAAGAATCACACATGCAAGCTCTTTGAGTCACCATTTCGGCCTTGGTGAGTTTGCTAGCTTCCATTTCTTTTCTTCTTGTTCTAACCACATGCATCTACTAAGAACTTGGCCACTAAGCTAGGAAAAATAGAGAAAATCGAGTTGGAGTCTCGGCTAAGCAAGGAAGAAGAAGAAATTTGTGCTTCATCAAAGTTTTGTGTATCTTCTTGTTCATTTGCTAAGGTGAGGGCTAAAACTTCTTGAAAATCTTTCAAAAATCCACATGCATGCTCTTAAATGTATGTCTTTGCTTCTGTACTTGAGTTATATGTGTGTTCATAAGCTTTTACAACCATGCATGGCAAGATTTTGGCTTGAAGATGATGATAGATGAAATTGGGTTTGGTGACAGCTCTCTATCTTGTTGTTGCGAGGTGAGTTTGGCTAGGAAAATGATGTTGAAAATGCATGAAAATTTATAGGTTACTAGTTTTTCCAGTTTTGAACATTTTTCACAGAAATAGGACAAAGCTAATTTTGACTCTAAGGTCCTCAAAATGGCAAATCATTAAAATGTGTCCAAATCTGGAAGTCTGGAAAAAATGAAGCAGGTTTTGGCAGATGCACTGACCTTATAAAACGAACCAGTTTTGGATTAGTAAATGATGTCAAAAATACATGAAATTTGGTTTGCTGCTATATTTTTCAGTTCTGGACATTTTTGTCAGAAATGGACTAAGGCTAAATCTGACCCTAAGGACCTCAAAAACGACAAGTATTGAAATATGTGCAAATCTGGACATTTTTGTGCAAACCCACTGTTTTGGCTATAACTATTGGACCCGAACTCCAAATGATGCAAGGTTTGTTTCTGATTTTAGTTAATTTCTTAAGCTTTAATTTGACATCTTATTCACTAGAATTGGGAATTTTTTACTTGTCTTAATGATTGTGAGAAAATAGCCTATTGCAGTGAGGGTTTCACTTAGTTATATGCTTAGAAAATTTGTTGTAACTTCTCTTGTGGTATTAAATGCTTGGGATTGTGGCATTGGGATGTTGTGTGGACTGTTTTGAGTACTTGGGGATGTTTGAATTAATTGATGCATGGCTTGAGATTGATTTTGAGTTGACTTGGGGCTTAATCGCACGGGTAAGCACGAAATGGAAACCCTAGTGACTAGGTAAACTTGCTAAGTGTTGATCCTTTGGATATTGTGTGTAATTATATGTTGAGTAGGCTGCCCGTAGTTGCCCTTATAGCCCTAAATGTGATTTTGATCATTGCATGTTGACAAATAGGTCTTTCTTGCATCCAAACCCACGTAAATGTTGTTGCATGTTGAATAGTCTTATTATTTGATTACGTGGACTTTGAATTGAGTTATATGACTTAATTTACGTGCGTACATGGCTGCCCGTTTAATGTTCATATAACTCCATGTGCCTTTCAAGTGAAATTACTTGTCTATTCGTGCCTCGCTTGTTTACTTGTCAATGTGCAATCTTATGACTGTCTGGAGGCAACCTACTTTGTTGTCCTCCTAATGTGATATATTAAATGTCATAAATGTGCATTGCATATGAGGTTGCAACCTTTCATTCTGGCGTGGTAGCGTTCACGCACACTGGGCGGCATCGGGCTTGCCGGTGCAACCGTGACTACCATTGTCCAATTCCCTCTCTCGCTTGGGGGCTAGACTTCCTCGGAGAGTTGGGTCGTAGGATTTCAGGGTACATCCGTAGTACACCCACTTGGCGTGATAAGGGGATGATTTGAAGTCGGCCGCAACAACTGAGAGCAAAAGCTCACCGTATCCTTTTACTATATGTATAAGTACTCTCGCTTGGTTCCTAGAGGACCTCGGGGAGGAAAGACTGGTAATTGTGTTCCTTTACTTTATATTATTGTTATGTACTTAATTGTGTACATTCATGCTTACAAAAGGATTTTCATAAGTTGAACCAGAAAATGAGTTTCAAAACCTATTTCTCGTTCCCCCTCGCTGAGTTCATAAGGACTCACCCTCTTTTATCATCTCAGGTGAAGAAGATCAAGAACAGGTACCTGAGGACGATGTGCCTAACGATGATTCCTTGGAGTGATTACCTGTCCTATGTGCTTTGCGTGATTATGGCTATTTGTGAACTATGCTACTTGAAGACTATTTCTTTTTATGTTGCTCAATGTTTGTAATGTAAAAGACCCCCGTTGTAATTTGGGGTCTAATTTTGGTTTGTACTGATATTTACTAGACAGACACTAGACACTACTATGGTCATTTTGCTATTATTGCTGCTAGTATCTATAATAGGATTATGAAGTATTAGGTAAGGGCTAAGTAAAATGAACCAACCAAATCTTAAGCAGGTACTCGTTGTTAAGCTAAGATCAACAGGTACTTTTGTAACGAGGATAAACAAACAAACGAGACATAGCATCATGCTAGGTTATTAATCAAATGAGACATCGAGGTAACCAGTAGACATTTCAATTGATGGTAAATAGAAATCTTAGTTAGAAATGAGATTGAGAATTGGAAATTTTGAGGCGTTTAGAGAATTAGGTCAAACTAAAGGGCCCAATTACAGTCATTATGCTGCCTGTTTTTCAGAAAATTTTGGAGTTTAGGCTAAAACATTAAGTGTTAAATTTTCATAAATGGGTTAAGTATGTGATATGACTTGAATGTTTAGATCACACCCTAGTCTAACCTTATAGGCCGGGTTGGGGCGTGACAGTCTGTCTAGTTATAAACAGTAACAATCAAAATTAGACCCCAAATTACAACGGGGATCATTTACAATAACAACAACAAGCAACATAAGAAATAGTCTTCAAAACAACATATTGTTCGCAAAACAGCCACAATCACGTAAGGCACGTAGGGCATGCAATCACTCCAAAGAGTCATCAATAGGCACGTTATCCACGGGTGCCTATTCCTGATCTTCTTCACCTGTGATGATAAAAGAGGGTGAGTCCTTATGAACTCAGTTAGGGGAACGAGAAATACGTTTTAAAACTCTTTTTCCGGTTCAACTTATGAAAAACCCTTTTTGAAAGCATGACATATAACACAAGTAAGTTCATAATGTAATATAAAAGTAAAAGAACACAATCACCCGTCTTTCCTCCCCGAGGTCCTCTAGGAACCAAGCGAGAGTACGTATACACATAGCGAAAAGGATACGGTGAGCTTTTGCTCTCAATTCATTTCCAATGACAGTTGTTGCGGCCGACTTCAAATCATCCACTTATTACGCCAAATGGGTGTACTCCAGATGAACCCCGAAATCCTACGACCCAACTCTCCGAGGAAGTCTAGCCCCCAAGCGAGAGAGGGAATTGGACTATGGTAGTCATGGTTGCACCGGCAGGCCTGATGCCGCCCAATGTGCGTGAAACTCTACCACGCCAGAATGAAAGGTTGAAACCTTGTATGCAATGCACATTTATAACATTTAATATATCACATTAGGAGGACAACAAAGTAGGTTGCCTCCGAGCAGTTATAAGATCGCAAATTAACAAGTAAACACACGAGGCAAGTTTTGACATGTAATTTCACTTGTAAAGCACATGGAGTTATATGAATATTAAACGAGCATCCATGTAACACATATAAATCAAGTCATATAACTCATTTCGGGGTTCAAGTAATCAGATAATGAGTTTATACAAGCATGCAATGACGTCTACGTGGGACTGGGTGCAAGAAATGTCTACTTATCAACATGTAATCATTGGGAATCACATTTCAAGCATACTTAACATTTATGAGGCAGCCCACTAACCACACAATTAAACACGATAACCGTAGGATCATCACTTAGTGAGTTTTCATAATCAATAGGGTTTCAATTCATGCTTACACGTGTGATTAAGTCGCAAGTTGTCACACAATTAAACCCAAACCATGCATCGATTTATTAAAACATACTCAATCATCCAAAACAGTCCACACAACATCCAAGTGCCACAATCCCAAGCATTCGATACCACAGGAGAAGTTACAACATTTTTCAAAGCATATCACTAAATAAAAACCTCACTGCAATGGTCTGTTTTCCCATAATCATTTAGACAAGCAAACAATCTCCAATTCTAGTGAATAAAATTTCAAATTAAAGCTTATTGAGTGAACTAAATCCAGAAATAAACCTCGCATCATTTGGAGTTCGGATTCAAGAGTTATAGCTAAAACCATGAGACTATGCAAAACTGTCCAGATTCGTATATATTTCAATACTTGCCATTTTTTAGGGTCTTAGGGTCAGATTTAGCTTTAGTCTATTTCTGACAAAAATGTCTAGAACTGAAAAATATAGCAACCTACCAAATTTCATGCATTTTAGATATCTTTTAGTAGGTCAAAACTGTTTTGTTCTACAAGGTTAGTGAATTGCCAAAAACCTGCTCCATTTTCCCAGATTTTCCAGATTTGGACACCTTTCGATGTTTTGCTATTTTGGAGACCTTAGAGTCAAAATTGGCCTTGGCCTATTTCTACGAAAAAATGCTCAGAACTGGCAAAAATAGTCACCTACCAATTTTTACTCATTTTCAACATCATTTACCAGGCCAATACACTTCGTTCTAACAAGTCAGAAATCTGCCAGTTACGCGATTTTGCCTATCTTCAAGTTCTAGCTGAATATCTTGCCATGCATGGTTATATAAGCTCGTGCACACACATATACAACAAGTACAGAGGTAAATATAGACAAATAAGGGAATGCATGTGGTTTTAGAAAGCTTTTAAAAGGATTAACCCTCACCTTAGCAAGATAATAGATGAAGATGCAGAAAATCCTTGTTTTTGAGCTTTGTGTATGACTTTGAGCTATCCTTGCTTGATTAACTTGCTATGGCCAATGCTTGGAGTGTCCTAGAGAGTGAGCTTGAGGTCTTGGAAGCTCAAGATTTTCCATGGTCGAAAATGAGAGAGAAGGAGAGAGAATGAGAGCTTGAGAGAGTTTTGAGTGAAAGAAATGATATTTTTGTGCATGTGGTCAGCTATAGGCTTGCAAAAACTGAATTTGTGTCTATCTTTTGGAGCATGTTTGAATTTTTAGGCATGCTTGGTGATGTGGCTGAGAATGTGGAGCATGGTGGTTAATAAAATAATGCTTTGGCGCATGGAAAAGATATGACAATGTGTATGATTGTGTCTAAGGATCCATGAATAATTTATGTTGTTCCAATTTTTGCTGCAGGGCAAGGTATGGTCGGCCAAGTGCTGTTAAATTCTGAATTTTTTGTCTTGTTTTAGGAATAATTTATTGTAGGTGCATGGGGTTTGCAAAAGAGTAGGAATAAAGAATAAGAATAAAGAATGTTTGAACATTAAAATATTGAGTTGAATTTGACTTAGGATTAAAATAAGAGTTAGTGGATTTTGGAGAGATTTGAATTAGGATTATAATAATAGTTAGTGATGTTTGTAGGATTATTCTATAGTCTAGTGCTTCGTGTAGGATTCTTTATTGATTAGCGTGCGAGCACGCTTTCCTATGTCTATGGCACGTACTACGAGGTAAGGCACACAATTCAATGCAAATGCACAAATTCCAAGGTAAATGCACGCAACCCTAAGTGAATGCACGTAAACCAATACAAGGCACGTAATTCAATGTAATGCACGTAAATCAAGGTATGACACTTAAATCTAGGTGAAGACACACAATTCAAGGTTAGGGCACACGAAACGAGGTATCGCACGTAAATCGAAGTTAGGGCACATAAGTCGAGGATTTGGGTACAAAATTCTAGGTCAAGGCACGTATGACGAGGCATGCACAAAAACCAAGACAGGGCATATAATCCAAGGTCGGTCATACAATTCTGGGTCTAAGGCACGTAAATCGAGGTAAGACACGTTATTAGGAGTCGGGCCTCACATTCGTCGCTCCGGTGTCTATAACTTTTGATCCGCAAGGAGTTACGCGGGGCACAATAAACCGTTGGAAAACCCTCTGAGAGCTCTACGACAGGGCCGCAACTCTGCTCGGCTGCGCATCTTTTCGAAGCCCAAAATCGAACATTTTCATCAATTTCAGGACACTTTTCTTCTTTTGCGCAGTTTTTCCGCTCCGGATCGTACGTCGTGAGTCGCGAAAAGGACGACAACCTAATCCATCACATTTCTATTACCGAATACCATGGCACCTTGGGCAAGACAACTTCGCCTCACGTAGAGGCTGGGCCCGAAAACCGAGGGCGTGGGGCTTGTGACCAAGTATTCGTCGCTCTAGTGCCTATGACTTTTGATCTGTAAGGAGTTACGCGGCGCACAACATATCGTTGGAAAGCTCTCTGAGAGCTCTACAATAGGGGCAGCTAGCCTGCTCGACTGCAGCTATTTCGGAGTCCAAAATTGAACGTTTTCATTAGTTTCGGGATACTTTTCTTCTTTGGCGCTGTTATTCTATCCCAGATCGTTCGTCGTGAGCCGCGAAAAGGACGACAACCAAATCCATCACATTTCTATTACTGAATACCACGACATTTTGGGCAAGACAACTTCACTTCACGTAGAGGCTGGGCCCACAAACTGAGGGCGTGGGGCTTGGGACCAAGTCTCCGTTGCTCCGGTTCCCATAACTTTTTATCCTTAAGGAGTTACGCGATGCACACCATACCGTTGGAAAGCTCTCTGAGAGCTCTATGAAAGGGCTGCAAGTCTGCTCGGCTACGTATGTTTTCAGAGCCCAAAATCAAACATTTTCATCAGTTTCGGGACAGTTTTCTTCTTTTGGAATGTTTTTTCATCCCGAATCGTACGTCGTGAGTCGCGAAAAGAACGACAACCTAATCCATCACATTTCTATTACCGAATCCCATGGCACCTTGGGCAAGACAACATCGCTTCACGTAGAGACTGGGCCCGCAAACCGAGGGCGTGGGGCTTGGGACCAAGTCTCTGTCGCTTTGGAGCCCATAACTTTTTATCCGTAAGGAGTTACGCGACGCACAACATACCGTCGGAAAGCCTTCTGAGAGCTCTACGACAGGGCCCTCAAGCCTGCTCGGCTGTGCTTGTTTTTGGAGCCCAAAATCTAACATTTTCATAATTTTTGGGATACTTTTCTTCTTTTGGGCTATTTTCCGTCCCGGATCGTACGTCGTGAGCCTCGAAAAGGACGACAACCTAATCCATCACATTTTTATTACTGAATCCCACGCCACCTTGGGCAAGACAACTTCGGTTCACGTAGAGGCTGGGCCCGCAAACAGAGGGCGTGGGGCTTGGGACCAGGTCTCCGTCGCACCGGTGCTCATTACATTTTATCCGTAAGGAGTTACACGGTGCACAACATACCGTTGGAAAGCTCTCTAAGAGCTCTACGACATGGCAGCAAGCCTGCTCTGCTGCGGCTATTTTTGGAGCCCAAAATCGAACGTTTTCATCAGTTTTGGGACACTTCTCTTCTTTTACGCTGTTTTTCCATCTTGGATCGTACGTCATTAGCCGCGAAAAGGACGATAACCTAATCCATCACATTTCTATTATCGAATCCCACGGCACCTTGGGAAAGACAACTTCGCTTCACGTAGAGGCTGGGACTGTAAACTGAGGGCGTGGGCCTTGTAACTAGGTCTCTGTCGCTCCGGTGCCTATAACTTTTGATCCGTAAGGAGTTATGCAGTGCACAGCATACCGTTGGAAAGCTCTACGAGAGCTATACAACGGGGAAGCAAGCTTGCTCGGCTGCGCCTATTTTTGGAGCCCAAAATTGAATGTTTTCATCAGTTTTGGGCCACTTTTCTTCTTTTGCGCTGTTTTTCCATCGCGGATCGTACGTCGTGAGCCGCTAAAAGGACGACAACCTAATTCATCACATTTCTATAACCGAATCCGTTGCCACATTGGGCAAGACAACTTCGCTTCACGCAGAGGCTGGGCCCACAAACCGAGGGCGCCAGGCTTGGGACCAGGTCTCCGTCGCTCCGGTGTCCAAAACTTTTGATCCGTAAGGAGTTACGCGGCGCACAACATACCGTTGGAAAGCTCTTCGAGAGCTGTACGACGGGGGCAGCATGCCTGCTCTGTTGCGCCTGTTTTCAGAGCACAAATTTGAACATTTTCATCAGTTTTGGGACACTTTTCTTCTTTTGCGCTATTTTTCCATCCCATATCATACGTCGTGAGACGCGAAAAGGATGACAACCTAATCCATCACATTTCTATTACCAAATCACACGTCACCTTGGGCAAGACAACTTCACTTCACATAGAGGCTGGGCCCGCAAACAGAGGGCGTGGGGCTTGCGACTAGGTATCCGTCGCTCCGGTGCCCATTACTTTTGATCCTTAAGCAGTTACGCGGTGCATAACAAACCGTCTGAAAGCTCTCCGAGAGCTCTACGACGAGGAAAACAAGCCTGCTCGGCTACGCCTATTTCGGAGTCCAAAATGGAACGTTTTCATCTATTTTGGGTCACTTTTCTTCTTTTGCGCAGTTTTTCCGTTCCGGATCGTACGTTGTGAGCTGCAAAAAGGCTGACAACCTAATCCATCACATTTCTATTACCGAATCCCACGGCACCATGGGCAAGAAAACTTTACTTAATGTAGAGGCTGAGCCCGCAAACCGAGGGTGTGGGACTTGGGACCAAGTCTCTGTCGTTCCGGTGCCCATAACTTTTGATTTTTAAGGAGTTACGCGGTGCACAACATACCGTTGGAATGCTCTCTGAGAGCTCTATGATAGGGGCGCAAGCCTGCTCAATTGTGCATGTTTTCGGAGCCCAAAATCTAACATTTTCATAATTTTTGGGACACTTTTCTTCTTTTGCGCTGTTTTTCCGTCCTGGATCGTACGTCGTGAGCTACGAAAAGGATGACAACCTAAACAATCACATTTCTATTACCGAATCCCTAAGCAATCACATTTCTATTACCGAATTTCACGCCACCTCGGGCAAGACAACTTCACTTCATTTAGAGGCTGAGCCCGCAAACCGAGGGCGTAAGGCTTGGGACCAGGTCTCTGTCGCTCCGGTGCCCATAACTTTTGATCCGTAAGGAGTTACGCGGTGCACATCATACTGTTAGGAAGCTCTCCGAGAGCTCTAGAAATGGAGCAGCCAGCTCGGTAGGCTGTGCCTATTTTCGGGGCCAAAAATCGAACGTTTTCATCAGTTTCAAGACACTTTTCTTATTTTACCCTATTTGTCTGTCTCGGATCATACGTCGTGAGTTGTGGAAAGGACGATAACCTAATCCACCACATTTCTATTACCGAATCCCACGCCACCTTGGGCAAGACAACTTCGCTTCATGTAGAGGCTGGGCCCGCAAACTGAGGGCGTGGGGCTTGGGACTAGGCCTCCATTGCTCTAGTTCCCATAAATTTTGATCCGTAAGGAGTTACGCGGTGCACAACATACCGTTGCAAAGCTCTCCGAGAGCTCTACGACAGGGCAGCAAGCCTGCTCGGCTGCGCTTGCCTTCGGAGCCCGAAACAGAACCTTTTCATTAGTTTTGGGACACTTTTCTTCTTTTGCGTTGTTTTTTCGTCCCGAATCGTACGTCATGAGCCGCGAAAAGGACGACAACCTAATCCATCACATTTCTATTACCGAATCCCACTGCACCATGGGCAAGACAACTTCGTTTTACGTAGAGGCAAGGCCCGCAAACCGATGACGTAGGGCTTGGGACTAGGTCTCCGTCGCTCCGGTGTCCATAACTTTTGATCTGTAAGGAGTTACACGGCGGACAACACACCGTTGGAAAGCTCTCCTAGAGCTCTACAATAGGGGCAGCTAGTTTCGGGACACTTTTCAATAGTTTCGGGACACTTTTCTTCTTTTGAGCTGTTTTTTCATCCCAGATCGTACGTCGGGGGCCGCGAAAAGAATGACAACCAAATCCATCACATTTATGTTAACGAATCCCACGCCACCTTGGGCAAAACAACTTTGCTTAACGTGGAGGCTGGGCTCGTAAACCGAGGGCGTGGGGCTTGGGACCAGGTCTCTGTTGCTCCGGTGCCCATAACTTTATATCCGTAAGAAGTTACGCGACGCACAACATACCGTTGGAAAGCTCTATGAGAGCTCTACGACAGGGTCGCAAGTGTGCTCAGCTTTGCATGTTTTCGGAGACCAAAATCGAACATTTTCATCATGTTCCAGACACTTTTATTCTTTTGCACTGTTTTTCCGTTGTGGATCGTAAGTAGTGAGCCGTGAAAAGGACGACAACCAAATCCATCACATTTCTATTACCGAATCCCACGCCATCTTGCCCAAGACAACTTCGCTTCACGTAGAGGCTGGGACCGCAAACCGATGGCGTGGGACTTGGGACCAGGTCTCCGTTGCTCCGGTGCCCATAACTTTTGATGCGTAAGGAGTTACGCGGCGCATAGCATACCGTTGGAAAGCTCTCCGAGAGATCTACAATAGGGGCATCCAGCATGCTAGGCTACGCCTTTTTTCAGAACCCAAAATTGAACATTTTCATCAGTTTCGGGACACTTTTCTTCCTTTGCGCTGTTTTTTCATCTCGGATCGTACATCGCGAGCCGAGAAAAGGACGACAACCAAATCCATCACATTTTTATTAACGAATCCCACGGCACCTTGGGCAAGACAACTTCGCTTAATGTAGAGGCTGGTCCCGTAAACCGAGGGCGTGGGGCTTGGGACCAAGTCTCCGTCGCTCCAGTGCCCCTAACTTTTTATCCGTAAGGAGTTACGCGACGCACAGCATACTGTTGGAAAGCTCTCTGAGAGCTCTACGTCAGGGAAGCAAGTCTGCTCGGTTGCGCATGTTTTCAGAGCCCATAATCGAACATTTTTATCATTTTTGGGATACTTTTCGTCCTTTGCGTTGTTTTTCTATCCCGGATCGTACGTCGTGAGCCGCAAAAAGGACGACAACCTAATCCATCACATTTCTATTACCGAATCCCACGAAACCTTGGGCAAGACAACTTCACTTTATGTAGAGGCTGGGCCTGCAAACCGAGGGCATGGGGCTTGGGACCAAGTCTCTGTCGCTGCAGTGCCCATAACTTTTGAACCGTAAGGAGTTACATGGAGCTCAGCATACCGTTAGAAAGCTCTCCAAGAGCTCTACAACGGGGGCAGCTAGCTTGATAGGCTATGCCAATTTTTAGAGCCCAAAATTAAACGTTTTGATCAGTTTCGGGACACTTTTCTTCTTTTGCGATGTTTTTTCATCCCGGATCGTATGTCGGGGGCCGCGGAAAGGACGACAACCAAATCCACCACATTTCTATTATCGAATCCCACGCCACCTTGGTCAAGACAACTTCACTTCACGTAGAGGCTGGGCCCATAAACCGAGGGCGTGAGGCTTGGGACCATGTCTCCGTCACTCCGGTGCCCATAACTTTTTATCCGTAAGGAGTTACGTGACGCACAGCATACCGTTGGAAAGCTCTCTGAGAGCTCTACGACAGGGTCGCAAGTGTGCTCGGCTGCACATGTTTTCATATCCCAAAATCGAACATTTTCATCAATTTCTGGACACTTTTCTTCTTTTGCGCTGTTTTTCCATCCAGGATCGTACGTCGTGAGCCACGAAAAGGACGACAACCTAATCCATCATATTTCTATTACCGAATCCCACGGCACCTTGGGCAAGACAACTTCGCTTCACGTAGAGGCTGGGCCCGCAAACCGATGGCGTGGGACTTGGGACCAGGTCTCCGTTGCTCCGGTGCCCATAACTTTTGATGCGTAAGGAGTTACGCGGCGCACAACATACCGTTGGAAAGCTCTCCGAGAGCTCTACAACAGGGGCATCCAGCATGCTATGTTGTGCCATTTTCAGAGCCCAAAATTGAACATTTTCATCAGTTCCGGGACACATTTCTTCTTTTGCGCTGTTTTTTTGTCCCGGATCGTACGTAGTGAGCCGCGAAAATGACGACAACCTAATCCATCACATTTCTATTATCGAATCCCACGGCACCTTGGGCAAGAGAACTTCGCTTCACGTAGAGGCTAGGCCCATAAACCGAGTGCGTGGGGCTTGGGACCAGGTCTCCATCGCTCCGGTTCCTATAACTTTTTATCCGTAAGGAGTTACGCGGTGCACATCATACCATTGGAAAGCTCTCTGAGATCTCTACGACAGGGCCACAAGCCTGCTCGCCTGCGCTTGTTTTCAGAGCCTAAAATCGAACATTTTCTTCATTTTTGGGACACTTTTCTTCTTTTGCGCTGTTTTTCCGTCCTGGATCGTACGTCGTGAGCTGCGAAAAAGACGACAACCTAATCCATCATATTTCTATTACCGAATCCCACAGTACCATGGGCAATACAACTTCGCTTTTTGTAGAGGCTGGGACAGCAAACCAAGGGCGTGGGGCTTGGGACCAGGTCTCCGTCACTCCGGCGCCCATAACTTTTGATCCGTAAGGAGTTACGCGGCGCACAACATACCGTTAAAAACCACTCCAAGAGCTCTACAATGGGGGCAGAAAGCTTGCTAGGCTGTGCCTATTTTCGGAGCACAAAATTGACCGTTTTTATCAGTTTCGGGACATATTTATTCTTTTGCGCTGTTTTTCCCTCTCGGATCGTATGTCGTGAGCCGATAAAAGGACGACAACCAAATCCATCACATTTCTATTACCGAATCCCACGCCACCTTAGGCAAGAGAACTTTGCTTGACGTTGAGGCTGGGACCGCAAACCGAGTGCGTGGGGCTTGGGACCAGGTCTCCGTCGCTCCGGTGCCCATAACTTTTGACCCGTAAGGAGTTACGCGGCGCACAGCATACCGTTGGAAAGCTCTCTGAGAGGTCTGCAATGGGGGCAGCTAGCTCGCTAGGCTGCGTCTATTTTCAGAGCCCTAAATTGAAAGTTTTCATCAGTTTTGGGACACTTTTCTTCTTTTGCGCTGTTTTTTCATCCCGGATCGTACGTCGTGAGCCACGAAAAGGACTAAAACCAAATCCATCACATTTCTATTAATGAATCCCATGCCATCTTTATCACGCCCCAACTCGACCCCACCTACAATCAGTCAGGACGCAACGGGATTTCAGCAGTATAACGACAGTAAATAGAATACCGAGGTTCTAAACCAACCTCATTAATAACATTAAACATCTAATTCCATAACCATACAAACAATAACTCCTCAACAGCATAACAACACACAACATAACCGTAATATACAATAATCAGTCCTCATTATCTACCTCCGTTCCAACATAACATACAATACCTCAACCTTATCATACATTTCAAAAATAAGTTGAGACCCACCCATCTAACAACTTAACCATAGACAAAAGAAGCTGCTAGAATAGTAACAACTAATTTATATTCTTTTCAGCATCCTATACAACAAGAACTATAAAGCATAAAAAGGCTACTAAGCTAATATACATGATAAATAACAGCACAGAATCACGGATAAGGCTCTGGAACATATGACTCGTCCACGTAAGGCACATTTTCCTCCTCAAGAGGCACGTACCCGTAATCCTGCGATAGTACACCTGTAAGCATGCAATAATAAAGAGTGAGCTTATATAAATAAGCCCAATTAGGATCCAATAGATCTCGAGCAAGGTCTACTAAGCTCCTTGGAATAATCCTTTGAGTCAGTAAACACACAATGAACATCAATAATTATTATAAATGCAACAATAGTAATAACTGTAAACACACAATAAGGATACGATACATTTGCTGATGAAACTCCATACACCAATTACATGCTCAACAACCCCTTCAAACTCAATGACACAATTCCTGAGGTACCTTGACCTAGACCCACACCCCATGGCCTCTCCGCCCATGCGAGATAGGGATTAGCCATGATAACTGTGCCCGCAGCCCAGGATGCCTCCCGAGGAGACACAACATTATCAAAGCTCACAACAATGAGAATTAACATAAATAAACCGAGAGATCAGCAACAAAAGTGCCCAATTCCCGTATTCAATAATCAATCAATAATCTGAGAGATCAGCAACAAAAGTGCCTGATTCTCGTACTCAATAATAATTAAATAAACTGGGAGATCAGCAATAAAAGTGTCCGATTCCCATATTCAATAATCAATCAATAATCTGGGAGATCAACAACAAAAGTGCCCGATTCCCATATTCAATAATCAATCAATAAATTGGGAGATCAGCAACAAAAGTGCCCGATTCCAGTAATCAATAATAATCAATATAACATCAATATTTAATTAAACAACAAACGACTAAGTTAGATGACAAAGTAGGCCATCCAACTTAACATGCATGAAACACGTAATCTAACCCTAGTCTAACCATTAACAACTCACAATTCAATCACTCAAACACACCCAATCATCTAAAGGTTCAATTCAACAATTTAAAGAAAGACAACCTAAACTTCAAATAATTATATCTTACATTTTACTAATCCAAACAACTCCAAATCAGTTTCAAACACTCACCCATTCAATCAACTACATTAGCCCCCTCGGAAACCAACCAAAACACATACAAATCATGCCCAATAACCCTGAAACCCTAGTGTATCATGGCTGAAATTTCTGGATTTTGGCACGGACACCACAATCGAAAATTAGGCATTACAACGGCGCTACCACGTAATTATCAATCTTTTAGAAATCGACGGCAATCGATTCCGATCAACACAACTCAATATATTCAACATTTAACAAATTAATCAACTTTAAATACCCGAAAAATAATAAATAAGCTACATCCGTTCAAAACTCGTAGTATTGCATATAAATGATCCCTAGCATGCATGGAGCAATAATCTAACATCAGATTAACATTCTAACGGTTAGATATTCAATTCTACGCAAAAACACAAAAGATGAGTTTTGAGATCTAGAATTTTTCTCTCACCTTTGATGCAAACCAAGGCTAGAAATAGGTAGAATGGATGCCCAACAAGAAAAATCAAGCTTTGAATGAAGTGATTTGGCCTTGAAATGAAGTTATTATGTAAAAATTACTTTGAAAAACCTTGAAAATGCTCTTATTCTTCCTCCCCCTTGAACTCACGGTTTTGTGTGTGTTTTGTGGTGTTTTTGGCTTGTTTTAATGTGTGTAACTACTTATGAGCAAGGTGGTCAACATTTAAATGAAAGTCAAAGTTAAAAACTTAGTATTTTTAGTGTTTTCTTGTCTTTAAATGCATTTTCTTGATCACCAATGCTCAAAACAATTATGCAACACCCAAGTTATCTCAAGTGGGTTATTTTTAGGTGACAAGAAGTTTTACATTCAAACAATTCTACCCGAGTCGGCTTAAAACTCGATTTTCGCAAAAGTCGGTGTAAAAACCCTAATAAATTCCTAAGCTGATTTTAAAACTGTTTTAATCAAACACAGGTCTATTAAAGTCCGTGGTCTAGGTCTAGAAGGGTTAAAAAGACCTGTTTCAAAATTTTAGCGGACGTGTTTCGAAAATACTATTCATTGAAAATCGACGATAAAATTTCTGACTCCGTTTTTTATGAAAATTTCATGAATGCACATTTAGCATGTTTTAAGAGTATTGATATCAAAATTATCACATTCTAAGTCATGTAGCACATAGACAGGTCAATTCATGCAAAACGAGAATAAAACACGCAAAGCGAGATAAGGTCAAAAATTTGGGGTTTCACAATCTTGGGCAAGACAACATCGCTTCACGTAGAGGCTGGGCCCGCAAACAGAGGACGTGAGGCTTGGCACCAGGTGTCCGTCGATCCGGTGCTCATTACTTTTTATTCGTAATGAGTTACATGGCGCACAGCATACCATTGGAAAGCTCTCCGAGAGCTCTACGACGGGGGAAGGAAGCTTGCTTGGCTGCACTTGTTTTTGGAGCCTAAAATCGAACGTTTTCTTCAATTTCATGACACTTCTCTTATTTTGCGTTGTTTTTTCGTCCTGGATCGTACATCGTGAGCCGCGAAAAGGACAACAACCTAATCCATCAAATTTATATTACCGAATCCCACATCACATTGGGCAAGATAACTTCGCTTCACGTAGAGGCTGGGCTCGCAAACCGAGAACGTGGGGCTTGGCACTAGGTCTCCGTCGCTCCAGTGTCCATAACTTTTGATCTGTAAGAAGTTACGCGGTGCACAGCATACCGTTGGAAATCTCTCCGAGAGCTCTACAATGGAGGCAGCTAGCTTGCTAGGCTGTGCCTATTTTCGGAGCCCAAAATTAAACGTTTTGATCAGTTTCGGGACACTTTTATTCTTTTGAGCTGTTTTTTCATCCCGGATCGTACGTCGGGGGCCGCGAAAAGGACGACAACCAAATCCATCACATTTCTATTAACGAATCCCACGTCACCTTGGGCAAGACAACTTTGCTTAACGTGGAGGCTGAGCCCGTAAACCGAAGTCGTGGGGCATAGGACCAGGTCTCCGTTGCTCCGTGCCCATAACTTTATATCCGTAAGGAGTTACGCGATGCACAGCATACCGTTGGAAAGCTCTCTAAGAGCTCTACGACAGGGTCGCAAGTGTGCTCAGCTGCGCATGTTTTCGGAGCCCAAAATTGAACATTTTCATCATGTTCGGGACACTTTTCTTTTTTGGGGTTGTTTTTCCGTCCTGGATTGTACGTTGTGAGCCGCGAAAAGGACGACAACCTAATCCATCACATTTCTATTACCGAATCCCATGCCACATTCGAGAAGAGAAATTCGCTTCACGTAGAGGCTGGGCCCGCAAACCGAGGGCGTGGGACTTGGGACCAGGTCTCTGTTGCTCCGGTGCCCATAACTTTTGATCCGTAAGGAGTTACCCGGTGCACAGCATACCTTTGGAAAGCTCTCCGAGAGCTCTACAACGATGGCATCCAGCATGCTAGGCTGCGCCTTTTTTCGGAACCCAAAATTGAACATTTTCATCAGTTTTGGGACACTTTTCTTCATTTGCGCGGTTTTTTCATCCCGGATCGTACGTCGCGAGCCGAGAAAAGGACGACAACCAAATCCATCACATTTCTATTAATGAATCCCACTCTACCTTGGACAAGAGAACTTCACTTCACGTAGAGGTTGGTCCTGTAAACCGAGGGCGTGGGGCTTGGGACAAGGTCTTCGTCGCTCCGGTGCCCATAACTTTTTATCCGTAAGGAGTTACGCGACGCACAGCATACCGTTGGAAAGCTGTCTGAGAGCTCTACGATAGGGCTACAAGCCTGCTCGGCTGCGCATATATTTAGTGCCCAAAATTGAACATTTTCATCATTTTTGGGACACTTTCTTCCTTTACGTTGTTTTTCCGTCCTGGATCGTACGTCATGAGCCGCGAAAAAGACAACAACCTAATCTATCATATTTCTATTACCGAATCCCAAGGCACCATTGGCAAGACAACTTCGCTTCACGTAGAGGCTGGGCCCGCAAACCGAGGGCATGGGGCTTGGGACCAGGTCTCTGTCGCTCCGGTGCTCATAACTTTTGATCCGTAAGGAGTTACGCGGTGCACAACATACTGTTGGAAAGCTCTCCGAGAGTTCTACCACGGGGGCAGCAAGCTTGCTAAGCTGCACCTATTTTCTGAGCCTAAAATTAAACGTTTTGATCAGAGTCGGGACACTTTTCTTCTTTTGCGCTATTTTTTCATCCCGGATCGTACGTCAGGGGCCGCGGAAAGGACGACAACCAAATCCACCACATTTCTATTAACGAATTCCACGCCATCTTGGGCAAGACAACTTCGCTTCACGTAGAGGCTAGGCCCATAAACCGAGGGCGTGGGGAATGGGACCATGTCTGCATCGTTCCGGTGCCCATAACTTTTTATCCGTAAGGAGTTACGCGACGTACAACATACCGTTGAGAAGCTCTCTGAGAGCTCTACGACAGGGTCGCAAGTGTGCTCGGCTGCACATGTTTTCGTATCCCAAAATCGGACGTTTTCATCAGTTTCGTGATACTTTTCTACTTTTGCGCTGTTTTTCCGTCCCGGATCGTACGTCGTGAGCCTCGAAAAGGACGACAACCTAATCCATCTCATTTCTAATACCAAATTCCACGGCAACTTGGGCAAGACAACTTTACTTCACGTAGAGGATGGGCCCGCAAACCGAGGGCGTGGGACTTGGGACCAGGTCTCCGTTGCTTTGGTGCCCATAACTTTTGATCCGTAAGGAGTTACGCGGTGCATAGCATACCGTTGGAAAGCTCTCCGAGAGCTCTACAACGGGGGCATCCAGTATGCTAGGCTGCGCCTGTTTTGGGATCCCAAAATTGAACATTTTCATCAGTTTCGGGACACTTTTCTTCTTTTGCGCTATTTTTTCATCCCAGATCGTACGTTTTGATTCGCAAAAAGGAAGACAACCAAATCCGTCACATTTTTATTAACGAATCCCATGCCACCTTGGGCAAGACAACTTTGCTACACGTAGAGGCTGGGCCGTAAACCGAGGGCGTGGGGCTTGGGACCAGGTTTCCGTCGCTCCGGTACCTATAACTTTTTATTCGTAAGGAGTTACGCGGTGCACAGCATACCGTTGGAAAGCTCTCTGAGAGCTCTACAGCAGGGCCACAAGTCTGCTCACCTGCGCTTGTTTTCAGAGCCTAAAATCGAACATTTTTAACAGTTTCGAGACATTTTTTTTCTTTTGCCCTATTTTTTCGTCCTGCATCGTACGCCATGTTCCGCAAAAAGGGCGACAACCTAATCCATCACATTTTTATTACCAAATCCCATGACACCTTGGGCAATACAACTTCACTTCACGTAGAGGCTGGGCCAGCAAACCCAGGGCGTAGGGCTTGGGACCAGGTCTCCGTCACTCCGGTGCCCATAACTTTTGATCTGTAAGGAGTTTCGCGGCGCACATCATACCATTGGAAAGCTCTCCGAGAGCTCTATAATAGGGGTAGCTAGCTTTCTAGGATGCGCCTATTTTCGGAGCCCAAATTTGAACATTTTCATTAGTTTTGGGACATTTTTATTCTTTTGCGCTACTTTTTTATCTCGGATCGTACGTCAGGGGTCGCGAAAAGGACGACAACCAAACCCATCACATTTCTATTAACGAATCCCACGCCACCTTAGGCAGGACAACTTCGCTTGACTTAGAGACTGGGACCGCAAACCTAGTGCGTGGGGCTTTGGACCAGTTCTCCGTCGCTCCGGTGCCTATAACTTTTGATCCGTAAGGAGTTACGCGGCACACAGCATACCGTTGGAAAGCTCTCCGAGAGCTCTGCAATGGGGGTAGTTAGCTTGCTAGGCTGCGTCTATTTTTAGAGCCCTAAATTGAAAGTTTTCATCAGTTAAAAGGACGAAAACCAAATCCATCACATTTCTAGTAACGAATCCCACGCCATCTTGGGCAAGACAACATTGCTTCACATAGAGGCTGGGCCCGCAAATAGAGGACGTAAGGCTTGGCACCAGGTCTCTGTCGCTTCGGTGCTCATTACTTTTTATCCGTAAGGAGTTACACGGCGCACAGCATACCGTTGGAAAGCTCTACGACAGGGCAGCAAGCCTGCTTGGCTGCGGCTATTATTGGAGCCCAAAATCGAACGTTTTCATCAATTTTGTGACACTTCTCTTCTTTTACACTGTTTTCCGTCCCGAATCGTACGTCGTGAGTCACGAAAATGATGACAACCTAATCCGTCACATTAGTATTACCGAATCCCATGGCTCCTTGGGCAAGACAACTTCGCTTCACATAGAGGTTGGGCCCGTAAACCGAGGGCGTGGGTCTTCGGACCGGTCTTCGTCGCGCCGGTGCCCATAACTTTTGATTAGTAAGGAGTTACGCGGCGTATAGCATATCGTTGGAAAGCTCTCCGAGAGCTCTACGAAGGGAGAAGCGAGCTTGCTTATCTGTGTCTATTTTTGGAGCCCAAAATTGAAAGTTTTCATCAGTTTTAGGACACTTTCCTTCTTTTGTGCTAGTTTTTCTATCGCAGATCGTACGTCGTGAACCGCAAAAGGGACGACAACCAAATCCGTCATATTTCTATTATCGAAAACCACAACAACATGGGCAAGACAACTTCACTTCACGTAGAGGCTGGGCACGCAAACAGAGGGCGTGGGGCTTGGGGCCAGGACTACGTCGCTCCGGTGACCATAACTTTTTATCCGTAAGGAGTTATGTGATGCACAACATACCGTTGGAAAGCTCTCTGAGAGCTCTATGACAGGGCCGGAAGCCTGCTCAGCTGTGCATGTTTTTGGAGTCCAAAATTGAACATATTCATCAGTTTCGGGACACTTTTCTTCTTTTACGCTGTTTTTTCGTCTCGGATCGTACGTCGTGAGCCGCGGAAAGGACGACAACCAAATCTACCATATTTCTATTACCGAATCCCATGCCACCTTGGGGAAGACAACTTCGCTTCACGTAGAGGCTTGGCCGGCAAACCGAGGGAGTGGGGCTTGGGACCAGGTCTCCGTCGCTCCGGTGCCAATAACTTTTTATCCGTAAGGAGTTACGCGGCGCATAATATACCGTTGGAAAGCTCTCTGAGAGCTCTACGGCAAGGCAGTAAGCCTGCTCGGCTGCGATTACTTTTGAAGCCGAAAATCAAATATTTTCATATGTTTCGGGACACTTTTCTTCATCTGTGCCGTTTTTCCATCCTGTATCGTACGTCGTGAGCCGCGAAAAGGATGACAACCTAATCCATCACATTTCTATTACCGAATCCTATGGCACCTTGGGCAAGACAACTTCACTTCACGTGGAGGCGGGGCCCGCAAACCGAGGACGTGAGGCTTAGGACCAGGTCTCCGTCGCTCCGGTGCTTATTACTTTTTATCCGTAAGGAGTTACACGGCGCACATCATACCGTTAGAAAGCTCTCCGAGAGCGCTACGACAGGGCAACAAGCCTGCTCGGCTGTGGCTATTTTTGGAGCCCAAAATTGAACATTTTCATCAGTTTTGGGACACTTCTCTTCTTTTACGCTGTTTTTCAGTCTCGGATCGCACGTTGTTCGCCTCGAAAAGGACGATAACCTAATCCATCACATTTCTATTACCGAATTCCACGGCACCTTGGGCAAGACAACTTGGCTTCACATAGAGGCTGGGCCTGCAAACCGAGGGCGTGCGACTTGGGACTAGGTATTCGTCGCTCCGGTGCCCATAACTTTTGATCCGTAAGGAGTTACGGGCGCACAGCATACCGTTGGAAAACTCACCGAGAGCTCTATGACGGGGGCATTAAGCCTGCTCGGCTGCGCCTATTTTCGGAGCCAAAAATTGAACATTTTCATCAATTTCGAGACACTTTTCTTCTTTTGCTATGTTTTTCCGTCCCAGATCGTACGTCGTGAGCCGTGAAAAGGATGACAACATAATCCATCACATTTCTTTTACCGAATCCCATGTCACCTTGGGCAAGACAACTTCTCTTCACGTAGAGGCTGGGACTGCAAACCGAGGGCGTGGGGCATGGGACCAGGTCTCCGTCGCTTCGGTGCCCATAACTTTTGATTTGTAAGGAGTTACACGGCGCAAATCATAACGTTGGAAAGTTCTCCGAGAGCGCTACAACGGGGGCAACCAGCTTGTTAGGCTGCGCTAGTTTTTGGAGCCAAAAATTGAACATTTTTATCAGTTTCGGGACACTTTTCTTCTTTTGTGCTGTTTTTTCATCCTGGATCGTAAGTCGTGAGCCACGAAAAGGACGACAACCCAATCTATCACATTTTTTTTACCAAATCCCATGCCACCTTGGGTAAGATAACTTCACTTCACATAGAGGCTGGGCCCACAAACTGAGGGCGTAGGGCTTGGGAACAGGTCTCCGACGCTCCGGTGCCTATAACTTTTGATCCGTAAGGAGTTACACAGTGCACAGCATACCGTTGGAAAGCTCTCCGAGAGCTCTATTACGGGGGCGGCAAGCCTACTCGGCTGCGCCTATTTTCGGAGGCCAAAAATGAACGTTTTCATCTGTTTCGGGACACTTTTCTTCTTTTGTGCTATTTTTTCGTCACGGATAGTACGTCGTGAGCCATGAAAAGGACGACAACAAAATCCATCATATTTCTATTATCGAATCCCACGATACCTTGTTCAGAAGTCTTAGTCGGTATTCTTATTCAGCGTTCTTATTCAAGTTTCTTGTTCGGTATTCCTAGTTGACATACTTAGTTGGTATTCAGAATTTGGTTTTCGGTCATTCATTCCGTATGTTTGAGCCAGCAGTGCTTGAGTGAAGAATTACGAGGATGCAATTGTTTTAAGGAGGGGAGAATGTGAAACCCCACTTTTTATCTTAACTTTGATTTGCGTGTTTTGCCTCGTTTTGCATGCTTTGACCTGTTTTATGTGTTATATGAGTTCGAATGTGCTAAATATGTGGTTTATATTCCTAATACATGCTATGTGTGCATTCATGAAATTTTCATCAAAATCAGCATCAAAAATTTTATCGTTGATTTTTGTGAATAGTATCTTAAACGCACGCCCACTAAAATTTTGACACGGGTATTTTTAAGGTTTGAAAACCTAGTCCTCTATTATTAATACACCCATGTTTGATAAAAATTGATTTTTAAAATGGAATAGGAATTTAAATAGATTTTACGAGCGAAAAAGTACGTTTTTAAGATAAAATAGTGATTTTTGCTCAAAACGATTCTTGTGTTGACTTTCATTGACCTAGTATTTATTAAATACAAATTATATTTCATTTTAATATTTATAAAATGGCACAATTGAAAAATGTATTTAAAAGACATTTGAAAACAAATAAATATAACTTTTCACCTTCTTTTGTAAAAATCAAGTTTTTACCCGAGTGGGTGTATGAGTATGCATGTGAAATGTTGTCACCTATTTTTAAACTACTAAATATAGTATTTTTTACTTGAGCAAGCAAAATAGTCAAGAAAAACTACTTAAAGACTAAAAACATTAATTAAAAGACTAGAAAATCAACTTTGACTTTTAATATTTTTGTTGACTTTGAGTTTATATCATCAACACACATTAAAACAAGCCAAAAACACCCCAAAAACACACACAAAACCGTGAGTTCAAGGAGGAGGAGGAATAAGGCATTTTCAAGGCTTTTCAAAGCATTTTTCTCATAGATTTTACAATTCAAGTCCAAATCACTTCATTCAAAGCTTGATTTTGCTTGTTGGGCATCCATTCTACATCTTTCTTCCATCAAAATACATCAAAGGTGAGAGAAAAATTCTAGATCTCAAAATGTCATTTTTATGGTTTTGCATATAATTGAATTTTGAACTGTTAGAATGTTAATTTGAAGTTATATTATTGCTCAGTGCATGCTAAGGATAGATTATATGTATTCTTATGAGATTTGAACCGTTGTAGCATAAATTTTTATTTTCGGGTATTTAAAGTTGATATCTTGGCCAATTGTTGAATATTTTGAGTTGTAGTGATTGGAATTGATTACCGTCGATTTCTAAAAGTTTGTTAAATACGGGGTAGTGCTGTTGTAATGCCGAAATTCTGTTGTGCCCTGACTGATCGTAGGAGGGGTCAAGTTAGGGCGTGACATTTAGTGGTATCAGAGCTTATATTTAGCTGTCAGCCGGTGTATCCTCGGAATGTGGGTAGTGGTCCAAGCATGCAAGTATGTATGAAGTGAAAAAAAAGAGAACTATGTGTTAATATGATTAAATGATTAAGTGATTATGTGATTTAGTGGATATGTGATTATGTGTTCAATTTGTTTATGTGATTGATACTTAAAGGATTTATGTGCTTTATGTGAGTTTGTTGCTTATGTGTTAATAGTTGTTCATAGGTTGTTTATGTGCTATAACCTGTGCTAACTCTTTGATTAGTAGAATGACTGGTAGACCGAGGACCAGAGGTAGGCCTGAGGTAACTGATGAGGTTCCGAGAAATGTGGCACTAGGCCAAGTTAGGGGTGATGATCGTATAGGTGCAGCTTTTGATAGGTTAACTGAGATCATGGCCGGTCAGGCACAGTTACTAGTAGGGTAGGCGGCCCAAACTCAGGCATTGTAGAATCAGTTACTGAATGCACAAGGAGGGTACCACAGTCGTGGTACACTGAAAGAGTTTTTAGGGTATTATCCACCGCGGTTTCAGGGGGAGCCAGATGATCGGAAAGCTGAGGTATGGATTAGTAAGGTGGAGAAGATTTTTGACCCTCTTGATTATACCGATGAAAAAAGGTCACCTTTGCCGTTTATTTGTTTGATGATGAGGCAGAGGAGTGGTGGCGCACGGTAAAATCTAGTTGGGAGACCCAAGGTATTCCGTATGTCTGGGATACCTTTCTGAGAGCTTTCCGAGTGAAGTATGTCCCGAGGATTGCACGGGAGAGGAGAGAGGCTGAGTTTCTATCTCTAGTTCAGGGGGATGCTTCAGTGGCTCAGTATGAGGCCACATTTACTAGACTATCCCGGTATGCACCGGAGTTTGTGGCTGACGAGGAGCGCAAGACTCGTAGGTTTATGTTGGGTTTGAGGCCCGAGATTCAGGATGCGATGGCCCTGAATCAGTATGATATACTTACTGAGGCCTTTGATGCAGCTTCTAGGTTAGAGAAGAGAAAGGGGGAACAGATCAGACCTAGTCAGCCTAGCAAGAGGCCCTTTCAGCCGCAGGGTCAGCAGGGTATGTATAGACCTTCGGTACAGCAGGGTGGTTACAAGCCTGCAGTGCAGCAAGGTTCTTTCGGACCGCAGGGTCAGCAGGGTTACTATCGGCCTCAGTTTCAGCAGGGGTCTTATCAGGCTCAGCCGCAGTTTAGGCCAGCCCCGTCTCAGGGTTGGTATAGGCCTAGTGTTGTGTCACCTCAGCAGCAGGCTGGTACAGCTGCTTATTCAGTTTCTAGGTCTTTTGGAGGCAGTGTCAGTACACTGATACCGTTGTGTACTTATTGTAAACGTACAGGCCATCTGGAGGTCGACTGTCAGAATAAGGTAGGGACGTGTTTAGGTTGCGGCAGCAACCAACACGGGGTGAGGGATTGCCCCATGTATCAGAGTTCTACAGGTCAGCCAGTAGTCCAAGGATATCAGGGTGGACCTGCAAGCAGTACACCTTAGCAGCAGCGGACTCAGGCTCAGGCCTACGCAGTGGACTTGGAGGAATTGCGAGAGGCGGCAGCAGTGGTGAAAGGTAAGTTACTTATTCTCGACCAATTAAATATTATATCTCCTTGAGTGCAACGTGGTAAAATGTGAGTAGAGAGTTGCCTTATACAATTAAAGTTAGCACGTGCATCATATCAGTTGGCAACTGAGTAGTATGTGACGCTGAGGTATATGGAATTGCCATTAGGGGTCAAGCTACTTTATGACTATACATTGATTATTGGGATTCTTATTTGGTGATCTTATACGGCATTCCCCCTCAAGATTTCTATATGGAGATTCTTATTTAGCATACTCCTTTGGACTTCTTCTATGGTATTTTCTATGCGGTATTCTTATGTGGAATTCTTATACGGTATTATCCAAAGTTCTTATATTGGGATTATTATTTGGTATTCTCGCTCGGTGATCTTGTTGAAGTTCTTACTTGGTATTCTTGGTTGGTACTCTATTATGGGATCTATGTTGGGCATTTTCTTCGTTAATTATTTGAGATTCTCATCCGGAAGTCTTAGTTGGTATTCTTATTCAGCGTTCCTATTCAAGCTTCATGTTCGGTATTCCTAGTTGACATACTTAGTTGGTTTTCAGAATTTGGTTTTCGGTCTTTTATTCCGCATGTTTGAGCCAGCAGTACTTGAGTGAAGAATTGCAAGGACGCAATTGTTTTAAGGAGGGGAGAATGTGAAACCTCACTTTTTATCTTAACCTCGATTTGCGTGTTTTGTCTCGTTTTGAGTGCTTTGACCTATTTTATGTGTTATATGAGTTCGAATGTGCTAAATATGTGGTTTATATTCCTAATACATGCTATGTGTGCATTCATGAAATTTTCATCAAAATCAGGATCGGAAATTTTATCGTTGATTTTTGTGAATAGTATTTTAAACGCACGTCCGCTAAAATTTTGACACAGGTGTTTTTAGGGTTTGAAAACCTAGTCCTCTATTATTAATAGGCCCATGTTTGATAAAAATTTATTTTGAAACGGAATAGGAATTTAAATAGATTTTATGGGCGAAAAAGTACGTTTTTATGCTAAAATAGTGATTTTTGCTCAAAACGATTCTTCTGTTGACTTTAATTGACCTTGTATATATTAAATACAAATTATATTTCATTTTAAATATTTATAAAATGGGACAATTGAAAAATATATTTAAAAGAAATTTGAAAACAAATAAATATAACTTTTCACCTTCTTTTGCAAAAACCAAATTTTTACCCGAGCGGGTGTATAAGTATGCATGTGAAATTTTGTCACCTATTCTTAAACTACTAAATGTTGTATTTTTTACTTGAGCAAGCAAAATAGTCAAGAAAAACTACTTAAAAGACTAAAAACATTAATTAAAAGACTAGAAAATCAACTTTGACTTTTAATATTTTTGTTGACTTTGAGTTTATATCATCAACAGACATTAAAACAAGCCAAAAGCACCCCAAAAACACGCACAAAACCGTGAGGTCAAGGAGGAGGAAGAATAAGACATTTTCAAGGCTTTTCAAAGCATTTTTCTTATAGATTTTGCAATTCAAGTCCAAATCACTTCATTCAAAGCTCGATTTTGCTTGTTGGGCATCCATTCTACATCTTTCTTGCATAAAAACATATCAAAGGTGAGAGAAAAATTCTAGATCTCAAAATGTCATTTTTATGTTTTTGTATATAATTGAATATTGAGCTGTTAAAATGTTAATTTGAAGTTATATTATTGCTCAGTGCATGCTAAGGATCGATTATATGTATTCCTATGAGATTTGAACCGTTGTTAAATTTTTAATTTCGGGTATTTAAAGTTGATAGTTTGGCCAATTGTTGAATATTTTGAGTTATAACAGTTGGATTCGATTGTCGTTGATTTCTAAAAGTTTGTTAATTACGTGGTAGGGCTGTTATAATGCCGAAATTCTGTTGCGCCCTGACTGATTGTAGGAGGGGTCAAGTTGGGGCGTGACAAGACAACTTCGCTTCACGTAGAAGCTGGGCCAGCAAACCGAGGGCGTGGGGCCTGGGACTAGGCCTCCGTCGCTCCGATATGCATAACTTTTTATCCGTAAGGAGTTACGCGGTGCAGAGCATACCGTTGGAAAGCTCTCTGAGAGCTCTACTACGGGGGCAGCAAGCCTGCTCGGCTGCGCCTTTTTTTAGAGACCAAATTCGAACGTTTTCATCAATTTCGGGACACTTTTCTTCTTTTGCGCAGTTTTTCCATCCGGGATCGTACGTCGTGAGCAGCGAAAGGACGATAACCTAATCCATCAAATTTCTATTACGAATGCCATGGAACCTTAGGCAAGACAACTTCACTTCACGTAGAGGTTGAGACCGCAAACCGAGGGCGCGGGGCTTTAGACCAGCCCTCCGTCGCCCTGGTGCCCATAACTTTTGATCCGTAAGGAGTTGCGCGACGCATAACAAACCGTTGGAAAGATCTCCGAGAGCTCTACGACGGGGGCAACAAGCCTACTCGGTTGCGCCTATTTTCGGAGACCAAATTCGAATGTTTTCATTAGTTTCGGGACACTTTTCTTCTTTTGCGGTGTTTTTCCATCCCGGATCGTACGTCGTGAGCCTTAAAAAGGATGACAACCAATTCCATCACATTTCTATTACCGAATCCCACGCCACCTTGGGCAAGACAACTTCACTTCCTGTAGAGGTTGGGCCCGCAAATCGAAGGCGTAGGGCTTGGGACCAAGTCTACGTCACTCCGGTGCCCATAACTTTTGATCCGCAAGGAGTTACGCGGCGCACAACAAACCGTTAAAAAGCTCTCTGAGAGTTCTACGATGGGGGTAGCGAGCCTACTCGGCAGCGCCTATTTTTGGAGTCCAAAATTGAACGTTTTCAACTGTTTCAGGTCACTTTTCTTCTTTTGCGCAGTTTTTCCGTCCCGGATCGTACATCGTGAGCCGTGAAAAGGATGACAACCTAATCCATCATATTTCTATTACCGAATCCCATGCCACCCTGGGCAAGATAATTTCGCTTCACGGAAAGGCCGGACCAGCAAACCGAGCGCGTGGGGCTTCGGACAAGGTCTCCCTCTCTCTGGTGCCCATAACTTTTTATCCGCAAGGAGTTACGCGGCGCACAGCCTACCGTTGAAAAGCTCTCTGAGAGCTCTACGACAATGCAGCAAGCCTGCTCGACTGCGCCTATTTTCGGAGCCCAAAATCAAACGTTTTCATATGTTTCGGGACACTTTTCTTCTTTTGCGCTGTTTTTCCGTCCCGAATAGTACATCGTGAGCCGGAAAAGGATGGCAACCAAATCCATCACATTTCTATTACCGAATCCCATGCCACCTTGGGCAAGACAACTTCGGTTCACGTAGAGGCTGGGCCCGCAAACCGAGGGTTTGGGCTTAGGACCAGGTCTCCGTCGCTCCAATGCCCATAACTTTTCATCCGTAAGGAGTTACGCGGCGCACAACATACCGTTGGAAAGCTCTCCGAGAGCTTTAAGACTGTGCAGTAAACCTGCTCGGCTGCGCATGTTTTTGGATCCCAAAATCGAACATTTTCATCAATTTCGGGATAGTTTTCTTCTTTTGCGCTGTTTTTACATCCAGGATCCTACGTCGTGAGCCCCGAAAAGAACGACAGCCTAATCTATCATATTTCTATTACCGAATCCCACGACACCTTGGACAAGACAACATCGCCTCACGTAGAGGATGGGCCTGCAAACCGAGGGCATGGGGCTTGAGACTAGGTCTCCGTGGCTCCGGTGTCCATAATTTTTGATCCGTAAGGAGTTACGTGGCGCACAGCATACCGTTGGAAAGCTATCCGAGAGCTCTACGATAGGGAAGCAAGCCTAATCGGTTGTGCCTATTTTCGGAGCCCAAAATTGAACTTTTTCATCAGTTTCGAGACACTTTTCCTCTTTTACGCTGTTTTTCCGTCCCGAATCGTACGTCATGAGCCACGAAAAGGACGGCAACCAAATCCATCACATTTCTATTACCGAATCCCATGCCACCTTGGGCAAGACAACTTTAGTTCACGTAGAGGCTGGGCTCGCAAACCGAGGGTTTGGGGCTTAGGACCAGGTCTCCGTCGCTCAAGTACCCATAGCTTTTGATCCGGAAGGAGTTATACGATGCACAACATACCGCTGGAAAGCTCTCTAAGAGCTCTACAACATGGGCTGCAAGCCTGCTAGGCTGCGCATGTTTTCAGAGCCCAAAATTGAACATTTTCATCAGTTTCGGGACACTATTCTTCTTTTGCGCTGTTTTTTCGTCCCGTATCATATGTCGTTAGCCGCGAAAAGGAGGAAAAACTAATCCATCACATTTCTATTACCGAATCCCATGGCACCTTGGGTAACACAACTTCACTTCACGTAGAGGCTGGGCCCGTAAACCGAAGGCGTGAGGCATTGGACCAGGTCTCCGACTCTTCGGTGCCCTTAACTATTCATCCGTAAGGAGTTACGCGACGCAAAGCATACCGTTGGAAAGCTCTTTGGGAGCTCTATAAAGGGGGCAGCAAGCCTGCTCGACTGCGCCTTTTTTTAGAACACAAAATCTAACATTTTTATCAGTTTCGGGACACCTTTCTTCTTTTGCGCTGTTTTTTCGTCACGGATCGTACGCCATTAGCCGTGAAAAATACGACAACCTAATCTATCACAATTCTATTACCGTATCCCACGGCACCATGGGCAAGACAACTTCGCTTCACGTAGAGGCTGGGCCTGCAAACCGAGGGCGTGGGGCTTAGAAACAGGTCTCCGTCGCTCCAGTTCTCATAACTTTCTTTCCGTAAGGAGTTACGCGGCGTACAGCATACCGTTGGAAAGCTCTCTGAGTCCTCTACGATAGGGCAGCAAGCTTGCTAGGCTCCGCATGTTTTTGGAGCCCAAAATAGAACATTTTCATCAATTTTGGGATAGTTTTATTCTTTTGCGCTGTTTTTCCGTCCCGGATCGTACGTCGTGAGCCGCGAAAAGGACGACAACCTAGTCCATCACATTCCTATTACCGAATCCCAAGGCACCTTGGGTAACACAACCTCGCTTCACGTACAGGATGGGCCCGCAAACCGTTGGCATGGGGCTTGGGAATAGGTCTCCGTCACTCCGGTGCCCATAACCTTTTATCCGTAAGGACTAACGCGGCACACAGCATACCGTTGGAAAACTCATCAAGAGCTCTATGACAGGCAGCAAGCCTGCTCGGCTGCGCATGTTTTCGGAGCACAAAATTGAACATTTTCATAAGTTTTGGGATAGTTTTCTTCTTTTGTGCTATTTTTTCGCCTAGTATCGTACGTAGTGAGCTGCGAAAAGGACGACAACCTAATCCATCATATTTCTATTATCGAATCCCACGGCACCTTGGGCAAGACAACTTCGCTTCACATCGAGGCAAGGCCCGCAAACCAAGGGCGTGGGGCTTGGGACCAGGTCACCGTCGCTCCGGTGCCTATAACTTTTGATCCGTAAGGAGTTACGCAGTGCACAGCTTACCGTTGGAAAGCTCTCCGAGAGCTCTACGATGGGGGCAACAAACCTGATCAGTTTTGGGACACTTTTATTCTTTTGCGCTGTTTTTTAATCCCGGATCGTACGTCGTGAGCGAGAAAAGGTCGACAACCAATTTCATCACATTTCTATTTCCGAATCCTACGCCACCTTGGGCAAGACAACTTCGCTTCGCGTAGAGGTTGGGCCCGTAAACCGAAGGCGTGGGGCCAGTGAGCAGGTCTTCGTTGGTCCGGTGCCCACAACTTTTGATCCGTAAGGAGTTACGCGACGCACAACATACCATTGGAAAGCTCTCCGAAAGCTCTACGATGGGGGTAGCAAGCCTACTTTTGGTGTCCAAAATCGAACGTTTTCATCTGTTTCGGGTCACTTTTCTTCTTTTTTGCCCTTTTTCCATCCCGGATAGTACGTCGTGAAATGCGAAAAGGACGACAACCTTATCCATTACATTTCTATTACCGAATCCCATGGCACCCTGGGCAAGACAACTTCTCTTCACGTAGACACTGGGCCTGCAAACCGAGGGCGTGGGGCATGGGACCAGGTCTCCGTCGCTCCGGTGTCCATAACTTCTGATCCGTAAAGAGTTACATGTCACACAAAATACCGTTGGAAAGATCTCTGAGAGTTCTACAATAGGGGCATCTAGCTTGCTTGGATGCCCCTATTTTCAGAGCCCAAAATTAAACGTTTTCATCAGTTTTGTTACACTTTTCTTCTTTTGGGCTATTTTTTCATCCCGGATCATACGTCGGAGGTCGCAAAAAGGACGACAACCAAATCCATCACATTTCTATTAACGAATCCCACGCCACCTTGGGCAAGACAACTTCACTTCACGTAGAGGCTGGGCCCGCAAACCGAGGGTGTGGGGCTTGGGACCAAGTCTCCGTCACTCCATTGCCCATAACTTTTGATCCATAGGGAGTTACGCAGTGCAAAACATACCGTTGGAAAGCACTCCGAGATCTCTACAATGGGGTCATTCACCATGCTAGCTGCGCCTGTTTTCGGAACCCAAAATTGAACATTTTCATAAGTTTCAGGACACTTTTCTTTTTTTGCGCTGTTTTTTCATCCCGGATCGTACGTCGTGAGCTGCGAAAAAGATGACAATTTAATCCATCACATTTCTATTACCAAATCCAACGGCACCTTAGGCAAGACAACTTTGCTTTACATAGAGATTGGGCCCGCAGACCGAGGGTGTGGGGCTTGTGACCAGGTCTCCATCACTCCAGTTCCTATAACTTTTTATCCATAAGGAGTTACACGACGCATAGCAAACCTTTGGAAAGCTCTCTAAGAGCACTACGACAGGGCCGCAAGTCTGCTCGGCTACGCATGTTTTTAGAACCCAAAATCGAACATATTCATCTATTTCGGTACAGTTTTCTTCTTTTGCGTTGTTTTTTCATCCCGGATCGTACGTCGTTAGCCGGGAAAAGGACAACAACCAAATCCATCATATTTCTATTACCAAATCCCACAGCACCTTGGGCAAGACAACTTCGCTTCCCGTAGAGCCTAGGCCCTCAAACCGCGGGCGTGGGGCTTGTGACCAGGTCTCCGTCGCTCCAATGCCCATAACTTTTAATCCGTAAGGAGTTACGTGACGCACAGCATACCGTTTAAAAGCTCTTTGAGAGCTCTACAATAGGGCTGCAAGTCTGCTCGGCTGCGCATGTTTTCGAAGCCTAAAATTGAACATTTTCATCATTTTTGGGACACTTTTCTTCTTTTACGCTGTTTTTCGATCCTGGATCGTATGTCGTGAGTCGCAAAAAGGATGACAACCTAATCCATCACATTTCTATTACCAAATCCCATGGCACCATGGGCAAGAAAACTTCGCTTCACGGAGGGGCTGGGCCCACAAACCGAGGGCGTGGTGCTTGGGACCAGGTCTCTATCGCTCTAGTGCCCATAACTTTTGATCCGTAAGGAGTTACGCGGCGCACAACATATCGTTGGAAAGCTCTCCGAGAGCTCTACATTGGGGGCAGCTATCTTGGTTCGCTGCGCCTATTTTCGGAGCCCAAAATTGAAAGTTTTCATCAGTTTCGGAACACTTTTCTTCATTTGCGCTGTTTTTTCATCCCGGATCGTACGTCGTGAGCCACGAAAAGTATGACAACCAAATCCATCACATTTCTATTAATGAATCCCACGCCACCTTGGGCAAGACAACTTCGCTTCATGTGGAGGCTGGGCCCGTAAACTGAGGGTTTGGGGCTCGGACCAGGTCTCCGTCGCTCCGGTGCCCATAACTTTTTATCCGTAAGGAGTTATGTAATGCACAACATATTGTTGAAAAGCTATCTGAGAGCTCTACGACAATGCAGTAAGCTTGCTCGGCTGTGCCTATCTTCGGAGCCCAAAATTGAACGTTTTCATTAGTTTCGGGACACTTTTCTTCTTTTGCGCTATTTTTCTGTCCCGAATAGTACATTGTGAGCCGCGAAATGGACGGCAACCAAATCCATCACATTTCTATTATAGAATCCCATGCCACCTTGGGCAAGATAACTTCAGTTCACGTAGAGGCTGGGCCCGCAAACCGAGGGCGTGGGGCTTAGGACCAGGTCTCCATCGCTTCAATGCCCATAACTTTTTATCCGTAAGGAGTTACGTGGCGTACAGCATACCGTTGGAAAGCTCTCCGAGAGCTCTACGACTAGGCCATAAACCTGCTCGACTGTGCTTGTTTTTGGATCTCAAAATCGAACATTTTCATCAGTTTCGGGATAGTTTTCTTCTTTTGCGCTATTTTTCCGTCTAGGATCGTACGTCGTGAGCCCCGAAAAGAACGATAGCCTAATCTATCACATTTCTATTACCAAATCCCATGGCACATTGGGCAAGACAACTTCGCTTCATGTAGAGACTGGGCCCGCAAAACGAGGGCGTTGGGTTTGTGACCGGGTATCCGTTGCTCTGGTGCCCATAACTTTTGATCCATAAGGAGTTACGCGGCGCACAGTATACCGTTGAAAATCTCTCCGAGAGCTTTACGATAGGGAAGCGAGCCTAATTGGCTGTGCCTGTTTTCGATGCTCAAAATCAAACTTTTTCATCAATTTCGGGACACTTTTCTTCTTTTGCGATGTTTTTCCGTCCCGAATCGTACGTCGTTAGCCACGAAAAGGACGGTAATCAAATCCATCACATTTCTATTACCGAATACCATGCCACCTTGGGCAAGACTGTCACGCCCCAACCCGGCCTATAAAGGTTAGACTAGGGTGTGATCTAACCATTCAAGTCCTTTCAAGTACTTAATCGTTCAAGGAGGTTTAGCACTTAATGTTTTATCCTAGACTCTAAAATTTTTTCAGAAAACCGGCAGCATAACGGCTGTAATTGGGCTCTTTGGTTTGACCTAGTTCTCTAAACACCTCAAAATTTACCATCTCAATTCCATTTCCAACTAAGATTACTATTTTACCATCAATTGAATTGCCTATTGGTTATTTCGACATCCCGTTTGATTTATAACCTAGCATGATACTATGTCTCGTTTGTTTGTTTGACCTCGTTTCAAAATATGCCTGTTTAAGATTGGATAAATTCATTTACTTAGTCCTTACTAATGCACCATAACCTATGATAATACTAGCGGTAATAAAAGCATAACGATCATAGTAATGTCTAGTATCAGTCTACTTAATATAAGTACAAACCAAAATTAGACCCCAAATTACAACGGGGGTCTTTTACATCATGACATCGAGTAACACAAAAGGGAATAGTCTTCAAGTAACATAAAGTTCACAAGTAGTCACGTTCAAGCAAAACAACAATGACAGGCAATCACTCCAAGGGTTCATCATTAGGCACATTGTCCTTGGGTACCTGTACCTGTTCTTCTTCACCTGTGATGAAAAAGAGGGTGAGTCCTTATGAACTCAGCGAGGGGGAAACGAGAAATACGTTTTGAAACTCATTTTCCGATTCAATTCTGTAAACTCATTTTGAAAACATGTCACGTATTACAAATAATGAGGTACGCAAATATATGAAACAAATCGAGTAACAGGTACATTTACCAATCATTTCAAGGATACGGTGAACATTTGCTCTCAATATCAATTTCGATTCATTTGGTGCGGCTGACTTCAATAATCCACTTATCGCTCCCAATTGGGTGTACTCTGGATGTACCCCGAAACCTACGACCCAACTCTCCAAGGGTGGAATGCCAAGCGAGAGAGGGAATTGGACCATGGTAGTCACGGGAGCACGGGCAAGCCCTATGCCACCCGGCGTTCGTGAAACACTACCATGCCACACAGAAAGGTTGCAACCTCGTATGCATGCACATTTATAGCATTTAACATTTCCCATTAGGAGGACAACAAAGTGGGTCGCCTCCGAACAGTATAAGATCGCACGTTGTCAAGTAGTCAAACAAGGCACGATAAGACAAGTAATTTCACTTGATAGGCATATAGAGACATGTGGACATTAAACGGGCAGCCATGTAACACATGCAAGTCAAGCCATATAACTCATTTCGAACTCCACATAATCAAGTGATACGATGATTCAACATGCAACAACATCTTTGTGGGTTCGATTGCAAGAAAAGCTTATTTGACAACATGCAATGGTCAAAATCACATTTAAAGTTATAAGACATTTACGGGCAGCCAACTAAGCATATAATTTCCACCCAATATCCAAATGTTCAACACTTAGCAAATCTTCCTAGTCATTAGGGTTTCCATTTCGTATATATTCATGCAATTTGAGCCTCAACCCAACTCAAAGTCAACCTCAAACCATGCATCATTTAATTCAACATCCTCAAACATTCAAAACAGTCCACAAAACATCCCGAAGCTACAATCCCAAGCATTTAATTCAACAAAAGAAGCCACAACAATTTTTCTAAAAATAATACTAAGTGAAACCCTTACTGCAATAGGCTGTTTTCTCACAATCCGTAGGATAATCAAACAATCTCCAAATCCAGTGAATAAGATGTCAAATTAAATCTTAAGAAGTTATCTAAAATCAGAAACAAACCTTGCATCAATTGGAGTTCGGGATCATTAGATATAGCCGAAACAGTGGAATAGCACAAAACTGTCCAGATTTGCACACTTTTCAGAAATTGACGTTTGTGAGGTCCTTAGGGTCAGTTTTAGCCTTGGTCCATTTCTGACAAAATTGTCCAGAACTGAAAAATATAGCAGTAAACCAATTTTCATGCATTTTGGACATCATTTACTAAGTCAAATATGGTTCGTTCCACAAGGTCAGTGCATCTGCCAAAACCTGCTTCATTTTTCCAGATTTCCAGATTTGGTCACATTTTAAAGATTTGCCATTTTGAGGACCTTAGAGTCAAAATTAGCTTCGGCCTATTTCTAGGAAAAAATGTTCAAAACTGTCCAAACTAGTCACCTACCAATTTTCATGAAATTTCACCATCATTTGCCTAGCTAAACTTACCTCGAAACAGACTGGTCAGAGAGCTGTCAACAATTTCGACTTCACCTAGCATCATTTTCAAGCCAAGATCTTGCCATGCATGGTTGTTTAAGCTTATGAACGACCATATAGCTCAAGTACAGAAGCAAATACACACATTTATGAGCATGCATGTGGATTTTTTGAAGAGTTTTCAAAAGGTTTTAACCCTCACCTTAGCAATCAACCAAAAGATGCTCAAAAACCTTGTTTAAGCTCAAATCTTCTCCTTCCTTTGCCTAGCCGAAATCCCAACTAGCTTTTCTCTATTTTTCCTAGCTTAGTGATCAATCTCTTAGCACATGCATGAGGTTAGAACATGAAGAAAAGAAATGGATGCTAAGAAGCTTACCTAGGCCGAATGGAGTCTCCAATGCACATGCAAGTGTGATTTTCCACTTCTTAGCTAGCTCGATTGAAGTCTTTTGCTTGTGGCTTGCTTGGTTTAGCTATGGTGTGAAGAAGAGAAGCTATGGACATGAAGAACTCAGCCAAGGCCGAGAATGAAAGAGGAAAATTGAGAGAGAAGTGAGAGAAATTGAAGGAAAAGAGAGAATATGACAAAGTGATGGCTTTGCAATTTCTTTGAGGTTGTGGTTGGCCTTGGGCAGTCCAAATTCAGCATTTGTGTCTTCAATGTGCTATTTTGAAATTCCTAGGATGGGCAAGGATGATGTGGCCGAAAATAGTGTGCAAATGGTAGGGTTTTTGAGCAATTTTTTAAGCATTTGTATCATAGAATGTCTAAGCATGCATAGGTGATTATAAAATTGTTCAAACCTTGTGCAAAAACTATGGTATGGTCGGCCAATGCTAGCTTCAAATCTGAATTTTTTGTCAACTTTGATCATTAATTAATTGTATCTTGAAAGTGCAAAAAGAATAAGGAATAAAGAATGAAGAATGCTTAGTGTTTGGTGCATTTTTTGTCTTCTAGTGAGTTGAATTAGGATTATTATATTGATAGTGGATTTTATAGGATTGTTTAATAGTCTAGTGCTCCGTGAAAGATGCTTTTTTGATTAGCGTGAAGGCACGCTTTCCTAGGTCTAGGACACGCACTATGAGGCAGGACACGAACTACGAGATGAACGCACGTTTTTCAAGTAAAGGCACGTAATCCTAAATGAATGCACGTAATTCAATGCATGGCACATAAAATGAATACAATTCTTCAACCTAGGTCATGGCACGCAAATCTATGTTAGGGCACACGAAGCGAGGTTTCGTACGCAAATCGGGGTCGGGCCTCACAGTTCACGTAGAGGCTGGGCCCGCAAACCGAGGGTTTGGGGCTTAGGACCAGGTCTCCGTCGCTCCAGTGCCCGTAACTTTTTATCCGTAAGGAGTTACGCGGTGCACAGTATACCGTTGGAAAGCTCTCTGAGAACTCTACAACAGGGTAGCAAGCCTGCTAGGATGCGCATGTTTTCGGAGCCCCAAATAGAACATTTTCATCAGTTTCGGGATACTATTCTTCTTTTGCGCTGTTTTTTTCGTCTAGCATCTTACGTCGTGAGCCGCGAAAAGAACGACAACCTAATTTATCACATTTCTATTACCGAATCCCCCGGCACCTTGGGCAAGACAACTTCGCTTCACTTAGAGGTAGGGGCCGCAAACCGAGGGCGTGGGGCTTGGGACCAGGTCTCCGTCGCTCCGGTGCCCATAACTTTTGATCCATAAGGAGTTACGTGGCGCACAGCAAACCGTTGGAAAGCACTTCAAGAGCTCTACCACGGAGGCAACAAGCCTGCTCGGCTGCGAATGTTTTAGGAGTTCAAATTCGAATGTTTTCATCAATTTTAGGACATTTTTCTTCTTTTGCGCTATTTTTCAATCTCGGATCGTACGTCGTGAGCCGCGAAAAGGTCGACAACTAATTCCATCACATTTCTATTTCCGAATCCCACGCCACCTTGGGCAAGACAACTTCGCTTCACGTAGAGGTTGGGCCTGTAAACCGAAGGCGTGGGGCTTAGGACCAGGTTTCCGTCGCTCTGGTGCCCATAACTTTTGATCCGCAGGGAGTTACGCGGCGCACAATAAACCGTTGGAAAACACTCCGAGAGCTTTACGATGGGGGTAGCAAGCCTGCTTTTGGTGTCCAAAATCGAACGTTTTCATTTGTTTCAGGTCACTTTGCTTCTTTTCTGCAGTTTTTCCATCCCGGATTGTACGTCGTGAGACGCAAAAAGGACGATAACCAAATCCATCACATTTCTATTACCGAATCTGAAGCCACCTTGGGCAAGACAACTTCGCTTCACGTTGAGGCTGGTCCCGCACACCAAGGGCGAGGGGCTTGGGACCAAGTCTCCATCGCTCCGGTTCCTATAACTTTTTATCCGTAAGGAGTTACGCGCCGCACAGGATACATAAGGAAAGCTCTCTGAGAGCTCTACGACAAGGTTGTAAGTCTGCTTGGCTCCGCATGTTTTCGAAATCCAAAATCGAACATTTTCATCAGTTTCGGGATAATTTTCTACTTTTATGCTATTTTTTCATCCCGGATCGTACGTCGTGAGTCGGGAAAAGGACGATAACCAGATCCATCATATTTCTATTACCGAATCACACGCCACCATGGGCAAGACAACTTTGCTTCACGTAGAGGTTGGGCCCACAAACCGAGGGTGTAGGACTTGGGACCAGGTCTCCGTCGCTCCGGTGCCTATAACTTTTAATCAGTAAAGAGTTACGCGATGCACAACATACCGTTGGAAAGCTCTCTAAGAGCTCTACGACAGGGCCACAAGTCTGCTCGGCTGGGTATGTTTTCAGAGCCCAAAATCGAACATTTTCATCAGTTTTGGGACACTTTTATTCTTCTGCGCTGTTTTTTCAACCGTGATCATACGTCTTGTACCGCGAAAAGGACGACAACCTAATCCATCACATTTCTATTACCAAATCCCATGGCACCTTGGGGAAAACAACCTCACTTCACGTAGAGGCTGGGCCCGCAAACCGAGGGCGTAGGGCTTGTGATCAGGTATCCGTCGCTCCGGCGCCCATAACCTTTTATCTGTAAGGACTAACGCGGCAGACAGCATACCGTAGGAAAGCTCCCCGAGAGCTCTACGACAGGGCAGCAAGCCTGCTTGGCTGCGCATGTTTTCGGAGCCCAAAATTGAATGTTTTCATCAATTTTAGGATCTTTTTCTTCTTTTACGCCGTTTTTGGGTCTAGGATCATACGTCGTGAGCCATGAAAAGGACGATAGCCTAATCCATCAGATTTCTATTACCGAATCCCACGGCACTTTGGGCAAGACAACTTTACTTCACGTAGAGGCTGGGCCCGCAAACCATGGGCGTTGGGCTTGGGACCAGGTATCCGTCGCTTCGGTGCCTATAACTTTTGATCCGTAAGGAGTTATGTGACGCACAACATATCGTTGGAAAGCTCTCCGAGAACTCTACGACGGGGGCAACAAGCCTGCTCAACTGAACCCATTTTCGGAGATCAAATTCGAACATTTTCATCAGTTTCAGAATACTTTTCTTCTTTTGCGCTGTTTTTCTATCCCGGATCGTACGTCGTGAGCCGCGAAAAGGTCGACAACCAATTCCATCATATTTCTATTTCCGAATCCCCCAGCAGCTTGGACAAGACAACTTTGGCTCACGTAGACGCTGGGCCCGTAAATCGAAGGCGTGGGGCTTGGGACCAGGTCTCCGTCGCTCCGGTGCCTATAACTTTTGATCCGCAAGGAGTTACGCGGCGAACAACAAACCGTTGGAAAGCACTCCGAGAGCTTTACGATGGGGGTATCAAGCCTGCTTTCGGTGTCCCAAATCGAACGTTTTCATCTGTTTCAGGTCACTTTTCTTCTTTTTCGCAGTTTTTCCATCCCGGATTGTACGTCGTGAGACGCTAAAAGGACGATAACCAAATCCATCACATTTCTATTAACGAATCCCATGCCACCTTGGGCAAGACAACTTCGCTTCACGTAGAGGCTGGGCCTGCAAACCGAGGGCGTGGGGCTTGGGACCAGGTCTCCGTGGCTCGGGTGCCCATAACTTTTGATTCGTAAGGAGTTACGCGGCGCACAACATACCGTTGGAAAGCTCTCCGAGAGCTCTACGCCTGGGCATGTTTTTGGATCCCAAAATCGAACATTTTCATCAGTTTCGGGATAGTTTTCTTCTTTTGTACTGTTTTTCAGTCCAGGATTGTACGTCGTGAGCCCCGAAAAGAATGACAACCTAATCTATCACATTTCTATTACCGAATCCCACGGCACATTGGGCAAGACAACTTCGCTTTATGTAGAGGTTGGGCCCACAAACCGAGGGCGTGGGGCTTGGTACCAGGTCTCCGTGGTTCCGGTGCCCATAACTTTTGATCCGTAAGGAGTTACGCAGCGCACAACATACCGTTGGAAAGCTCTCCGAGAGCTTTACAATAGGGAAGTGAGCCTAATCGGCTGTGCCTGTTTTCGGTACCCAAAATTGAACTTTTTCATCAGTTTCGGGATACTTTTCTTCTTTTGCGCTGTTTTACCGTCGCGAATCGTACGTCATTGGGCAAGACAACTTCACTTCACATAGAGGTTGGGCCCGCAAACCGAGGGCTTGGGGCTTCGGACCAGGTCTCCGTCGCTCTGATGACCATAACTTTTTATTCGTAAGGAGTTACGCGGCGCACAGCATACCGTTGGAAAGCTCTCCAAGAGCTCTACAACAAGGCAGCAAGCTTGTTAGGATGTGCATGTTTTCGGAGCCCAAAATAGAACCTTTTCATCAGTTTCAGAACATTATTCTTCTTTTGCGCTAATTTTCCGTCCCGGATCGTACGTCATTAGCTGCGAAAAGGATGAAAACCTAATCCATCACATTTCTATTGCCGAATCCCATGAAACCATGGGCAAGACAACTTCGCTTCACGTAGAGGCTGGGCCCGCAAACCGAGGGCGTGGGGCTTGGAACCAGGTCTCTGTCGCTCCGGTGCTCATAACTTTATTTCCTTAAGGAGTTACGCGGCGTACATCATATCGTTGGAAAGCTCTCTGAGCGCTCTACGATAGGGCAGCAATCTTGCTCCCTGTGCATGTTTTCAGAGCCCAAAATTGAACATTTTCATCAGTTCTAAGATATTTTTATTCTTTTACGCTGTTTTTCGTTCCAGGATCGTACGTCGTGAGCCGCGAAAAGAACAACAATCTAATCTATCGTATTTCTATTACCGAATCCCATGGCACCTTGGGCAAGACAACTTCGCTTCACGTAGAGGCTGGGCCTTTCAAACCGAGGGCGTGGGGCTTGGGACTAGGTCTCCGTCGCTCCAGTGCCCATAACCTTTTATCCGTAAGGACTAACGCGGCACACAGCATACCGTTGGAAAGCTCCCTGAAAGCTCTACGATAGGATAGCAAGCCTGCTTGGCTGTGTATGTTTTCGGAGCACAAAATCGAACATTTTCATCAGTTTTGGGATAGTTTTCTTCTTTTGCGTTGTGTTTCCGTCTTGGATCGTACGTCGTGAGCCGCGAAAAGAATGACAACCTAATCCACCACATTTTTATTACTGAATCCCACGGTACCTTGGGCAAGATAACTTCGCTTCACGTAGAGGCTGGGCCCGCAAACCGTGGGCATGGGGCTTGGGACCAGGTCTCTCTCACTCCGGTGCCCATAACTTTTGATCCATAAGGAGTTACGCGATGCACAGCATACCATTGGAAAGCTCCCCGAGAGCTCTATGATGGGGGCAACAAGCTTGCTCGACTGTGCCTATTTTCGGAGACCAAAATCGAACGTTTTCATCAGTTTCGAGTCACTTTTCTTCTTTTGCACTGTTTTTCTGTCCCGGATCGTACGTCGTGAGCCGCAAAAAGGTCGACAACCAATTCCATCACGTTTCTATTTCCGAATCCCACGCCACCTTGGGCAAGACAACTTCGCTTCATGTAGAGGCTGGGCCCGTAAACCGATGGCGTGGGGCTTGGGACTAGGTCTCCGTTGTCACGCCCCAACCCGACCTATGGAGGTTAGACTAGGGTGTGATATAATCATTCACATTCTTTTACGTCTATAACTGATTAACAAAGATTAAGCTTATCCGTTAGACTAGAACTCCAAAAATTCTCTGAAAAATCGGCAGCATGACGGTTGTAATTGGCATCCTAGTTTGACTTGATTTTCTAAACGCCTCAAAATAACCAATCTCAAATTCGATTCCAACTAAGGTTACTATTTACCGCCAATTGATATGTCTACTATTTATCTCAAGTCTCGTTTGATTAACACCTAGCATGGCAACTATGTCTCGTTTATGTGTCGATTCCTGTTACACAAGTACCTGTTGATCTTAGCTTACAAATGAGTACCTGTTTAAGATTGGATGGATTCATTTTACTTAGCTCTTTGCCTAATACTTCATAAGCCTATAGTAGTTACTAATCAAAGTAGTAAAACAATCAAATAGGGTGTCTGTCTAGTTATAAACAGTACAAATCAAAATTAGACCCCAAATTACAACGGGAGTCATTTACAATAACGACAACAAGCAACATAAGAAATAGTCTTCAAAAGAACATATCGTTCACAAAACAACCACAATCATGTAAGGCACGTAGGGCATGCAATCACTCCAAAGAGTCATCGATAGGCACGTTATCCTCAGGTACCTGTTCGTGATCTTCTTCACCTGAGATGATAAAAGAGGGTGAGTCCTTACGAACTCAGTGAGGGGGAACGAGAAATACGTTTTGAAACTCTTTTTCCGGTTCAACTTATGAAAAACCCTTTTTGAAAGCATGACATATAACATAAGTAAGTTCATAATGCAATATAAAAGTAAAAGAACACAATTACCCGTCTTTCCTCCCCGAGGTCCTCTAGGAACCAAGCAAGAGTACTTATACACATAGTGAAAAGGATACGGTGAGCTTTTGCTCTCAATTCATTTCCAATATCAGTTGTTGCGGCTGACTTCAAATCATCCACTTATCACGCCAAATGGGTGTACTCCGGATGTACCCCAAAATCCTATGACCCAACTCTCCGAGGAAGTCTAGCCCCCAAGCAAGAAAGGGAATTGGACCATGGTAGTCACGGTTGCACCGGCAAGCCCGATGCCGCCCGGTGTGCGTGAACGCTACCATGCCAGAATGAAAGGTTGCAACCTTGTATGCAATGCACATTTATAACATTTAATATATCACATTAGGAGGACAACAAAGTAGGTTGCCTCCGAGCAGTTATAAGATCGCACATTGACAAGTAAACACACGAGGCATGCTTTGACATGTAATTTCACTTGTAAAGCACATGGAGTTATATGAATATTAAACGGGCAGCCATGTAACACATGTAAATCAAGTCATATAACTCATTTCGGGGTTCACGTAATCAAATAATGAGTTTATACAAGCATGGAACGATGTCTACGTGGGACCGGGTGCAAGAAAGGTCTACTTATCAATATGTAATCATTGGGAATCACATTTCAAGCATACTTAACATTTATTAGGCAGCCCACTAACCACACAATTATACACGATAACCGTAGGATCATCACTTAGCGAGTTTTCATAGTCAATAGGGTTTCAATTCATGCTTACACGTGTGATTAAGCCGCAAGTTGTCACGCAATTAAACCCAAACCATGCATCGATTTATTAAAACATCCTCAATCATCCAAAACAGTCCACACAATATCCAAGTGCCACAATCCCAAGCATTCGATACCACAAGAGAAGTTACAACATTTTTCAAAGCATATCACTAAATAAAAACCTCACTGCAATGGTCTATTTTCCCACAATCATTTAGACAAGCAAACAATCTCCAATTCCAGTGAATAAAATTTCAAATTAAAGCTTATTAAGTGAACTAAATCCAGAAACAAACCTCGCATCATTTGGAGTTCGGATTCAAGAGTTATAGCTAAAACCGTGAGACTACGCAAAACTGTCCAGATTCGTACATATTTCAATACTTTCCATTTTTGAGGGTCTTAGTGTCAGATTTAGCTGTAGTCTATTTCTGACAAAAATGTCCATAACAGAAAAATATAGCAAATTACCAAATTTCATACATTTTAGATATCGTTTACTAGGTCAAAATTGTTTCGTTCTACAAGGATAGTGAACTGCCAAAAACCTGCTCCATTTTCCCAGATTTTCCAGATTTAGACACCTTTCGATGGTTTGCCATTTTGGAGACCTTAGATTCAAAATTGGCCTTGGCCTATTTCTACAAAAAATTCTCAGAACTGGAAAAACGAGTCGCCTACCAATTGTCACACATTTTCAACATCATTTACCAGGCCAAATACACTTCGTTCTAACAAGTCAGAAATCTGCCAGCTACGCGATTTTGCCTATCTTCAAGTTCTAGCCGAATATCTTGTCATGCATGGTTATATAAGCTCATGCACACACATATACAACAAGTACAGAGGTAAATATAGACATATAAGGGCATGCATGTAGTTTTTGAAAGCTTTTAAAAAGGATTAACCCTCACCTTAGCAAGATAATGGATGAAGATGCACAAAATCCTTGTTTTTGAGCTTTGTGTGTGACTTTGAGCTATCCTTGCTAGATTAACTTGCTATGGCCGATGCTTGGAGTGTCCTAGAGAGTGAGCTTGAGGTCTTGGAAGCTCAAGAGATGCCATGGTCGAAAATGAGAGAGAAGGAGAGAGAATGAGAGCTTGAGAGAGTTTTGAGAGAAAGAAATGATATTTTTGTGCATGTGGTCAGCTATAGGCTTGCAAAAACTGAATTTGTGTCATCTTTTGGAGCATGTTTGAATTGTTTGGCATGCTTGGTGATGTGGCCGAGAATGTGGAGCATGGTGGTTAATAAAATAATGCTTTGGTGTATGGAAAAAAATATGACAATGTGTAAGATTGTGTCTTAGCATGCATGAATAAGTTATGTTGTTCAAATTTTTGCTCAAGGACAAGGTATGGTCGGCCAAGTGATGTTAAATTCTGAATTTTTTGTCTTGTTTTACGAATAATTTATTGTACGTGCATGGGTTTTGCAAAAGAGTAAGAATAAAGAATAAGAATAAAGAATGTTTGAACGGATTCGAAGGTAAATGCACGCAATCCTAAGTGAATGCACGTAAACCAATGCAAGGCACGTAAATCAAGGCATAGCACTTAAATCTAGGTGAAGACATACAATTTAAGGTTAGGGCACACAAAACGAGGTATCGCACGTAAATCAAAGTTAGGGCACGTAAGTCAAGGATTAGGGCACACAATTCTAGGTCAAGATACATATGACGAGGCATGCATGAAAACCAAGACAGGGCATGTAATCCAAGGTCGGTCATACAGTTCTGGGTCTAAGGCATGCAAATCGAGGTAAGACACGTTATTCGGGGTCAAGCCTCATATTCGTCGCTCCGGTACCCATAACTTTTGATCAGCAAGGAGTTACGCAGCGCACAATAAACCGTTGGAAAGCCCTCTGAGAGCCCTACGACAGGGCCGCAACTCTGCTCGGCTGCGCATGTTTTCGGAGCCCAAAATCGAACATTTTCATCGTTTTCGGGACACTTTTCTTCTTTTGCACAGTTTTTCCATCCCAAATCATACGTCGTGAGACGCGAAAAGAACGACAACCTAATCCATCTCATTTCTATTACCAAATCCCTCCGCACCTTAGGAAAGACAATTTCGCTTCACGTAGAGGCTGGGCCAGCAAACCAAGGGCGTGGGGCTTGGGACCAGGTCTCCGTCGCTCCGGTGACCATAACTTTTGATCCGTAAGGAGTTACGCGACGCACAGCATACCGTTGGAAAGCTCTTTGAGAGCTCTATGACAGGGCCGCAAGTGTACTCAGCTACACATGTTTTTAGAGCCCAAAATCGAACATTTTCATCATATTTGGGACACTTTTCTTCTTTTGCGCTGTTTTTCCGTCCTGCTTTGTACGTCGTGAGCCGCGAAAAGGATGACAACCTAATCCATCACATTTCTATTACCGAATCCCACGACACCTTCGGCAAGACAACTTCACTTCACGTAGAAGCTTGGCCTGCAAACCGAGAGCGTGGGGCTTGTGACCAGGTATCCATCGCTCCGGTGCCCTTAAGTTTTGATCCGTAAGGAGTTACGCGTCGCACAGCATACCGTTGGAAAGTTCTCTGAGAGCTCTACAACGGAGGCATCCAGCATGCTAGGCTGTGCCTTTTTTTGGAGCCCAAAATTGAACATTTTCATAAGTTTCGGGACACTTTTCTTCTTTTGCGCTATTTTTTCATCCCGAATCGTACGTCGTGAGTCTCGAAAAGGATGGCAACCAAATCCATCACATTTCTATTAACAAATCTCACGGCACCTTGGGCAAGACAACTTCGCTACACGTAGAGGCTGGGCCCGTAAACCGAGGGCGTGCGACTTGGGACCAGGTCTCCGTCGCTCCGGTGCCTATAACTTTTTATCCGTAAGGAGTTACGTGGCCCACAGCATACCGTTGGAAAGCTCTCTGAGAGCTCTACAACAGGGCCACAAGTCTTCTCGCCTGCACTTGTTTTCAGAGCCTAAAATCGAACATTGTCATCATTTTTGGGACACTTTTCTTCTTCTGCGCTGTTTTTTCGTCCTGGATCGTACGTCGTGAGCCGCAAAAAGGACGATAACCTAATCCATCACATTTCTATTACTGAATCCCACAGCACCTTGGCCAAGACAACTTCGCTTCACGTAGAGGCTGGGCCCGTAAACCGAGGGCTTGGGGCTTTGGACCAGGTCTACATCGCTTCGGTGTCCATAACTTTTGATCCATAAGGAGTTACGTGGCGCACAACATATCGTTGGAAAGCTCTCCGAGAGCTTTACATTGGGGGCAGCTAGCTTACTAGGCTGCGCCTATTTTCGGAGCCCAAAATTGAAAGTTTTCATTAGTTTCGGGACACTTTTCTTCTTTTGCACTGTTTTTGCATCTCGAATCGTACGTCGTGAGCCGCGAAAAGGACGACAACCAAATCCATCACATTTTTATTACCGAATCCCACGGCACCTTGGGCAAGAGAACTTCACTTCACGTGAAGGCAGGACCCGCAAACCGAGGGCGTGGGGATTAGGACCACATCTCCGTTGCTCCGGTGCCTATAACGTTTTATCCGTAAGGAGTTACACGACGCACAACATACCGTTGGAAAGCTCTCTGAGAGCTCTATGACAGGGCCGCAAGCCTGCTCTACTGCGTATGTTTTTGGAGCCCAAAAGTGAACATTTTCATCAGTTTCGGGACAGTTTTCTTCTTTTGCGCTGTACTTTTGTCTCGGATCGTACGTCGTGAGCCGCGAAAAGGACGACAACCAAATCCATCATATTTTTATTACCGAATCCCATGCCACCTTGGGCAAGACAACTTCGCTTCACGTAGAGGCTGGCCCCACAAACCAGGGGTGTGGGGCTTGGGACCAAGTCTCCGTCACTCCGATGCCCATAACTTTTTACCTGTAAGGAGTTACGCGACACACAATATACCGTTGGAAAGCTCTCTGAAAGCTCTACGACAGGGCCACCAGCTTGCTCGGCTGCGCATGTTTTTGGAGCCCAAAATCTAACATTTTCATCATTTTTGGGATACTTTTCTTCTTTTGCGCTGTTTTTTCTTCCTGGATCGTACGTCGTGAGCCACGAAAAGGACGACAACCTAATCCATCACATTTCTATTAACGAATTCCACGCCACCTTGGGCAAGACAACTTCGCTTCACGTAGAGGCTGGGCCCGCAAACAGAGGACGTGAGGCTTGGGACTAGGTCTCCGTCGCTCCGGTGCTCATTACTTTTTATCCGTAAGGAGTTACACGGCGCAAAGCATACCATTGGAAAGCTCTCCGAGAGCTCTACGACAGGGCAGCAAGCCTGCATGGCGGCAGCTATTTTTGGATCTCAAAATCGAATGTTTTCATAAGTTTCGGGACACTTTTCTTCTTTTGCGCTATTTTTTCATCCCTGATCGTACGTCGTGAGCTGCGAAAAGGACGACAACCTAATCCATCATATTTCTATTACCGAATCCCATGGCACCTTGGGCAAGACAACTTCGCTTCACGTAGAGGCTAGGCCCGTAAACCAAGGGCGTGGGGCTTGGGACCTGGTCTCCGTCGCTCTGGTGCCCATAACTTTTGACTTGTAAGGAGTTACGCGGTGCACAACATACCGTTGGAAAGCTCTCGAAGAGCTGTATGACAGGGGCATTAAGCCTGCTCAGCTGCGCCTATTTTTGGAGTCCAAAATTGAACATTTTCATAAGTTTTGGGATATTTTTCTTCTTTTGCGCTATTTTTTCGTCCCGAATCGTACGTCGTGAGCCGCGAAAAGGACGACAACCTAATCCATCACATTTCTATTACCGAATCCCAGGGCACCATGGGCAAGACAATTTCACTTCACGTAGAGGCTGGGCCTGCAAACCGAGGGCGTGGGGCTTGGGACCAGGTCTCCGTCGCTCCAGTGCCCATAACTTTTGATCCATAAGGAGTTACGCGGTGCACAGCATACCGTTGGAAAGCTCTCCGAGAGCTCTGCAACGGGGGCAGCTAGCCTACTGGGCTGAGCCTATTTTCAGAGCCCAAAATCAAACAATTTCATCAGTTTCGAGACACTTATCTTCTTTTGTGCTGTTTTTCATCCAGGATCGTGCGTCGTGAGCCGCGAAAAGGACGACTACCCAATCCATCACATTTATTTTACCGAATCCCATGCCACCTTGGGCAAGACAACTTTGCTTCACATAGAGGCTGGGCCCGCAAACCGAGGGCTTAGAGCTTGTGAACAGGTCTCTGTCACTCTGGCGCCCTTAACTTTTGATCCTAAGGAGTTACGCGGCGCACAGCATACCGTTGGAAAGCTCTCCGAGAGCTCTATGACAAGGGCAACAAGCCTGCTTAGCTGTGCTAGTTTTTAGAGCCCAAAATCCAACGTTTTCATCAATTTTGGGACAATTTTCTTCTTTTGTGCTATTTCTCCATCCCGGATCGTACGTCGTGAGCCGCGAAAAGGATGACAACCTAATCTATCACATTTCTATTACCGAATCCCACAATACCTTGTTTGGAAGTCTTAGTCGGTATTCTTATTCAGTGTTCCTATTCAAGCTTCTTGTTCGGTATTCCTAGTTGACATACTTAGTTGGTATTCAGAATTTGGTTTTCGGTCTTTCATTATGTATGTTTGAGCCAGCAGTATTTGAGTGAAGAATTGCGAGGACGCAATTGTTTTAAGGAGGGGAGAATGTGAAACCCCACTTTTTATCTTAACCTCGATTTGCATGTTTTGCCTTATTTTGGGTGCTTTGACCTATTTTATGTGTTATATGAGTTCGAATGTGCTAAATATGTGGTTTATATTCCTAATACATGCTATGTGTGCATTCATGAAATTTTCTTCAAAATCGGCATCGAAAATTTTATCGTTGATTTTTGTGAATAGTATTTTAAACGCACGTCCGCTAAAATTTTGACACAGGTGTTTTTAGGGTTTGAAAACCTAGTACTCTATTATTAATAGACCCATGTTTGATAAAAATTGATTTTGAAACGGAATAGGAATTTAAATAGATTTTACGGGCGAAAAAGTACGTTTTTAAGCTAAAATAGTTATTTTTACTCAAAACGATTCTTGTGTTGACTTTCATTGACCTAGTATATATTAAATACAAATTATATTTCATTTTAAATATTTATAAGATGGCACAATTGAAAAATGTATTTAAAAGACATTTGAAAACAAATAAATATAACTTTTCACCTTCTTTTGCAAAAACTGAGTTTTTACCCGAGTGGGTGCATGAGTATGCTTGTGAAATGTTGTCACCTTTTCTTAAACTACAAAATATAGTATTTCTTACTTGAGCAAGCAAAATAGTCAAGAAAAACTACTTAAAAGACTAAAAATATTAATTAAAAGACTAGAAAATCAACTGACTTTTAATATTTTTGTTGACTTTGAGTTTATATCATCAACACACATTAAAACAAGCCAAAAACACCCCAAAAACACACATAAAATTGTGAGTTCAAGGAGGAGGAGGAATAAGGCATTTTCAAGGCTTTTCAATTTGTAATTCAAGTCGAAATCACTTCATTCAAAGCTTGATTTTGCTTGTTGGCATCCATTCTACATCTTTCTTGCATCAAAACACATCAAAGGTGAGAGAAAAATTCTAGATCTCAAAATGTCTTTTTTTATGTTTTTGCATATAATTGAATTTTAAACCGTTAGAATGTTAATTATATTATTGCTCAGTGCATGCTAAGGATCGATTATATGTATTCTTATGAGATTTGAACCGTTGTAGCATAAAATTTTATTTTCGGGTATTTAAAGTTGATAGTTTGGCCAATTGTTGAATATTTTGAGTTGTAGTGGTTGGAATCAATTGTCGTCGATTTCTAAAAGTTTGTTAAATACGGGGTAGTGCTGTTGTAATGCCGAAATTCTGTTGTGCCCTGACTGATCGTAGGAGAGGTCGAGTTGGGGCGTGACATTTAGTGGTATCAGAGCTTATGTTTAGCTGTCAGCCGGTGTATCCTTCGAATGTGGGTAGTGATCCAAGCATGCAAGTATGTATGAAGTGAAAAGAAAAGAGAACTATGTGTTAATATGATTAAATGATTAAGTGATTATGTGATTTAGTGAATATGTGATTATGTGTTCAATTTGTTTATGTGATTGATACTTAAGTGATTTATGTGCTTTATGTGAGTTTGTTGCTTATGTGCTAATAATTGTTTATAGCCTGTTTACGTGCTATAACCTGCGCTAACTCTTTGATTAGAAAAATGACTGGTAGACCGAGGACCAGAGGTAGGCCTGAGGTAACTGATGAGGTTCCGAGAAATGCGGCACCAGGCCAAGTCAGGGGTGATAATCGTATAGGTGCAGCTTTTGATAGGATAATTGAGATCATGGCTGGTCAGGCACAGTTACTAGCAGGGCAGGCTGACCCAGCTCAGGCATTGCAGAATCAATTACTGAATGCACAAGGTGGGTACCATGGTCGTGGTACACTGAAATAGTTTTTAGGGTATTATCCACCGCGGTTTCAGGGGGAGCCAAATGATCGGAAAGCCGAGGCATGGATTAATAAAGTGGAAAAAATATTTGACCCTCTTGATTATACCGATGAAAAAAGGTCAACTTTGCCGTTTATTTGTTTGATGATGAGGCAGAGGAGTGGTGGCGCACGGTGAAATCTAGTTAGGAGACCCAAGGTATTCCGTATGTCTGGGATACCTTTCTGAGAGCTTTCGGGGCGAAATATGTCCTAAGGATTGCACGGGAAAGGAGAGAGGCTGAGTTTCTGTGAGGCCCGACCTCAATTTGCATGCGATACCTCGTTTCGTGTGCCCTAATCTAGATTTGCGTGCCTTGACCTATGTTTAAGAATTGTGTTTCGTTTTATGTGCCTTGCATTGAGTTACGTGCATTCATTTAGGGTTGCGTGCATTTACTTGGAAAACGTGCGTTCGTCTCGTAGTTCGTGCCCTACCTCGTAGTGCGTGCCCTAGACCTAGGAAAGCGTGCCCTCACGCTAATCAAGAAAGCATCTTACACGAAGCACTAGATCATTAATTAATCCTACAAATTCCACTAACTAATATTAAATTACTAATTCAACCCACTAGAAGACAAAATCTCACAAAAAGCTAGACATTCCTTATTCTTTTTGCACTTTCAACACACAATTAAATAATGCTCAAAAGGTGACAAAAAATCAGATTTTTAGATGCCTTGGCCGACCACCACATGGGCTTTTATGCTTGCTTGCTCAATTCAAAATTAATTCTAGACAATGCTATGACAAGTTATGACACAAATGCATAAAAAATTAGCTCAAAGACCTCCCAAAAGCTTCCAAATCTCGACAAGGCTCCTTGCCCATGCTAGGTGATTCAAAAATCAAGTTTCTTGAAGACACAAACCTGATTTTATTGTATGCCCAAGGCTGAACATGCTTCATCAATTGCAAGGCCTTCATTCTTTGTCATTTTCTCTCATTCTCCTCACATTTCTCTCTCTCCCTCTCATTATTCTCTCTCTCTCTCTCGGCCTTGGCTGAGTTTCATCTTTCCATAGCTCATCTTCATCATTCTATGGTGCATCAAGGCAAGCAACAAGCAAAGAAACTCGACCAAGTTAGCTAAGTTGCAAGAATCACACATGCAAGCTCTTTGAGTCACCATTTCGGCCTAGGTGAGTTTACTAGCTTCTATTTCTTTTCTTCTTGTTCTAACCACATGCACCTACTAAGAACTTGGCCACTAAGCTAGGAAAAATAGAGAAAATCGAGTTGGAGTCTCGGCTAAGCAATGAAGAAGAAGAAATTTGTGCTTCATCAAAGTTTTGTGCATCTTCTTGTTGATTTGCTAAGGTGAGGGATAAAACTTCTTGAAAATCTTTCAAAAATCCACATTCATGCTCTTAAATGTATATCCTTGCTTCTGTACTTGAGTTATATGTGTGTTCATAAGCTTTTACAACCATGCATGTCAAGATTTTGGCTTGAAAGTTGGTAGGAAATTAGTTTTGCCAGTTTTGAACATTTTTCACAGAAATAGGCCAAAGATAATTTTGACTCTAAGATCCTCAAAATGACAAATCATTAAAATGTGTCCAAATCTGGAAGTCTGGAAAAAAATGAAGCAGGTTTTGGCAGATGCACTGACTTTGTAGAAAAAACCAGTTTTGACTTAGTAAATGATGTCCAAAATGCATGAAATTTGGTGTGCTGCTATGTTTTTCATTTCTGGACATTTTTTTCAGAAATGGACTAAGGCTAAATATGAGCATAAGGACCTCCAAAACGACAAGTATTGAAATGTGTGCAAATCTGAACAGTTTTGTGCAATCCCACTGTTTTGGCTATAACGATTGGATCCGAACTCCAAATGATGCAAGGTTTGTTTGTGATTTTAGTTCACTTCTTAAGCTTTAATTTGACATCTTATTCACTGGAATTGGATATTATTTGCTTGTCTTAATGATTGTGAGAAAACAGCCTATTGCAGTGAGGGTTTCACTTAGTTATATGCTTAGAAAATTTGTTGTAACTTCTCTTGTGGTATTAAATGCTTGGGATTGTGGCATTGGGATGTTGTGTGGACTGTTTTGGATACTTGGGGATGTTTGAATTAATTGATGCATGGCTTGAGATTGATTTTGAGTTGACTTGGGGCTTAATCGCACAGGTAAGCACGAAATGGAAACCCTAGTGACTAGGTAAACTTGCTAAGTGTTGATCCTTTGGATATTGTGTGTAATTATATGTTTAGTAGGCTGCCCGTAGTTGCCCTTATAACCCTAAATGTGATTTTGATCATTGCATGTTGACAAATAGGCCTTTCTTGCATCGGAACCCTAGTAGACGTTGTTGCATGTTGAATAGTCTTATTATTTGATTACATGGACTTTGAATTGAGTTATATGACTCGATTTACGTGTGTACATGGCTGCCCATTTAATGTTCATATAACTCAATATGCCTTTCAAGTGAAATTACGTGTCTTATCATGCCTCGCTTGTTTACTTGTCAATGTGCAATCTTATGACTATCCGGAGGCAACCTACTTTGTTGTCATCCTAATGTGATATATTAAATATCATAAATGTGCATTGCATATAGGGTTGCAACCTTTCATTCTGGCGTGATAGAGTTCACGCACACCGGGTGGCATCGGGCTTGCCGGTGCAACCGTGACTACCATTTTCCAATTTCCTCTCTCGCTTGGGGACTAGACTTCTTCGGAGAGTTGGGTCGTAGGATTTCGGGGTACATCCGGTGTACACCCACTTGGCGTGATAAGGGGATGATTTGAAGTCAGCCGTAACAACTGATATTGGAAATGAACTGAGAGCAAAAGCTCACCGTATCCTTTTTACTATGTGTATAAGTACTCTCGTTTGGTTCCTAGAGGACCTCGGGGAGGAAAGACGGGTAATTGTGAACACTATGCTACTCGAAGACTACTTCTTTTATGTTTCTTGTTGTTGGTAATGTAAAAGACCCCCGTTGTAATTTGGGTTCTAATTTTGGTTTGTACTGATGATAACTAGATAGACACTACTATGGTTATTTTGCTATTATTACTGCTAGTATCTATAATAGGATTATGAGGTATTAGGTAAGGGCTAAGTAAAATGAACCAACCAAATCTTAAGTAGGTACTCGCTATTAAACTAAGATCAACAGGTACTTTTGTAACGAGAATAAAAAAACAAATGAGACATAGTATCATGCTAGGTTATTAATCAAACGAGACATCGAGATAACCAGTAGGCATTTCAATTGATGGTAAATAGTAATCGTAGTTGGAAATAAAATTGAGATGATAAAGTTTGAGGCATTTAGAGAATTAGGTCAAACCAAAGAGCCCAATTACAGTCGTTATGCTGTCGGTTTTCCAGAAAATTTAGGAGTTTAGGCTAAAACATTAAGTGTTAAATTTTCATGAACGGTTAAGTATGTGATATGACACGAATGTTAGATCACACCTTAGTCTAGCCTTTATAGGCCGGGTTGGGGCGTGACACCTTATAAGATAAGAATGGTATCAGAGCTTAGATTGCTTAAGCCGGGTTTAACTCTCGAACCATGGGTAGAGCCCTAGGATGATTAGGATGACTTGTCTATATGTTGTTGTGTGATAATATTAATTGTACCTTCTGTGTTCTATGTGATTAAGTGATTAACATGTCTAAATTGTATCTAGAATTGTATCTATATCATGTTGCATATCTTATGCATCAAATTCTTGTTTGTCGTATTTCAGTAAATTGTGTATCATAATTTGTGCCTATAGATGGCTGGCCCTAGTACCCGCACTACTAATAGGAGCAGTGAACCCCAAGAGACCGGAGATGCCTACCAAACTAATCCCGGCATGGCTATGTTTAACATGATGGCAAATGCCATGGATCGCGTATCACGAGTGATGGAGCGCCAAGATGCACGTGAGGCCAACAACAACAACAACAATAGGAATGATGGTAACCATGGGAGACATAGCAGAATGAGGGAGTTTCTTGACTTTTGCCTGTCCAAATTCCACGGGGAAGCTGATGATGAGAAAGCAAAGGCTTGGCTGTCCGAGATCGAGAAAATTTTTAGGCCACTTGATTATACTGATGAAGAAAAGGTGGAGTTTGCCGTGTTTTGTTACACGGGGATGCTGAACATTGGTGGTACACTGTAGAGGCACTATGGGAATTGATCAGACACCTCGTTTGTGGGGTAATTTCGTTAAGGCATTCAAGGAGAAATATGTACCTGCAGTTTCCAGGCAGAGGCGGATTGAGGAGTTCATGCACTTGACCCAGGGTAACATGACGGTGGCCCAGTACGAGGCTCGTTTTGACCGACTGTCCCGTTATGCTCAATATATGATTAGTACTCCGGAGGCGAAGATGTGAAAATTTACAACTGGATTGAGGCTAGAGATTCAGGACCAGTTGGCTTCTCATGACTTCGATGCCTATTCTGCTCTCTTTGTTGCTGCCTCTCGAGTAGAGAAGAGGAAACTTGATAGAGCCGGTTCGAGTCAGCCGAACAAGAAACCATACCAACCTTCAAGTCAACAGAGAAAATTCTAGGGCCAGAGTCGTAGTCAGGGCCAAGGCTAGAACAGACCAGTGAATAACTGTGGCCCGACTAAAGCACCATCAACCTCTTCCACCCGCGGATCCACAGGTAGTTCACCTGCTACTCAGTCTATCAACTATTCTTACTGTGACAAGAAGGGTCATACCGAGGCCCAGTGCTGGAAGAAGTCAGGACAATGTGTGAGATGTGGTAGTGATCAGCATCAGATCAATGATTGCCCTAAATGGCAGGCAGGACAAAATCAGGGTAAACCAGCTGGTAGAGGCAAGACTCCAGTTCCTAGAGTTCAGGCTCGAGCTTATGCTATTGAGTGCGAGAAGCTTCCAAATAAGACTGCTGTTGTTGAAGGTACATTCTCCATACTGAATCAACTTGTTAGAGTGCTAATTGATCCGGGTGCTACTCATTCATTTATTATTCCCTTGTGTGTGCAACGTGTGAAATTGAAAGTTGTATGTTTGCCTTACGAAGTAGAAGTTGGTACTCCAATGGGTTCTAAACTTGTTACTAGCTCAGCTTGTAAAGCATGTAAAATCCAAATTAAGGATAGGGAATTCTCAGCCAATCTTATTGTATTACATTTTCGAGACTATGAAGTCATTTAGGGATGGACTGGTTGGCAAAGCATCATGTCCAACTAGATTGCCGGACGAAGATTATAACATTCTGGGTACCTGGTCAACCAATACTGGAGGTAATAGGTTGAAGAGATTTCACCGGGAGTTCCATCATTTCATCTACGAAAGCAGTGAAGTCCTTGAGAAAAGGGTGTAGCGGATACTTAGCTTACCTCATCAACAAGCCGTAGGATAAAGCTAAGTTGGAGGAGATTCCAGTGATTAAAGACTATGCGGATGTGTTTCCAGAAGAATTGCCCGGTTTACCCCTAAATTGAGAGATCGAGTTCATTATAGAGTTACTGCCTGGCACCCAGCCGATATCTAAAGCTCCCTATCATATGGCACCGACCAAGCTACAAGAATTGAAGGACCAATTGCAAGGATTGTTGAAGAAGGGGTTTGTTCAACCAAGTTCTTCTCTGTGGGGTGCACCAGTTCTATTTGTAAAGAAGAAAGACGGAACGCTAAGGCTATGCATCGACTACCGAGGATTGAACCAAGTGACTGTCAAGAATAAATACCCACTTCCACTGATCGACGAGTTGTTTGATCAACTTCAAGGAGCCAAGGTGTATTCGAAGCTCGACTTGAGGCAAGGGTATTATCAGTTGCGGATCAAAAAGGAGGATGTGCCTAAAACGGCTTTCAAGACAAGATATGTGCATTATGAATATGTGGTGATGCCTTTTGGACTAACTAATGCCCCTCCAGCTTTTATGGACTTAATGCACAGGGTGTTTCAACCCTACTTAGACCAATTTGTGGTGATCTTCATTGATGATATTTTAGTATACTCGAAATCCGAGGCGGAGCATGAAAAACATCTACGGTTGGTACTGCATAAACTTCGAGAGCATCAATTGTATGCAAAGTTTAGCAAGTGTGAATTTTGGTTGCAACAGATTGCATTTTTGGGGCATATCATATCCAAAGAGGGAATAGCAGTGGATCCAGCAAAGATAGAAGCAGTAATGTCTTGGAAGAAGCCGGAAAACGTTACAGAGGTTCGGAGTTTTCTTGGTCTAGCCAGCTATTATCAGAGATTCGTGAAGGATTTCTCTAAGATTGTAGGACCGCTTACAAAGCTCACTCAAAAGAAAACAAAGTTCTTGTAGGATGATAAGTGTGAGAACAGCTTCCAAGAGTTGAAGAAAAGATTGACTACCGCACCTATTCTTGCATTACCTAAAGGGAGTCAACGTTTTGTAATTTATAGCGATGCTTCGAAAGAAGGATTGGGTTATGTGTTGATGCAAAATGGTAGAGTGATTGCGTATGCCTCTAGGAAACCGAAGCCGTATGAATTGAATTACCCGACGCATGATTTGGAGTTAGCGGCTATTGTGTTTGTACTCAAGAAATGGAGGCATTATCTGTGGGGTAACAAGTTTGAGGTATTTACTGATCACAAGAGCTTGAAATACTTGTTCTCTCAAAAAGAGTTGAATATGAGGCAAAGGCGGTGGATGGAGCTTTTGGATGATTATAACTGCACAATCAATTATGTGCCCGGTAAAGCGAATGTAGTTGCAGATGCTTTAAGTAGGAAAGCGAGCATGGCAAAACTGGAAGTCAAGGTGCAGGAGTTGTTGGAGGAAGCATTTTTGTGGAAACCACGATTGACTCGGAACGGGTTACTTTTTGCCACTACACAAGTTCAATCGACCTTGTTGTCCAAGTTACGAGAGGCTCAACAGAAGGACCAACAATTTCAGAAGATTAAAGTAAGCAACGTAGATTTCAAGTTCCATGATTATGGTGTTTGGAGGTTTAGGAATCAAATTTGTATTCCTAATGAACCAGAGCTGAAAAGAAGATTCTTGAAGAAGCCCATAATTCAAGATACACTATTCACCCCGGTGGAACAAAGATGTACTGGGATTTGAAGCAACACTATTGGTGGAATAACATGAAGAGAGAGATCGCGGAGTTTATGGCACGGTTTTGACTTGCCAGAGAGTCAAAGCGGAACATCAACGACCCGCAGGTTTACTTCAACCGTTGGAGATTCCTCTATGGAAATGGGAACATATAACTATGGACTTTGTTATGGACCTGCCCAGATCACAAAAGGGTCATGACGCCGTTTGGGTCATAGTGGATAGATTGACTAAGTCGGCGCACTTTTTACCAATGAATAAGGAGGATAGTCCTGAAAGATTGGGAGATATGTATGTGGCAGAGATTGTAAGATTGCACGGGATGCCTGTGAGTATTGTATCGGATAGGGATCCTCGTTTTACTTCCCGATTTTGGAAGAGATTGCAAGAAAATTTGGGAACAAAGTTGAGTTTCAGCACGACTTATCACCCTCAGACTGACTGACAATCGGAGAGAACTATTCAGATTCTAAAGGATATGCTGAGGGCGTGTGTTTTAGATTTCGGAAAAGGTTGGGAGAAATATCTGTCTCTAGCGGAGTTCGCTTATAATAATAGTTATCAGGCCACTATCGGGATGGCCCCATTTGAGGCATTATATGGACGTAAGTGTCGATCCCCAATTTATTGGGATAAAGTAGGTGAAACGAAGACTTTTGACCCGACCCTTCTACCTGAACTTATGAAAACTGTTGATAATATCCACCTCATCCGGAAACGGATGCTTACCGCCCAAAGCAGGCAGAAGAGTTATGCAGACCGACGGAGACGGAGTCTAGAGTTTGAGGTCGGTGACAAGGTGTTCCTAAAGATATCACCTAGGAGGGGACTGATTAAACACGGCAAGGGTGGAAAGTTGAGCCCGAGATTTGTAGGACCATTTGAGATAATTGAGAAGGTTGGCAAATTGGCGTATCTCCTGGCACTACCCCAAAACATCTCCAATATTCACGATGTCTTTCATGTTTCTATGCTGCGGAAGTATCACCCTGATACATCGCATATCTTGGAGCCAGAGCCGTTGCAGCTTTGGGAGAACTTGTCTTATGAAGAGAAGCCCGTTCGGATCCTAGACCAACAAGATCGGGAGTTGCGCAACAAAACTATACCGATGGTGAAAGTGTTGTGGGATCATCATGGAGTTGAAGAAGCAACGTGGGAAAGGCGAGACCAGATGGAGCAGTAATATCCAGCTTTATTTCAAAGGTAATATTGAATTTCGGGATGAAATTCTTTCAAGGAGGGGGGGATGTGAGGCCCGACCTCGATTTGTGTGCGATACCTCGTTTCGTGTGCCCTAATCTAGATTTACGTGCTTTGACCTAGGTTTAAGAATTGTGTTTCATTTTATGTGCCTTGCATTGAATTACGTGCATTCATTTAGGATTGCGTGCATTTTCTTGGAAAACGTGTGTTCATCTCACAATTCGTGCCCTACCTCGTAGTGCGTGTCCTAGACCTAGGAAAACGTGCCCTCACGCTAATCAAGAAAGCATCTTACACGAAGCACTAGATCATTAATTAATCCTACAAATTCCACTAACTAATATTAAATTACTAATTCAACCCACTAGAAGACAAAATCTCACAAAAAGCTAGACATTCCTTATTCTTTATTCCTTATTCTTTTTGCACTTTCAACACATAATTAAATAATGCTCAAAAGGTGACAAAAAATCAGATTTTTAGATGCCTTGGCCGACCACCACATGGGCTTTTATGCTTGCTTGCTCAATTCAAAATTAATTCTAGACAATGCTATGACAAGTTATGACACAAATGCATAAAAAATTAGCTCAAAGACCTCCCAAAAGCTTCCAAATCTCGACAAGGCTCCTTGCCCATACTAGGTGATTCAAAAATCAAGCTTCTTGAAGACACAAACCTGATTTTTTTGTATGCCCAAGGCCGAACATGCTTCATCAATTGCAAGGCCTTCATTCTTTGTCATTTTCTCTCATTCTCCTCACATTTCTCTCTTTCACTCTCATTCTTCTCTCTCTCTCTCGGCCTTGGCTGAGTTTCATCTTTCCATAGCTCATCTTCATCATTCTATGGTGCATCAAGACAAGCAACAAGCAAAGAAACTCGACCAAGATAGCTAAGTTGCAAGAATCACACATGCAAGCTCTTTGAGTCACCATTTCGGCCTAGGTGAGTTTACTAGCTTCCATTTCTTTTATTCTTGTTCTAACCACATGCACCTACTAAGAACTTCACCACTAATCTAGGAAAAATAGAGAAAACCGAGTTGGAGTCTCGGTTAACCAATGAAGAAGAACAAATTTGTGCTTCATCAAAGTTTTGTGCATCTTCTTGTTGATTTGCTAAGGTGAGGGCTAAAACTTCTTGAAAACCTTTCAAAAATCCACATGAATGCTCTTAAATTTATGTCCTTTCTTCTGTACTTGAGTTATATGTGTGTTCATAAGCTTTTACAACAATGCATAGCAAGATTTTGGCTTGAAAGTTGGTAGGTAACTAGTTTTTCCAGTTTTGAACATTTTTCACAGAAATAGGCCAAAGATAATTTTGACTCTAAGGTCCTCAAAATGACAAATCATTAAAATGTGTCCAAATCTGGAAGCCTGAAAAAAATGAAGCAGGTTTTGGCAGATGCACTAACTTTATAGAACGAACCAGTTTTGATGTATTAAATAATGTCCAAAATGCATGAAATTTGGTGTGCGGCTAGGATTTTCAGTTCTGGACATTTTTTTTCAGAAATGGACTAAGGCTAAATATGACCCTAAGGATCTAAAAAACGATAAGTATTGAAATGTATGCAAATCTGGACAGTTTTGTGCAATCCCACTGTTTTGGCTATAACTATTGAACCCGAACTCCAAATGATGCAAGGTTTGTTCCTGAATTTAGTTCACTTCTTAAGATTTAATTTGACATCTTATTCACTGGAATTGGAGATTATTTTCTTGTCTTAATGATTGTGAGAAAACAGCCTATTGCAGTGAGGGTTTCACTTAGTTATATGCTTAGAAAATTTGTTGTAACTTCTCTTGTGGTATTAAATGCTTGGGATTGTGGCATTGGGATGTTGTGTGGACTGTTTTGGATACTTGGGGATGTTTGAATTAATTGATGCATGGCTTGAGATTGATTTTGAGTTGACTTGGGGCTTAATCGCACGGGTAAGCACGAAATGGAAACCCTAGTGACTAGGTAAACTTGCTAAGTGTTGATCCTTTGGATATTGTGTGTAATTATATGTTTAGTAGGCTGCCCGTAGTTGCCCTTATAACCCTAAATGTGATTTTGATCATTGCATGTTGACAAATAGGCCTTTCTTGCATCCGAACCCACGTAGATGTTGTTGCATGTTGAATAGTCTTATTGTTTGATTACGTGGACTTTGAATTGAGTTATATGACTTGATTTCCGTGTTTACATGCCTGCCCGTTTAATGTTCATATAACTCCATATGCCTTTCAAGTGAAATTACTTGTCTTATCGTGCCTCGCTTGTTTACTTGTCAATGTGCAATCTTATGACTATCCGGAGGCAACCTACTTTGTTGTCCTCCTAATGTGATATATTAAATATCATAAATGTGGATTGCATATAAGGGTGCAACGTTTCATTCTGGCGTGCTAGCGTTCACACACACCCGGCCGCATCGGGCTTGCTGGTTGAACAGTGACGACCATTTTCCAATTCCCTCGCTCGCTTGGTGGGTAGACTTCCTCAGAGAGTTAGATCGTAGGATTTCAGGGTACATCCGGAGTACATCCACTTGGCGTGATAAGGGAATGATTTGAAGTCGGCCGCAACAACTGATATTGGAAATGAACTGAGAGCAAAAGCTCACCGTATCCTTTTTACTATGTGTAAAAGTACTATCACTTGGTTTCTAGAAGACCTCCGGGAAGAAAGATGGGTAATTGTGTTCCTTTACTCTTATATTATTGATTATGTACTTAATTGTGTTATATTCATGCTTGCAAAAGGATTTTCATAAGTTGAACTGGAAAATGAGTTTCAAAACCTATTTCTCGTTTCCCCCCTCGCTGAGTTCATAAGGACTCACCCTCTTTTATCATCTCAGGTGAAGAAGATCAAGAACAGGTACCCGAGGACGACGTGCCTAATGATGATTCCTTGGAGTGATTGCCTGTCCTATGTGCTTTGCGTGATTATGGCTAATTGTGAACATTATGCTACTTGAAGACTATTTCTTTTATGTTACTTGTTGTTTGTAATGTAAAAGACCCCAGTTGTAATTTGGGGTCAAATTTTGGTTTGTCCTAATATTAACTAGACAGACACTACTATGGTCATTTTGCTATTATCACTGCTAGTATTTATAATAGGATTACAAAGTATTAGGTAAGGGCTAAGTAAAATGAACCAACCAAATCTTAAGCAGGTACTCGTGGTTAAGCTAAGATCAACAGGTACTTTTGTAACGAAAATAAACGAACAAACGAGATATAGTATCATGCTAGGTTATTAATCAAACGAGACATCAAGATAACCAGTAGGCATTTCAATTAATGGTAAATAGTGATCCTAGTTGGAAATGAAATTGAGATTGAAAAATTTGAGGCGTTTAGAGAATTAGGTCAAAGCAAATAGCCCAATTACAACCGTTATGCTGCCGGTTTTTCAGAAAATTTTGGAGTTTAGGCTAAAACATTAAGTGTTAAAATTTCATGAACGGTTAAGTATGTGATATGACTTGAATGTTAGATCACACCCTAGTCTAACCTTTATAGGCTGGGTTGGGGCGTGAGAGTTTCTGTCTTTGATTCAGGGGGATGCTTCAGTGGCTCAGTATGAGGCCACATTTAATAGACTATCCCGATATGCACCGGAGTTTGTGGCTAACGAGGAGCGCAAGACTCATAGGTTTATGTTGGGTTTAAGGCCCGAGATTCAGGATGTGATGGCCCTGAATTAGTATGATATACTTATTGAGGCCTTTGATGCAGCTTCTAGGTTAGAGAAGAGAAAGGGGGAATAGATCAGACCTAGTCAGCCTAGCAAGAGGCCCTTTAGCCGCAGGGTCAGCAGGGTATGTATAGACCTTCGGTACAACAGGGTGGTTATAGGCCTGCAGTGTAACACGGTTCTTTTAGACCGCAGGGTAAGCAGGGTTACTATCGGCCTCAGTTTCAACAGGGGTCTTATCAGGCTCAGTCGCAGTATAGGCCGGCCTTGTCTCAGGGTTGGTATAGGCCTAGTGTTGCGTCACCTCAGCAGCAGACTAGTACAGCTGCTTATTCAGTTTCTTGGTCTTTTGGAGGCAGTGTCAGTACACTGATACCGTTGTGTACTTATTGTAAACATACAGGCCATCTGGAGGTTGACTGTCAGAAGAAGGTAAGGACGTGTTTAGGTTGCGACAGCAACCAACACCGGGTGAGGGATTGCCCCAGGTATCAGAGTTCTACGGGTCAGCTAGCAGTCCAAGGTTATCAGGGTCGACCTGCAAGTAGTACACCTTAGCAGCAGTGGACTCAGGCTCGGGCCTACGCAGTGGACTTGGAGGAATTGCCAGAGGCGACAGCAGTGGTGAAAGGTAACTTACTTATTCTCAACCAATTAAATATCATATCTCCTTGAGTGCAACGTGCTAAAATGTGAGTAGAAAGTTGCCTTATACGATTAAAGTTAGCACGTGCATCATATCAGTTGGCGACTGAGTAGTATGTGACGCTGAGGTATATAGAATTCTGATTAGGGGTCAAGCTACTTTATGACTATACATTAATTATTGGGATTCTTATTTGGTGATCTTATACGGCATTCTCCCTCGAGATTTCTATATGGAGATTCTTATTTAGCATACTTCTTTGGACTTCTTCTATGGTATTTTCTATGCGGTATTCTTATGTGGAATTCTTATACGGTATTATCCAGAGTTCTTATATTGGGATTATTATTCGGTATTCTCGCTTGGTGATCTTGTTGAAGTTCTTACTTGGTATTCTTAGTTGGTACTCTATTACGGGATCTATGTTTGGCATTTTCTTCGGTAATTATTTGAGATTCTCATCCGAAAGTCTTAGTCGGTGTTCTTATTCAGCGTTCCTATTCAAGCTTCTTGTTCGTTATTCCTAGTTGACATACTTAGTTGGTATTCAGAATTTGGTTTTCAGTCTTTCATTCCGTATGTTTGAGCCAGCAGTACTTTAGTGAAGAATTGCGAGGACACAATTGTTTTAAGGAGGGGAGAATGTGAAACCCCACTTTTCATCTTAACATCGATTTGCGTGTTTTGCCTCGTTTTGCGTATTTTGACCTGTTTTATGTGTTATATGAGTTCGAATGTGCTAAATATGTAATTTATATTCCTAATACATCCTATGTGTGCATTCATGAAATTTTCATCAAAATCGGCATCGAAAATTTTATTGTTGATTTTTGTGAATAGTATTTTAAACGCACGTCTGCTAAAATTTTGACACGGGTATTTTTAGGGTTTGAAAACCTAGTACTCTATTATTAATAGACCTATGTTTGATAAAAATTGATTTTGAAACAGAATAGGAATTTAAATAGATTTTACGGGCATAAAAGTACGTTTTTAAGCTAAAATAGTGATTTTTACTCAAAACGATTCTTGTGTTGACTTTCATTGACCTAGTATATATTAAATACAAATTATATTTCATTTTAAATATTTATAAAAAGGCACAATTGAAAAATGTATTTAAAAGACATTTGAAAACAAATAAATATAACTTTTCACCTTCTTTTGCAAAAATCGAGTTTTTACCCGAGTGGGTGTATGAGTATGCATGTGAAATGTTGTCACCTATTCTTAAACTACTAAATATAGTATTTTTTACTTGAGAAAGCAAAATAGTCAAGAAAAACTACTTAAAAGACTAAAAACATTAATTAAAAGACTAGAAAATCAACTTTGACTTTTAATATTTTTGTTGACTTTGAGTTTATATCATCAACACACATTAAAACAAGCCAAAAACACCCCAAAATCACACACAAAACCATGAGTTCAAGGTGGAGGAGGAATAAGGCATTTTCAAGGCTTTTCAAAGCATTTTTCTCATAGATTTTGCAATTCAAGTCCAGATCACTTCATTCAAAGCTTGATTTTGCTTGTTGGGCATCTATTCTACATCTTTCTTGCATCAAAACACATCAAAGGTGAGAGAAAAATTCTAGATCTCAAAATGTCTATTTTATGTTTTTGCATATAATTGAATTTTGAACCGTTAGAATGTTAATTTGAAGTTATATTATTGCTCAGTGCATGCTAAGGATCGACTATATGTATTCTTATGAGATTTAAACTGTTGTAGCATAAATTTTTATTTTCGGGTATTTAAAGTTGATAGTTTGGCCAATTGTTGAATATTTTGAGTTGTAGTGGTTGGAATCGATTACTGTCGATTTCTAAAAGTTTGTTAAATACGGGGTAGTGCTGTTGTATTGCCGAAATTCTGTTGCGCCCTGACTGATTGTAGGAGGGGTCGAGTTGGGGTGTGACAAGACAACTTTGCTTCACGTAAAGGCTTGGCTCGCAAACCGAGGGCGTAGGGCTTGGGACCAGGCCTCCGTCGCTCTGATTCTCATAACTTTTGATCCGTAAGAAGTTATACTGGAAAGCTCTCCGAGAGCTCTACGTCGGGGGTAGCAGGCCTACTCGGCTGCGCTTATTTTCAGAGACCAAAATTGAATGTTTTTATCAGTTTCAGAACACGTTTCTTCATTTGCGCTGTTTTTTCGTCCCGGATCGTACGTCGTGAGCCGTGAAAAGGACGACAACCTAATCCATTACAATTCTGTTACCGAATCCCATGGCACCTTGGCAAGACAACTTCGCTTCACGTAGAGGCTGGGACCGAAAACCGAGGGCGCCGGGCTTTGGACCAACCCTCTGTCGCCTCAGTGCCCATAACTTTTGATTCGTAAGGAGTTACACGGTGTACAGCATACCATTGGAAAGCTCTCTGAGAGCTCTACGACGGGGGCAACAAGCCTGCTAGGCTGTGCCTATTTTCGAAGACCAAATTTGAACATTTTCCTCAGTTTCTGGAACTCTTTTCTTCTTTTGCACTGTTTTTCCGTCCCGGATCTTACGTCGTGAACCGCAAAAAGGACGACATCCTAATCTACCACATTTATATTACTGAATCCCACAACACCTTGGGCAAGAAAACTTCGCCACAGGTAGAGATTCAGCCCGCAAACCGAAGGCGTGGGGCTTGGGACCAGGTCTCCGTCGCTCCGGTGCCTATAACTTTTGATCCGTAAGGAGTTACGTGGCGCACAGCATACCGTTGGAAATCTATCCGAGAGCTCTACGACGGAGGTAGTGAGCCTACTTGGCTGAGCCTATTTTTGGAGTCCAAATTCGAACGTTTTCAATTGTTTCAGGTCACTTTTCTTCTTTTGCGCAGTTTTTCCATCCCGGATTGGTCGTCGTGTGCCGCGAAAAGGACGACAACCTAATCCATCACATTTCTATTACAGAATCCCATGCCACCTTGGGCAAGACAACTTCGCTTCACGTAAAAGCTGGGCCAACAAACCGAGGGAGTGGGGCTTCGGACAAGGTCTCCGTCTCTCCGGTGCCCATAACTTTTTATCCGTAAGGAGTTACGCGGTGCACAGCCTAATGTTGAAAAGCTCTCCGAGAGCTCTACGACTAGAGCGGCAAGGCTGCTCGGCTGCACCTATTTTTGGAGCCCAAAATTGAACGTTTTCTTCGGTTTCGGGATACTTTTCTTCTTTTGCGCTGTTGTTCTGTCCCGAATAGTACATCGTGAGCCGCGAAAAGGATGACAACTTAATCCATCACATTTCTATTACCGAATCCCATGCCACCTTGGAAAGACAACTTCGGTTCACGTAGAGGATGGGCCCGTAAACCAAAGGTTTGGGCTTAGGACCAGGTCTCCGTCGCTTCAATGCCCATAACTTTTTATCCGTAAGGAGTTACGCAGTGTACAACATACTGTTGGAAAGCTCTCCGAGAGCTCTACAATTGGGCAGTAAACCTGCTCGGCTGTGCATGTTTTTGGATCCCAAAATCGAAGATTTTCATCAATTTCAGGATAGTTTCCTTCTTTTGCGCTGTTTTTCCGTCCAGGAGCGTACGTCGTGAGCCCCGGAAAGAACGACAGCCTAATCTATCACATTTCTTTTACTGAATCCCATGGCACATTGGGCAACACAACTTCACTTCATGTAGAGGTTGGGCCCGCAAACCGAAGTCGTGGGGCTTGGGACCAAGTCTCCGTGGCTCCGGTGCCCATAACTTTTGATTCGTAAGGAGTTACGCTGCGCACAGCATACCGTTGGAAAGCTCTCCGAGAGCTTTACGATAGGGAAGCGAGCCTAATCGGCTGCGCCTGTTTTTGGAGCCCAAAATCAAACTTTTTCATCAATTTCGGGACACTTTTCTTCTTTTGCGCTGTTTTTCCGTCCCGAATCATACGTCGTGAGCCACGAAAAGGACGGCGACCAAATCCATCACATTTCTATTATCGAATCCCATGCCACCTTGGGCAAGACAACTTTAGTTCACGTAGAGGATGGGCCCGCAAATCGAGGGTTTGGGGCTTACGACCAGGTCTCCGTCGCTCAAGTGCCCATAACTTATTATCCGTAAGGAGTTACGCGGCGCACAGCATACCGTTGGAAAGATCTCTGAGAGCTCTACAACTGGGCTGCAAGCCTGATAGGCTACGTATGTTTTCGAAGACCAAAATCGAACATTTTTATGATTTTTGGGACACTTTTCGTCTTTTGCGCTGTTTTTCCGTCCCGTATCGTACGACGTGAGCCACGAAAAGGACGACCGAATCCCATGGCACCTTGTTCAAGACAACTTCACTTCACGTAGAGGCTGGGCCAGCAAACAGAGGGCGTGGGGCTTAGGACCAGGTCTCCGTCGTTCCGGTGCCCAGAACTTTTAATCCGTAAGGAGTTACGCGGCGCACAGCATACCGTTGGAAAGTTATCCGAGAGCTGTACGACGGGGACAGCAAGCCTGTTCGGTTGCGCCTATTTTTGGATCACAAAATCGAATGTTTTCATCAGTTTCGGGACACTTTTCTTCATTTGATCTATTTTTTCGTCCCGGATCGTACGTCGTTAGCCGCGAAAAAGACAACAACCTAATCCATCACATTTCTATTACCGAATCCCAGGCATCTTGGGCAAGACAACTTCACTTCACGTAGAGGCTGGTCCGCAAATCGAGTGCGTGGGGCTTGAAAACAGGTCTCCGTCGCTCCGGTGTTCATAACTTTCTTTCCTTAAGGAGTTACGTGGTGTACAGCATACCGTTGGAAAGCCCTCCGAGTCCTCTACGAAAAGGCAGCAAGCTTGCTAGGCTCCGCATGTTTTCGGAGCCCAAAATAGACCATTTTCATCCGTTTTGGGATAGTTTTATTCTTTTGCGCTGTTTTTCCATCCAGGATCATACGTCTTGAGCTCCGAAAAAAATGACAACCTAATCTATCACATTTCGATTATCGAATCCCATGGCACCTTGGGCAAGACAACTGCGCTTCACATAGATGATGGGCTCACAAACCGTTGGCGTGGGGCTTGGGACCAGGTCTCCGTAACTCCGGTTCCCATAACCTTTTATCCGTAAGGACTAGCGCGGCACACAGTATACCGTTGGAAAGCTCCCCGAGAGCTCTACGACAGGGCAACAAGCCTGCTCGGCTGCCCATGTTTTCGGAGCACAAAATCGAACATTTTTATCAGTGTTGGGATAGTTTTCTTCTTTTGCGCTATTTTTCCATATAGGATCGTACGTCGTGAGCCGCGAAAAGAACGACAACCTAATCCATCACATTTCTATTAACGAATCCCACGGCACCTTGGGCAAGACAACTTCGCTTAACGTAGAGGTTGGGCCCGCAAACCATGGGCGTGGGGCTTAGGACCAGGGCTCCGTCGCTCTGGTGCCCATAACTTTTGATACCTTAGTAGTTATACGGTGCACATCATACCGTTGGAAGGCTCCCCGAGAGCTCTACGAATGGAGAAGCAAGCTTGCTCGGCTGCGCCTATTTTCAAAGATCCAAATCAAACGTTTTCATCAGTTTCGAGATACTTTTCTTATTTTGCGTTCTTTTTCAATCCCATATCGTACATCGTGAGCGCGAAAAGGTCGACAACCAATTTCATCACATTTCTATTTCCGAATCCCACGCCACCTTGGGCAAGACAACTTCGCTTCACGTAGAGGCTGGGCCCGTAAACCAAAGGCATAGGGCTTGGTACCAGGTCTCCGTCGGTCCGGTGCCCATAACTTTTGATCCGCAAAGAGTTACGCAGCGCACAACAAACTGTTGGAAAGCACTCCGAGAGCTTTACGATGGGGGTAGCAAGCCTGCTTTCGGTGTCCAAAATCGAACGTTTTCATCTGTTTCGGGTCACTTTTCTTCTTTTTTTATAGTTTTTCCATCCCGGATCGTACGTCGTGAGACGCGAAAAAGACGACAACCTAATCAATGACATTTCTATTATCGAATCCCACGGCACCATGGGCAAGACAACTTCGTTCACGTAGAGGCTGGGCCCGCAAACCGAGGGCGTGGGGCAGGGACCAGGTCTCCGTCGCTCCGGTGCCCATAATTTTTGATCTGTAAGGAGTTATGCGACGCACAGAATACCGTTGGGAAGCTCTCCGAGAGCTCTACAATGGGGGCAGCTAGCTTCCTAGGCTGCCCCTATTTTCATAGCCCAAAATTGAACGTTTTAATCAGTTTCGGGACACTTTTCTTCTTTTGCGCTGTTTTTTCATCCCGGATCGTTCGTTGGGGGCGGCAAAAAGGACGACAACCAAATCCATCACATTTCTATTAACGAATCCCATGCCACCTTGGGCAAGACAACTTCGATTCACGTAGAGGCTGGGCCGGTAAACCGAGGGCGTGGACCTTGGGACCAGGTCTCCGTCGCTCCGGTGCCCATAACTTTGGATCCGTAAAGAGTTACGCTGTGCAAAACATACCATTGGAAAGCACTCCGAGAGCTCTACAAAGGGGTCATCCAGCATGCTAGGCTGTGCCTTTTTTTGGATCCCAAAATCGAATGTTTTCATTAGTTTCGGGACACCTTTCTTCTTTTGCGCTATTTTTACGTCCCTGATCGTACGTTGTGAGCCGCGAAAAGGACGACAACCAAATGCATCACATTTCTATTAACAAATCCCATGCCACTTGGGCAAGACAACTTCACTTCACGTAGAGGCTAGGCCCGTAAACCGAGGGCGTGGGGCTTGAGACCTGGTCTCCGTCGTTCCGGTGCCTATAACTTTTTATTCGTAAGGAGTTGCGCGACACACAGCATACCGTTGGAAAGCTCTCTGAGAGTTCTACTACAGGGCGGCAAGTTTGCTCGGCTACGCATGTTTTTTGGAACCCAAAATCGAACATTTTCATCAATTTCGGGACAGTTTTCTTCTTTTGCGCTGTTTTTTCATCCCGGATAGTATGTCGTGAGCGGGAAAAGGACGACAACCAAATCCATCACATTTCTATTACTGATTCCCAGGCCATCTTGGGTAAGACAATTTTGCTTCACATAGAGGCTGGGCCCACAAACCTAGGGCGTGGGGCTTGGGACTAGGTCTCCGTCGCTCCGGTGACCATATGTTTTTATCCATAAGGAGTTACGCTGCGCACAACATACCGTTGAAAAGCTTTTTGAGAGCTTTACGACAGGGCTGCAAGCCTGCTCGGCTAAGCATGTTTTCCGAGCCCAAAATCGAACATTTTCATTAGTTTTGGGACACTTTTCTTCTTTTGCGTTGTTTTTTCATCCCGGATCGTACGTCGTGATCAGCGAAAAGGACGACAACCTAATCCATCACATTTCTATTACTGAATCCCATGGCACCTTGGGCACGAAAACTTAGCTTGACGTAGCGGCTAGGCCCGTAAACCGAGGGCGTGGTGCTTGGGACCAGGTCTCTATTGCTCCGGTGCCCATAACTTTTGATCCGTAAGGAGTTACGCGGCGCACAACATATTGTTGGAAAGCTCTTTGAGAGCTCTACAATTGAGGCATCTAGCTTGCTAGGCTGTGCCTATTTTCGGAGCCCAAAATTGAAAGTTTTCATCAGTTTCGGAACACTTTTCTTCTTCTGCGCTATTTTTTAATCCCAGATCGTACGTCGTGAGCCACGAAAAGTACGACAACCAAATCCATCACATTTCTATTAATGAATCCTATGCCACCTTGGGCAAGACAACTTCGCTTCACGTAGAGGCTGGGCCCATAAACCAAGGGTGTGGGGCTTGGGACCAGGTCTCCGTCGCTCCGTTGCCCATAACTTTTTATCCGTAAGGCGTTACGCAACGCACAGCATACTGTTGAAAAGCTCTCTGAGAGCTCTACGACAATGCAGCAAGCCTGCTTGGCTGTGCCTATTTTCGGAGCCCAAAATTGAACATTTTGATCAGTTTTGGGATAATTTCCTTCTTTTGCGCTGTTTTTTCGTCCCGAATAGTACATCGTGAGCCGCGAAAAGGACGGCAACCAAATCCATCACATTTCTATTACCGAATCCCATGCCACCTTGGGCAAGACAACTACGGTTCACGTAGAGGCTGGGCCCGCAAACCGAGGGTTTGGGCTTAGGACCAGGTCTCTGTCGCTCCAATGCCCATAACTTTTTATCCTTAAAGAGTTACGCGGCGCACAACATACCGTTGGAAAGCTCTCCGAGAGCTCTATGACTGGGCCATAAACCTGCTCAGCAGCGCATGTTTTTGGATCCCAAAATCGAACATTTTCATCAGTTTTGGGATGGTTTTCTTCTTTTGCACTATTTTTCCGTCCAGGATCGTAAGTCGTGAGCCCCGAAAAGAACGACAGCCTAATCTATCACATTTCTTTTACCGAATCCCACGGTACATTGGGCAAGACAACTTCACTTCATGTAGAGGTTGGGCCCGCAAACCGAGGGCGTGAAGCTTGGGACCAGGTCGCCGTGGCTCCGGTGCCATAACTTTTGATCCGTAAGGAGTTACGCTGCGCACAGCATACCATTGGAAAGCTTTCCAACACCTTTACGATAGGGAAGCGAGCCTAATTGGCTGTACCTATTTTCGGAGCCCAAAATCGAACTTTTTCATCAGTTTCGGGATACTTTTCTTCTTTTGTGCTATTTTTCCGTTCTGAATCGTACGTCGTGAGCCACGAAAAGGACGACAACCAAATCCATCACATTTCTATTACCGAATCCCATGCCACCTTGGGCAAGACAACTTCAGTTCACGTAGAGGCTGGGACCGCAAACCGAGGGTTTGAGGCTTAGGACCAGGTCTTCGTCGCTCCGGTGCCCTAACTTTTTATCCGTAAGGAGTTACGCGGCGCACAACATACCGTTGGAAAGCTCTCTGAGAGGTCTACAATAGAGCTACAAGCCAGCAAGGCTGAGCATGTTTTCAGAGCCCAAAATAGAACCTTTTCATCAGTTTCGGGACACTATTCTTCTTATGCGCTGTTTTTCCGTCCCGTATCGTATATCGTTAGCCGCAAAAAGGACGAAAACCTAATCGATCACATTTTTATTACCGAATCCCACGACACCTTGGGCAAGACAACTTCACTTCACATAGCAGTTGGGCCCGTAATCCTAGGGCGTGAGGCTTGGGACCAGGTCTCTGTCGCTTCGGTGCCCATAACTATTCATCCGTAAGGAGTTACGCGACGCACAACATACTGTTGGAAAGCTCTCCGAGTGGTCTACGACGGGGGCAACAAGCCTGCTTGGCTGTGCCTATTTTTGGAGCACAAAATCTAACGTTTTCATCAATTTTGGGACAATTTTCTTCTTTTGCGCTGTTTTTCCATCCCGAATCGTACGCCGTTAGCCGCGAAAAGGATGACAACCTAATCCGTCACATTTCAATTACCGAATCCCATGGTTCCATGGGCAAGACAACTTCGCTTCACATAGAGGCTGGGCCTGCAAACCGAGGGCGTGGGGCTTGGAAACAGGTCTTCGTCGCTCCAGTGCTCATAACTTTCTTTCCGTAAGGAGTTACGCGACGTACAACCTACCGTTGGAAAGCTCTCCGAGTCCTCTACGACAAGGCAGCAAGCTTGCTAGGCTCCGCATGTTTTCGGAGCCCAAAATAGAACATTTTCATCAATTTTGGGATTGTTTTCTTCTTTTGTTTTGTTTTTCTGTCCAGGATCGAACGTCGTGAGCCGCAAAAAGGACGGCAGCCTAATCCATCATATTTCTATTACCGAATCCCACAGCACCTTAGGCAAGGCAACTGCGCTTCACGTAGAGGCTGGGCCCGCAAACCGAGTACGTGGGTCTTGGGACTAGGTCTCCGTCACTCCGGTGCCCATAACTTTTTATCCTTAAGGGCTAACGCGGCACACAGCAAACCGTTGGAAAGCTCCCCGAGAGCTCTACAACAAGGCAGCAAGCCTGCTTGGCTGTGCATGTTTTCGGGGCACAAAATCGAACATTTTCATTAGTTTTGGGATAGTTTTCTTCTTTTGCGCTGTTTTTCCGTCTCGGATCGTACGGTGTGTGCCGCGAAAAGGACGACAACCTAATCCATCACATTTCTATTACCGAATTCCACAGAACCTTGGGCAAGACATCTTCGCTTCACGTAGAGGTTGGGTCCGCAAACAGTGGGCGTGGGGCTTGGGACTAGGTCTCCGTCGCTCCGATGCCCATAACTTTTGATCTGTAATGAGTTACACGGCGCACAGCATACCGTTGGAAAGCTCTTTGAAAGCTCTACGATAGGGGCAACAAACCTGCTCGACTGCGAATGTTTTCGGAGATCAAATTCAAACATTTTCATCAGTTTCGGGACACTTTTCTTCTTTTGCGCTATTTTTTCATCCCGGATCGTTCGTCGGGGGTGGCAAAAAGGACGACAACCAAATCCATCACATTTCTATTAACGAATCCCATGCTACCTTGTGCAAGACAACTTCGCTTCACGTAGAGGCTGGGCCGGTAAACCGATGGCGTGGACCTTGGGACCAGGTCTCCGTCGCTCCGATGCCCATAACTTTTGATCCGTAAAGAGTTATGCGGTGCAAAACATACCATTGGAAAGCACTCCGAGAGCTCTACAAAGGGGTCATCCAGCATGCTAGGCTGTGCCTGTTTTCGGATCCCAAAATTGAACATTTTCATTAGTTTCGGGACACTTTTCTTCTTTTACGCTATTTTTTCATCCCGGATCGTACGTCGTGAGCCACGAAAAGGACGACAACCAAATGCATCACATTTCTATTAACAAATCCCACGCCACTTGGGCAAGACAACTTCACTTCACGTAGAGGCTAGGCCCGTAAACCGAGGGCGTGGGGCTTGAGACCAGGTCTCCGTCGTTCCGGTGCCTATAACTTTTTATCCGTAAGGAGTTGCGCGACACACAGCATACCGTTGGAAAGCTCTCTGAGAGTTCTACTACAGGGCGGCAAGTTTGCTCGGCTACGCATGTTTTTTGGAACCCAAAATCGAACATTTTCATCAATTTCGGGACAGTTTTCTTCTTTTGCGCTGTTTTTTCATCCCGGATCGTATGTCGTGAGCGGGAAAAGGATGACAACCAAATCCATCATATTTCTATTACCGAATCACACGCCACCATGGGCAAGACAACTTCGCTTCACATAGAGGTTGGGCCCACAAACCGAGGGCGTGGGGCTTAGGACCAGATCTCCGTCGCTTCGATGCCCATAATTTTAATCCCTAAGGAGTTACGTGACGCACAGCATACTGTTGGAAAGCTCTCTGAGAGCTCTACGACAGTGGCCACCAAGCTTGCTCGGCTGCGCCAATTTTCAGAGCCCAATCGAACATTTTCATCAGTTTCGGGATACTTTTCTACTTTTGCGCTGTTTTTCAATCTTGGATTGTACGTCGTGAGCAGCGAAAAGCACGACAACCTAATCTATCACATTTCTATTACCCAATCCCATGGTACCTTGGGCACGACAACGTCACTTCACGTAGTGGCTGGGCCCGCAAACTGAGGGCGTGGTGCTTGTGACCAGGTATCCGTCACTCCGGTGCCCATAACTTTTGATCCGTAAGGAGTTACGTGGCAAACAACATATCGTTGGAAAGCTCTTTGAGAGCTCTACAATTGAGGCATTTAGCTTGCCAGGCTGTGCCTATTTTCGGAGCCCAAAATTGAAAGTTTTCATCAGTTTCGGAACACTTTTCTTCTTTTGCGCTATTTTTTAATCCCAGATCAACGTCGTGAGCCACGAAAAGTACGACAACCAAATCCATCACATTTCTATTAATGAATCCTATGCCACCTTGGGCAAGACAACTTCGCTTCACGTAGAGGCTGGGGCAATAAACCAAGGGTGTGGGGCTTGGGACCAGGTCTCCGTCGCTCCGTTGCCCATAACTTTTTATCCGTAAGGAGTTACGCAACGCACAGCATACTGTTGAAAATCTCTCTGAGAGCTCTACGACAATGCAGCAAGCCTGCTTGGCTGCGCCTATTTTCGGAGCCCAAAATCGAACATTTTGATCAGTTTTGGGATACTTTTCTTCTTTTGCGCTGTTTTTTCATCCCGAATAGTACATCGTGAGCCGCGAAAAGGACGGCAACCAAATCCATCACATTTCTATTACCGAATCCCATGCCACCTTGGGCAAGACAACTACGGTTCACGTAGAGACTGGGCCCGCAAACCGAGGGTTTGGGCTTAGGACCAGGTCTCTGTCGCTCCAATGCCCATAACTTTTTATCCTTAAAGAGTTACGCGGCGCACAACATACCGTTGGAAAGCTTTCCGAGAGCTCTATGACTGGGCCATAAACCTGATTGGCAGCGCATGTTTTTGGATCCCAAAATCGAACATTTTCATCAGTTTTGGGATGGTTTTCTTCTTTTGCACTATTTTTTCGTCCAGGATCGTAAGTCGTGAGCCCCGAAAAGAACGACAGCCTAATCTATCACATTTCTTTTACCAAATCCCACGGTACATTGGGCAAGACAACTTCACTTCATGTAGAGGTTGGGCCCGCAAACCGAGGGCGTGAAGCTTGGGACCAAGTCTCCGTGGCTCCGGTGCCATAACTTTTGATCCGTAAGGAGTTACGTTGCGCACAACATACCGTTGGAAAGCTTTCCAAGACCTTTACGATAAGGAAGCGAGCCTAATCGGCTGTACCTATTTTCGGAGCCCAAAATCGAACTTTTTCATCAGTTTCGGGATACTTTTCTTCTTTTGTGCTATTTTTCCGTTCTGAATCGTACGTCGTGAGCCACGAAAAGGACGACAACCAAAATCATCACATTTCTATTACCGAATCCCATGCCACCTTGGGCAAGACAACTTCAGTTCACGTAGAGGCTGGGCCCGCAAACCGAGGGTTTGAGGCTTAGGACCAGGTCTCCGTCGCTCCGGTGCCCTAACTTTTTATCCGTAAGGAGTTACGCGGCGCACAACATACCGTTGGAAAGCTCTCTGAGAGGTCTACAATAGAGCTACAAGCCTGCTAGGCTGCGCATGTTTTCGGAGCCCAAAATAGAACCTTTTCATCAGTTTCGGGACACTATTCTTCTTTTGCGCTGTTTTTCTGTCCCGTATCGTATATCGTTAGCCGCGAATAGGACGAAAACCTAATCGATCACATTTCTATTACCGAATCCCACGGCACCTTGGGCAAGACAACTTCACTTCACGTAGCAGCTGGGCCCGTAATCCTAGGGCGTGGGGCTTGGGACCAGGTCTCTGTCGCTTCGGTGCCCATAACTATTCATCCGTAAGGAGTTACGCGACGCACAACATACCGTTGGAAAGCTCTCCGAGTGCTCTACGACGGGGGCAACAAGCCTGCTTGGCTGCGCCTATTTTTGGAGCACAAAATCTAACGTTTTCATCAATTTCGGGACAATTTTCTTCTTTTGCGCTGTCTTTTTCATCCCGGATCGTACGCCGTTAGCCGCGAAAAGAATGACAACCTAATCCGTCACATTTCAATTACCGAATCCCATGGTTCCATGGGCAAGACAACTTCGCTTCACATAGAGGCTGGGCCTGCAAACCGAGGGCGTGGGGCTTGGAAACAGGTCTTCGTCGCTCCGGTGCTCATAACTTTCTTTTCGTAAGGAGTTACGCGACGTACAACCTACCGTTGGAAAGCTCTCCGAGTCCTCTACGACAAGGCAGCAAGCTTGCTAGGCTCCGCATGTTTTCGGAGCCCAAAATAGAACATTTTCATCAATTTTGGGATTGTTTTCTTCTTTTGTTTTGTTTTTCCGTCCAGGATCGTACGTCGTGAGCCGGAAAAAAAACGATATCCTAATCCATCACATTTCTATTACCGAATCCCATGGCACCTTGGGCAAGACAACTTCGCTTCACTTAGAGGCTGGGCCCGTAAACCGTTGGCGTGGGGCTTGGGACTAGGTCTCCGTCACTCCGGTGCCCATAACTTTTTATCCGTAAGGGCTAACGCGGCACACAGCAAACCGTTGGAAAGCTCCCAGAGAGCTCTACAACAAGGCAGCAAGCCTGCTTGGCTGTGCATGTTTTTGGGGCACAAAATCGAACATTTTCATTAGTTTTGGGATAGTTTTCTTCTTTTGCACTGTTTTTCTGTCCCGGATCGTACGTCGGGAGCCGCGAATAGGACGACAACCTAATCCATCACATTTCTATTATCGAATTCCACGGTACCTTGGGCAAGACATCTTCGCTTCACGTAGAGGTTGGGCCCGCAAACCATGGGCGTGGGGCTTGGGACTAGGTCTCCGTCGCTCTGGTGCCCATAACTTTTGATCTGTAATGAGTTACGCGGTGCACAACATACCGTTGGAAAGCTTTTCGAGAGATCTACGATGGGGGCAACAAACCTGCTCGGCTGCGAATGTTTTCGGAGATCAAATTCAAACGTTTTCATCAGTTTCGGGACACTTTTCTTCTTTTGCGCTGTTTTTCAATCCTGGATCGTACGTCGTGAGTGGCGAAAAGTTCGACAACCAATTCCATCACATTTATATTTCCGAATCCCACGCCACCTTGGGCAAGACAACTTCGCTTCACGTAGAGGCTGGGCCCGTAAGCCGAAGGCCTGGGTCATGGGACCAGGTTTTCGTCGCTCCGGTGCCCATAACTTTTGATCCGTAGGGAGTTACGCGGCGTACAACAAACCGTTGGAAAGCACTCCGAGAGCTTTACGATGGGGGTAGCAAGCCTGCTTTCAGTGTCCAAAATCGAACGTTTTCATCTGTTTTGGGTCATTTTTCTTATTTTCTGCAGTTTTTCCATCCCGGATCGTACGACGTGAGTCGCGAAAAGGATGACAACCTAATCCATCACATTTCTACTACCGAATCCTGTGGCACCATGGGCAAGCCAACTTCGCTTCACATAGAGGATGGGCCCGCAAACCGAGGGCGTGGGGCTTGGGACCTGGTCTTCGTCGCTCCGGTACCCATAACTTTTGATCCGTAAGGAGTTATACGACGCACATCATACCGTTGGAAATCTCTCCGAGAGCTCTACAATGGGGGAAGCTAGCTTGCTGGGCTACCTATATTTTCGTAGCCCAAAATTGAACGTTTTCATCAGTTTTGCGATACTTTTCTTCTTTTGTGCTATTTTTTTTTAATCCCGGATTGTACTTTGGGGGCCGCGAAAAGGATGACAACCAAATCCATTACTTTCTATTAACGAAACCCACGCTGCCTTGGGCAAGCCAACTTCGCTTCACGTAGAGGCTGGGTCCGCAAACCAAGGGCGTGGGGCTTGGGACCAGGTCTCTGTCGCTCCGATGCCCATAACTTTTGATCCGTAAAGCGTTACGCGGTGCAAAACATACCGTTGGAAAGCTCTCCGAGAGCTCTACAATGGGGTGATCTAGCATGCTAGGCTGCACCTTTTTTCGTAACCCAAAATTGAACGTTTTCATATGTTTCGGGATACTTTTCTTCTTTTGCGCCGTTTTTTCATCCCGGATCGTACGTCGTGAGCTGCGAAAAGGACGACAACCAAATCTATCACATTTTTATTACCGAATCCTGCGCCACCTTGGGCAAGACCACTTCGCATCACGTAGAGGTTGGGCCCGCAAACCGAGGGCATGGGGCTTCGGAAATGGCCTCCGTCGCTCCGGTGCCCATAACTTTTAATCCGTAAAGAGTTACGCGACGCACAGCATACCGTTGGAAAGCTCTCTGAGGGCTCTACGACTGGACCGCAATTCTGCTCAGCTGTGCCTATTTTCAGAGCCCAAAATTGAATGTTTTCATCAGTTTTGGGACACTTTTCTTCTTTTGCACTGTTTTTCCGTCCTGGACCGTACGTCGTGAGCCGCGAAAAGGACGACAACCTAATCCATCCCATTTCTATTACCGAATCCCATGGCACCTTAGGCAAGACAACTTCGCTTCACATAGAGGCTGGCCCCGCAAACTGTAGGCATGGGGCTTGGGACCAGGTCTCCGTTACTCCGGTGCCCATAACCTTTTATCCGTAAGGATTAACGCGGCACACAGCATACCGTTGGAAAGCTCCCCAAGAGCTCTACGACAAGGCAGCAAGCCTGCTCAGTTGTACATGTTTTCGGAGCACAAAATCGAACATTTTCATCAGTTTTGAGATAGTTTTCTACTTTTGCGCTATTTTTCTGTCTAGGATCGCACGTCGTGAGCTACGAAAAGAATGACAACCTAATCCATCACATTTCTATTACTGAGTCCCACTGTGCCTTGGGCAAGAAAACTTCGCTTCACGTAGAGGTTGGGCCCGCAATCCATGGGCGTGGGGCTTGGGACCATGTCTCCGTCGCTCCAGTGCCTATAACTTTTGATCCGTAAGGAGTTACGCTGTGCACAACACACCGTTGGAAAGCTCACCGAGAGCTCTACAACAGGGGCAACAAGCCTGCTCAGCTCCGCCTATTTTTGGAGATCAAATTCAAACATTTTCAACAGTTTCGGTACACTTTTCTTCTTTTGCGCTGTTTTTCAATCCCGGATCGTACGTCGTGAGCTGCGAAAAGGTCGACAACCAATTCTATTTCCGAATCCCACGCCACCTTGGGCAAAACAACTTCGCTTCACGTAGAGACTGGGCCCGTAAACCGAAGGCGTGGGGCTTGGGACCAGGTCTCCGTCGCTCTGGTGCCCATAACTTTTGATCTGCAAGGAGTTGCGCAGCGCACAACAAATCGTTGGAAAGTACTCCGAGAGCTTTACGATGGGGGTAGCAAGCCTGCTTTCGGTGTCCAAAATCGAACGTTTTCATCTGTTTCGGGTCACTTTTCTTCTTTTCCGTAGTTTTTTCATCCCGGATCGTACGTTGTGAGACGCGAAAAGGACGACAGCCTAATCCATGACATTTCTATTACCGAATCCCACGGCACCATGGGCAAGACAACTTCGCTTCACGTAGAGGCTGGGCCCGCAAACCGAGGGCGTGGGGAATGGGACCAGGTCTACATCGCTCTGATGCCCATAACTTTTGATCCGTAAAGAGTTACGTGGCGCACAGAATACCGTTGGAAAGCTCTCCGAGAGCTCTACAATGGGGGCAGCTAGCTTCCTAGGCTGCCCCTATTTTCGGAGGCCAAAATTGAACGTTTTCACCAGTTTCGGGACACTTTTCTTCTTTTGCGCTGTTTTTTCATCTCGGATCATACGTCGGGGGCCGCGAAAAGGACACAACCAAATCCAACACATTTCTATTATCGAGTCGCACGGCATCTTGGGCAAGACAACTTCGCTTCACGTAGAGGTTGGGCCCGCAAATAGAGGGCGTGGGGCCTGTGACCTGGTCTCCGTCGCTCCGGTGCCCATAACTTTTGTTCTGTAAGGAGTTACGCGATGCAAAACATATCGTTGGAAAGCTCTCCGAGAGCTCTACAATGGGGTCATCCAGCATGCTAGGCTGTGCCTTTTTTAGGAACCCAAAATTGAACATTTTCATCAGTTTCGGGATACTTTTCTTCTTCTGCGCTGTTTTTTCATCCCGGATCATACGTCGTGAGCTGCGAAAAGGACGACAACCAAATCCATCACATTTCCATTAACGAATCCCACACCACTTTGGGCAAGACAACTTCGCTTCACGTAGAGGCTGGGCCCGTAAACCGAGGGCGTGGGGCTTAAGACCAAGTCTCTGTCGCTCGGTTGGAAAGCTCTCTGAGAGCTTTACGACAGGGCCTCAAGTCTGCTCGGTTGCGCATGTTTTTGGAACCCAAAATCGAACATTTTCATCAGTTTCGGGACAGTTTTCTTCTTCTGCGCTATTTTTTTTAATCCCGGATCGTACGTCGTGAGCCGCGAAAAGGACGACAACCAAATCCATCATATTTCAATTACCGAATCACATGCCTCCATGGGCAAGACAACTTCGCTTCACGTAGAGGTTAGGCCCACAAACCGAGGGTGTGGGGCTTGGGACCAGGTCTCCGTCGCTCCGGTGACCATAACTTTTGATCCGTAAGGAGTTAAGTGATGCACAACATACCGTTGGAAAGCTCTCTGAGAGCTCTACGACAGTGCAGCAAGCCAGCTTGGCTGTGCATGTTTTTGGAGCCAAAAATCAAACATTTTCATCAGTTTTGGGACACTTTTCTTCTTTTGCATTGTTTGTCCGTCTCAGATTGTACATCGTGAGCCGTAAAAAGGGCGACAACCTAATCCATCACATCTCTATTACCGAATCCCATGGCACCTTGGGCAAGACAACTTCGTTTCACGTAGAGGCTGGGCCTGCAAACCGTTGGCGTGGGGCTTGGGACCAAGTCTCCGTCACTCCGGTGCCCATAACATTTTATCCGTAAGGAATAGCGCGGCACACAGCATACCGTTGGAAAGCTCCCCGACAGCTCTACGACAGGGCAACAACCCTGCTCGGCTACGCATATTTTCAGTGCCCAAAATCCAACATTTTTATCAGTTTTGTGATACTTTTTTCTTTTGCGTTGTTTTTTGGTCTCGGATCGTACGTCGTGAGCCGCGAAAAGGACGGTAACCTAATCCATCACATTTCTATTACCGAATCTCACGGTACCTTGGGCAAAACAATTTCGCTTCATGTAGATGTGGGGCCCGCAAACTATGGGCGTGGTGCTTGGGACCAGGTCTCTATCGTTCTGGTGCCTATAACTTTTGATCCGTAAAGAGTTACGTGGCGCACAACATACCGTTGGAAAGCTCTCCGAGAGCTCTACGACGTGGGCACCAAGCCTGCTCAGCTATTCCTATTTTCGGAGATCAAATTCGGACGTTTTCATTAGTTTTGGGATAATTTTCTTCTTTTACGCTGTTTTTCAATTTCCGGATCGTACGTAGTGAGCCGCGAAAAGGTCGACAACCAATTCCATCACATTTCTATTTCTGAATCCCACGCCACCTTGGGCAAGATAACTTCGCTTCACGTAGAGGCTGGGCCCGTAAACCGAAGGCGTGGGGCTTGGGACCTGGTCTTCGTCGCTCCAGTGCCCATAACTTTTGATCCGCAAGAAGTTACACAGCGCACAACAAAATCGAACGTTTTCATCTGTTTCGGGTCACTTTTCTTCTTTTTGCATTTTTTCCATCCCGGATCGTACGTCGTGAGACGCGAAAAGGACGATAACCTAATCCATGACATTTCTATTACCGAATCCCACGACACCATGTGCAAGACAACTTCGCTTCACGTAGAGGCTGGGCCCGCAAATCGAGGGCGTGGGGTATAGGACCAGGTCTCTGTCGCTCCGGTGCCCATAACTTTTGATCTGTAAGGAGTTACGCAGCGTACAGAATACCGTTGGAAAGCTCTCTGAGAGCCCAAAATTGAACGTTTTCACCAGTTTCGAGACACTTTTCTTCTTTTGCGCTATTTTTTCATCCCGGATCGTACTTCAGGGGCCTTAAAAAAGACGACAACCTAATCCATCACATTTCTATTATCGAATCCCACGACACCTTGGGCAAGACAACTTCGCTTCACGTAGAGGCTGGGCCCGTAAACCGAGGGTGTGGGGCTTGGGACCAGGTCTCCGTCGCTCCGGTGCCCATAACTTTTGATCCGTAAGGAGTTACGCAGTGCAAAACAAACCCTTAGAAAGCTCTCCGAGAGCTCTACCACGGGGTCATCCAGCATGCTAGGCTGTGCCTTTTTTCAGAGACCAAAATTGAACATTTTCATCAGTTTCGGGACGCTTTTCTTCTTTTGCGCTGTTTTTTCATCCCGGATCGTACGTCGTGAGCCGCGAAAAGGACGACAACCTAATCCATCACATTTCTATTACCGAATCCCATGGCACCTTGGGCAAGACAACCTTGCGTCACGTAGTGGCTGGGACCGTAAATCTAGGGCGTGGGGCTTGGGACCAAGTCTCCGTCGTTCCGGTGCCTATAACTTTTTATCCGTAAGCAGTTACGCGACGCACAACATACCGTTGGAATGCTCTCTGAGAGCTCTACGACAAGACCTCAAGTTTGCTCGGTTGCGCATGTTTTCGGAACCCAAAATTGAACATTTTCAGCAGTTTCGGGATATTTTTCTTCTTTTGCGCTGTTTTTTCATCCCGGATCGTACATCGTGAGTCGGGAAAAGGACGACAACCTAATCGATCATATTTCTATTATCGAATCACACGCCGCCATGGGCTAGAAAACTTTGCTTCACGTAGAGGTTGGGCCCACAAATCGAGGGTGTGGGGCTTAGGACCAGATCTCCGTCGCTCCAGTGCCAATAACTTTTAATCCGTATGGAGTTACGTGACGCACAACATACCGTTGGAAAGTTCTCTGAGAGCTCTACGACAGGGCCGCAAGTCTGCTTGGCTGCGCAAGTTTTCAGAGCCCAAAATTGAACATTTTCATCATTTTCGGGATACTTTTCTTCTTTTGAGCTGTTTTTCCGTCCTGGATCGTAAGTCGTGAGCCGCGAATATGACGACAACCTAATCTATCACATTTCTATTACCGAATCCCATGGTACCTTGGGCAAGACAACTTCGCTTCACGTAGAGGCTGGGCCCGCAAACCATTGGCGTGGGGCTTGGGACCAGGTCTCTGTCACTTCGGTGCCCATAACCTTTTATCCGTAAGGACTAACGTGACACACAACATACCGTTGGTAAGCTCCCCGAGAGCTCTACGCCAGGGCAGCAACCCTGTTCGGCTACGCATGTTTTCTGAGCACAAAATCGAACATTTTCATCAGTTTTGGGTTAGTTTTCTTCTATTGCGCTATTTTTTCGTCTAGGATCGTACGTCGTGAGCTGCGAAAAGAACGACAACCTAATCCATCACATTTCTATTACTGAATCCCATGGCACCTTGGGCAAGACAACTTCGCTTCACGTAGAGGTTGGGCTCGCAAACCATGGGCGTGGGGCATGGGACCAGGTCTCCGTCGCTCCGGTGCCTATAACTTTTGATCCGTAACGAGTTACGCAGTGCACAGCATACCGTTGGAAAGCTCACTGAGAGCTCTACGACGGGGGAAACAAGCTTGCTCAACTACCCCTATTTTTTGACATCAAATTCGAACGTTTTCATCAGTTTCGGGACACTTTTCTTCTTTTGCGCTGTTTTTCAATCCGGGATCGTACGTCGTGAGCCGCGGAAAGGTCGACAACCAATTCCATCACATTTCTCTTTCGAAATCCCACGCCACCTTGGGCAAGACAACTTCGCTTCACACAGAGGCAGGGCCCGTAAACCGAAGGCGTGGGGCTTGGGACCAGGTCTCCGTCGCTCTAGTGCCCATAACTTTTGATCCGCAAGGAGTTACGCGGGGCACATTATATCGTTGGAAAGCTCTCCGAGAGCTCTACAATGGTGGCAGCTAGCTTGCTAGGCCGCGCCTATTTTCGGAGCCCAAAATTGAAAGTTTTCAACAGTTTTGGGACACTTTTATTCTTTTGCGCTGTTTTTTTCATCCCGGATCGTACGTCGTGAGCCACGAAAAGTACAACAACCAAATCAATCACATTTCTATTAACGAATCCCATGCAACCTTGGGCAAGACAACTTCGCTTCACGTAGAGGTTGGGCCCGTAAACCGAGGGTGTGGGGCTTGGGACCAGGTTTCCGTCGCTCCGGTGCCTATAACTTTTTATTCGTAAGGAGTTACGCAACGCACACCATACTGTTGAAAAGCTCTCTCAGAGCTTTACGAAAATACAGCAAGCCTGCTCGGTTGCGCCAATTTTCGGAGCCAAAAATCGAATGTTTTCATCTGTTTCGGGTACTTTTCTTCTTTTGCACTGTTTTTCCGTCCCGAATAGTACATCGTGAGCCGCGAAAAGGACGGCAACCAAATCCATCACATTTCAATTACCGAATCCCATGCCACCTTGGGCAAGACAACTTCGGTTCACGTAGAGGCTGGGCCCACAAACTGAGGGTTTGGGCTTAGGACCAGGTCTCCGTCGCTCCAATGCCCATAACTTTTTATCCGTAAGGAGTTACGCGGCGCACAACATACCGTTGGAAAGCTCTCCGAGAGTTCTACGACTGGGCCGAAAACCTGCTCAGCTGCGCATGTTTTTGAATCCCAAAATCTAACATTTTCATCATTTTTGGGATAGTTTTCTTCTTTTGCGTTATTTTTCCGTCCAGGATCGTACGTCGTGAGCCCCGAAAAGAACGACAGCCTAATCTATCACATTTCTATTACCGAATCCCATGACACATTAGGCATAACAACTTCGCATCATGTAGAGGTTGGGCCCGCAAACTGAGGACGTGGGGCTTTGGACCAAGTCTCTGTGGCTCCGGTGCCCATAACTTTTGATCCGTTAAGAGTTACGCGGCGCACAACATACAGTTGGAAAGCCCTACGAGAGCTTTACGATAGGGAAGCGAGCCTAAGAGGCTGTGCCTATTTTTGGAGCCCTAAATCGAACTTTTTCTTCAGTTTCAGTACAGTTTTCTTCTTTTGCGCTGTTTTTTCGTCCCGAATCGTACGTCGTGAGCCACGAAAAGAACGGCAACCAAATCCATCACATTTCTATTACCGAATCCCATGCCACCTTGGGCAAGACAACTTCAGTTCATGTAGAGGCTGGGCCCGTAAACCGAGGGTTTGGGGCTTAGGACCAGGTCTCTGTCGCTCCAGTGCCCATAACTTTTTATCCGTAGGGAGTTACGGGGCGTACAACATACCGTTGGAAAGCTCTCCGAGAGCTCTACAACAAGGCAACAAGCCTGGTAGGCTGCGCATGTTTTCGGAGCCCAAAATAGAACCTTTTCATCAGTTTCGGGACACTATTCTTCTTTTGTGCTGTTTTTCGGTCCCAGATCGTACATCATTAGCCGCGAAAAGGACGAAAACCTAATACATCAGATTTCTATTACCGAATCCCACGGCACTTTGGGCAAGACAACTTAACTTCACGTAGAGGCTGGGCCTGTAATCCGAGGGCGTGGGGCTTGGGACCAGGTCTCCGTCGCTTCGGTGCCCCTAACTGTTCATTCGTAGGGAGTTACGCGATGCACAACATACTGTTGGAAAGCTCTCCGAGAGCTCTACGACGAGGGCAGCAAGCCTACTCGGCTGCACCTATTTTTGGAGCACAAAATCAAACGTTTTCTTCAGTTTCGGGATTCTTTTCTTCTTCTGCGCGATTTTTTCGTCCTGAATCGTACGGCGTTAGGCGCGAAGAAGGTGACAACCTAATCCATCACATTTCTTTTTTTGAATCCCACATCTCCTTGGGCAAGACAACCTCGCTTCACGTAGAGGCTGGGCCCGCAAACCGAGGGCGTGGGGCTTAGAAACAGGTCACCGTCGCTCCGGTGCTCATAACTTTCTTTTCGTAAGGAGTTACGCGGCGTACAACATATCGTTGGAAATCTCTCCAAGTCCTCTACGACAGGGCAGCAAGCTTGCTAGGCTCCGCATGTTTTCGGAGCCCAAAATAAAACATTTTCATCAGTTTTGGGATTGTTTTCTTCTTTTGCGCTGTTTTTTTTGCCAGGATCGTACGGCATGAGCCGCAAAAAAAATGACAACCTATTCTATCACATTTTTATTACCCAGTCCCAAGGCACCTTGGGCAAGACAACGTCCCTTCACCTCGAGGCGGGGCCCGCAGACCGTTGGCGTGGGGCTTGGGACCAGGTCTCCGTCACTCCGGTGCCCATAACCTTTTATCCGCAAGGGCTAACGCGGCACACAGCATACCGTTGGAAAGCTCCCTAAGAGCTCTACAACAGGGCAGTAAGCCTGCTCGGCTGCGCATGTTTTCGAAGCACAAAATTGAACATTTTCATCAGATTTGGGATAGTGTTCTTCTTTTGCGCTGTTTTTTCGTTTAGGATCGTACGTCATGAGCCGCGAAAAGAATGACAACCGAATCCTTCACATTTCTATTACCGAATTCCATGATACCTTGGGCAAGACAACTTCGCTTCACGTAGAGGTTGGGCCCGCATACCATGGGCGTGGAGTTTGGGACCAGGTCTCCGTCGCTCTAATGCCTATAACTTTAGATCCGTAAGGAATTACGTGGCGCACAGCATACCGTTGGAAAGCTCTCCGAGAGCTCTACGACGGGGGCAACAAGCCTGCTTGGATGCGCCTGTTTTGGGATATCAAATTTGAATGTTTTCATCAGTTTCGGGACACATTTCTTCTTTTACGCTGTTTTTCAATCCCGGATCGTTCGTCTTGAGCCGCGAAAAGGTCGACAACCAATTCCATCACATTTCTATTTCCGAATCCCACGCCATCTTGGGCAAGACAACTTCGCTTCACGTAGAGGCTGGGCCGGTAAACCAAAGGCGTGGGGCTTGGGACCAAGTCGTTGTTGCTCCGCAAGGAGTTACGTGGCGCACAACAAACCGTTGGAAAGCACTCTGAGAGTTTTACGATGGGGGTAGCAAGCCTGCTTTCGGCGTCCAAAATCGAACGTTTTCATCTGTTTCGGGTCACTTTTCTTCTTTTCTGTAGTTTTTCCATCCCGGATCGTACGTCATGAGACGCGAAAAGGACAATAACCTAATCCATCACGTCTCTATTACCGAATCCCACGGTACCATGGGCAAGACAACTTCGCCTCACGCAGAGGCTGGCCCCGCAAACAGAGGGCGTGGGGTATGGGGCCAGGTCTCCGTCGCTCCGGTGCCCATAACTTTTGATCCGTAAGTAGTTACGCGTAGCATAGTGTACCGTTGGAAAGCTTTCCGAGAGCTCTACAATGGAGGCAGCTAGCTTGCTAGGCTGCCCTTATTTTCGAAGCTCAAAAATGAACGTTTTGTTCATTTTTGGGACACTTTTCTTCTTTTGCGCTATTTTTTCATCCCGGATCGTACGTTGTTAGCCACGGAAAGGACGACAACCTTATCTATCACATTTCTATTACCGAATCCAATAGCACCTTGGGCAAGACAATTTCGCTTCACGTAGAGCCTGGGCCCGCAAATCGAAGGCGTGGGGCTTGGGACTAGGTCTTCGTCGCTCCGATACCCATAACTTTTGATCCGTAAGGAGTTAGGCAGTGCACAACATACCGTTAGAATGCTCTCCCAGAGCTCTACAACGAGGTCATCCAGCATGCTAGGCTGCGCCTTTTTTCAGAACCCAAAATTGAACATTTTCATCAGTTACGGGACACTTTTCTTCTTTTGCACTGTTTTTTCATCCCCGATAGAACGTCGTGAGCTGCGAAAAGGATGACAACCAAATCCACCAAATTTCTACTAACGAATCCCACTCCATCTTGGGCAAGACACCTTCGCTTCACGTAGAGGCTGGGCCCGCAAATCGAGGGCGTGGTGCTTGGAACCAGGTATCCGTCGCTCCGGTGCCCATAACTTTTTATCCGTAAAGAGTTACGCGGCGCACAGCATACCGTTGGAAAGCTCTCTGAGAGCTCTATGACAGGGCAGCAAGTTTGCTCGGCTATGCATGTTTTCGGAGACCAAAATCGAACCTTTTCATCAGTTTTGGGATACTTTTCTTCATTTGCGCTATTTTTTCGTCCCGGATCGTGCGTCGTGAGAAGCGAAAAGGACGACAACCTAATCAATCACATTTCTATTACCGAATGCCACGACACCATGGGCGAGACAACTTCACATCACGTAGAGGCTGGGCCAGCAAACCGAGGGCGTGGGGCATATGACCAGGTCTCTGTCGCTCCGGTGCCCATAACTTTTGATCTGTAAGGAGTTACGCGGCGCACAACATATCGTTGGAAAGCTCTCCGAGAGCTCTACAACAGGGCAGCAAGCCTGCTAGGCTGCGCATGTTTTTGGAGCCCAAAATAGAACCTTTTCATCAGTTTCGAAACACTTTTCTTCTTTTGCGCTATTTTTTCATCCCAGATCGTATGTCGTGAGCCATAAAAATTACGGCAACCAAATCCATCACATTTCTATTAATGAATCTCACGCCACCTTAGGCAAGATAACTTCGCTTCCCGTAGAGGTTGGGCCCGAAAACCGAGGGTATGGGGCTTGGGACTAGGTCTCCCTCGCTCCGATGCCCATAACTTTTAATCCGTAAGGAGTTACGCGGCGTACAACATACCGTTGGAAAGCTCTCCGAGTCCTCTACGACAGGGCAGCAAGCTTGCTAGGCTCCGCATATTTTCGGAGCCCAAAATATAACATTTTCATAAGCTTTGGGATTGTTTTCTTCTTTTGCGTTGTTTTTTCATCCCGGATCGTACGTCGTGAGCCTTGAAAAGGACGACAACCAAATCCATCATATTTCTATTACCGAATCCCACGTCACCTTGGTCAAGTAAACTTCGCTTTACGTAGAGGTTGGGCCCATAAACCGAGGGCGTGGGGCTTGGTACCAAATCTCCGTCGCTCCGGTGCCCATAACTTTTAATCCGGAATGAGTTACGTGACGCACAGTATACCGTTGGAAAGCTCTCTAAGAGCTCCACGACAAGGCCGCAACTCAGCTCGGCTGCGCACATTTTCGGAGCCCAAAATCGAACATTTTCATCATTTTCGGGACACTTTTCTTCTTTTGCGCTGTTTTTCTGTCCTGGATCGTACGTCGTGAGTCTAGAAAAGGACAACAACCTAATCCATCACATTTCTATTATCGAATCCCACTGTACCATAGGCAAGACAACTTCGCTTCAAGTAGAGGTTGGGCCCGCAAACCGAGGGCGTGGTTCTTGGGACCAGGTCTCTATCGCTTCGGTGCCCATAACTTTTGATCCGTAAGGAGTTACGTGGTGCACAGCATACCGTTAGAAAGCTCCCCGAGAGCTCTACAATGGGGCCAACTAGCTTGCTAGGCTGCACCTAATTTCAGAGCCCAAAATTGAAAGTTTTCATCAGTTTCAGGACACTTTTCTTCTTTTGCGCTGTTTTTTCCGTCCCGAATAGTACATCATGAGCCGCGAAAAGGACGGCAACCAAATCCATCACATTTCAATTACCGAATCCCATGCCACCTTGGGCAAGACAACTTCGGTTCACGTAGAGGCTGGGCCTACAAACTGAGGGTGTGGGGCTTGGGACCAGGCCTCCGTCGCTCCGGTGCCAATAACTTTTTATCCGTAAGGAGTTACGCGGCGCATAATATACCGTTGGAAAGCTCTCTGAGAGCTCTACGGCAAGGCAGTAAGCCTGCTCGGCTGCGCATGTTTTTGTATCCCAAAATCGAACATTTTCATCAGTACCGGGATAGTTTTCTTCTTTTGCGTTGTTTTTCCGTCCAGGATCGTACGTCGTGAGCCGCGAAAAGGACACCAACCTAATCTATCACATTTCTTTTCCCTAATCCCATGGCACTTTAGGTAAGACAACTTCACTTCATGTAGCGGCTGGGCCCTCAAACCGAGGGCGTGGGGCTTGGGACTCGGTGTCCGTCGCTCCGGGGACCATAACTTTTGATTCGTAAGGAGTTACACGGCGCACAACATACTGTTGGAAAGCTCTCCAAGAGCTTTACGATAGGGAAGCGAGCCTAATCGGTTGTGCCTATTTTCGGAGCCCAATATCGAACTTTTTCGTCAGTTTCGGGACACTTTTCTTCTTTTGCGCTATTTTTCCATCCCGAATCGTACGTCGTGAGCCACGAAAAGGACGGCAACCAAATCCATCACATTTCTATTACTGAATCCCAGGCCACCTTGGGCATGACAACTTCAGTTCACGTAGAGGCTGGGCCCGTAAACCGAGGGTTTGGGGCTTTGAACCAGGTCTCCGTCGCTCTAGTGCCCATAACTTTTTATCCGTAAGGAGTTACGCGGCACACATCATACCGTTGGAAAGCTCTCCGAGAGCACTATAATAGGGCAGCAAGCCTGCTAGGCTGCGCATGTTTTTGGAGCCCAAAATAGAATCTTTTACTCAGTTTCGGGACACTATTCTTCTTTTGCACTATTTTTCCGTCCCGGATCGTACGTCGTTAGCCGCGAAAAGGATGAAAACCTAATCCATCACATTTCTATTACCGAATCCCAAGGCACCCTGGGCAAGACAACTTCACTTCACGTAGAGGCTGGGCCCGTAATCCAAGGGCGTGGGGCTTGGGACCAGGTCTGCGTCGCTTTGGTGCCCATAACTTTTGATCCATAAGGAGTTACGTGGCGCACAACATACCCTTGGAAAGCACTCTGAGAGCTCTACGACGTGGGCAGCAAGCCTGCTCGGCTGCGCCTGTTTTTCAAGCACAAAATTGAACGTTTTCATCAATTTTGGGAAACTTTTCTTCTATTGCGCCGTTTTTTCATCCCGGATCGTACGTTGTGAGCCACGAAAAGAACGGCAACCAAATCCATCACATTTCTATTACCGAATCCCATGCCACCTTGGGCAAGACAACTTCAGTTCACGTAGAGGATGGGCCCGCAAACTGAGGGTTTAGGGATAGGACCAGGTCTCCGTCGCTCCAATGCCCTAACTTTTTATCCATAAGGAGTTACGCGGCGCACAACATACAGTTGGAAAGCTCTCCAAGATCTCTACAACAAGGCAGCAAGCCTGCTAAGATTCGTATGTTTTCAGAGCCCAAAATAGAACCTTTTCATCAGTTTCAGGACACTATTATTCTTTTGCATTATTTTTCCGTCCCGGATCGTACGTCGTCAGCCATGAAAAGGACGATAACCTAATCCATCATATTTCTATTACCGAATCCCATGACACCTTGGGCTTGACAACTTCACTTCACGTAGAGGCTGGGCTCGTAATCTGAGGGCGTGGGGCTTATGACCAGGTATCCGTCGCTCTAGTGCCCATAACTTTTGATCCGTAAGGAGTTACGCGACGAACAGCAAACCGTTGGAAAGGTCTTCGAGAGCTCTACGACGGGGGCAGCAAGCCTGCTTGGCTGCACCTATTTTTGGAGCCCAAAATCGAGCGTTTTCATTAGTTTCGGGACACTTTTCTTCTTTTGCGCTATTTTTTCATCCTGGATCGTACGCCGTGAACTACGAAAAGGATGACGTCCTAATCCGTCACATTTATACTACCGAATCCAACGGCGCCAGGGGTAAGACAATTTCGCTTCACGTAGAGGCTGGGCATGCAAACCGAGGGCGTTGGGCTTAGAAAAAGGTCTTCGTCGCTCCGGTGCTCATAACTTTCTTTTCGTAAGGAGTTACGCGGCGTACAGCATACCGTTGGAAAGCTCTCCGAGTCCTCTAGGACAGGGCAGCAAGCTTGCTAGACTCCGCATGTTTTCGGAGCCCAAAATAGAACATTTTCATCAGTTTTGGGATTGTTTTCTTCTTTTGCGCTGTTTTTTCGTCTAGGATCGTACGTCGTGAGCCACGAAAAAACAACAATCTAATCCATCACATTTCTATTACCGAATCCCATGGAACCTTGGGCAAGACAACTTCGCTTCACGTAGAGGCTGGGCCCGCAAACCGTTGGCGTGGGGTTTGGGACTAGGTCTCCGTCACTCTGGTGCCCATAACCTTTTATCCGTAAGGGCTAACGCGGCACACAACATACTGTTGGAAAGCTCCCCGAGAGCTCTACAACAGGGTAGCAAGCCTGCTCGGCTGCCCATGTTTTCGTAGCACAAAATCAAACATTTTTATTAGTGTTGGGACACTTTTCTTCTTTTTCTCTATTTTTTCGTCTCGGATCGTACGTCCTGAGCCGCGAAAGGGACGACAGCATAATCCATCACATTTCTATTACTGAATCCTACGGCTCCTTGGGCAAGACAACTTCGCTTCACGTAGAGGCTGGGCCCACAAACCGAGGGCGTGGGGCTTATGACTAGGTATTCGTCGCTCCGGTGCCTATATCTTTTGATCCGTAAGGAGTTACGCGGAGCACAGAATACCGTTGGAAAGCCCTCCGAGAGTTCTATGACGGGGGCAACAAGCTAGCTAGGCTGCGCCTGTTTTCAGAGATCAAATTCGAACGTTTTCATCAGTTTCGGGGCACTTTCCTTCTTTTGCGCTGTTTTTCAATCCCGATCGTACGTCGTGAGAACAAAAAGGTCGACAACCAATTCCGTCACATTTATATTTCCGAATCCCACGCCACCTTGGGCAAGACAACTTCGCTTCACGTAGAGGCTGGCCCATAAACCGAAGGCGTGGGGCTTGGGACCAGGTCTCCGTCGCTCCGGTGCCCATAACTTTTGATCCGCAAGGAGTTACGCGGCGCACAACAAACCGTTGGAAAGCACTCCGACAGCATTACGATGGGGGTAGCAATCATGCTTTCAGTGTCCAAAATCGAACGTTTTCATCTGTTTCGGGTCACTTTTCTTCTTTTCTGCAGATTTTCCTTGCCGGATTGTACGTCGTGAGACGCGAAAAGGACGGCAACCTAATTCATCACATTTCTATTACCGAGTCCCACGGCACCTTGGGCAAGACAACTTCGCTTGACGTAGAGGCTGGGCCCGTAAACCGAGGCCGTGGGGCTTGTGACCAGGTCTCCGTCGCTCCGGTGCCCATAACTTTTGATCCGTAAGTAGTTACATGACACACAGCATACCATTAGAAAGCTCTTCGAGAGCTCTACAATAGGGCTAGCTAGCTTGCTAGGCTGCCCCTTTTTTCGAAGTCCAAAATTGAACGTTTTCACCAGTTTCGGGACACTTTTATTCTTTTGCGCTGTTTTTTCATCCCGGATCGTACGTCGGGGGCCGCGAAAAGGACGACAACCAAATCCATCACATTTCTATTATCGAATCCCACGCCACCTTGGGCAAGACAACTTCACTTCACGTAGAGGTTGAGCCCGTAAACCGAGGCCGTGGGGCTTGGAACCAGGTCTCCGATGCTCCGGTGCCCATAACTTTTGATCCGTAAGGAGTTACGCGATGCAAAACATACCGTTAGAAAGCTCTCCGAGAGCTCTACAACGGGGTGATCGAGCATGCTAGGCTGCGCCTGTTTTGGGAGCCCAAAATCGAACGTTTTCATCAGTTTCGGGACACTTTTCTTCTTTTGTGTTAGTTTTTCATCCCGGATCGTGCGTCATGAGCCGCAAAAAGGACGACAACCTAATCCATCACATTTCTATTATCAAATCCTACGGCAACTTGGGCAAAAAACTTCACTTCACGTAGAGGCTAGGCCCGCAAACCGAGGGCGTGGGTCTTGGGACCAGGTCTCTGTCGCTCCGGTGCCAATAACTTTTGATTTGTAAGGAGTTACACAGTGCACAGCATACCGTTGGAAAGCTCTCTGAGAGCTCTACTACAGGGAAGTGCACCTGCTTGGCTGCGCATGTTTTCGGAACCTAAATCAAATGTTTTCATCAGTTTCGGAAAACTTTTCTTCTTTTGCGCTATTTTTCCTTCCCGGATCGTACGTCGTAAGCCGCGAAAAGGACGACAACCAAATCCATCACATTTCTATTACCGAATCCCATGCCACTTTGGGCAAGATAACTTCACTTCAGGTATAGGTTGGGCACACAAACCGAGGGCGTAGGGTTTGGGACCAGGTCTCCGTCGCTCCGGTACCCATAACAATTAATCCGTAAGGAGTTACGCGATGCACAACATACCGTTGAAAAGCTCTCTGAGAGCTCTACGACAGGGCCGCAAGTCTGCTCAGCTGCACATGTTTTCAAAGCCCAAAATCAAACATTTTCATAATTTTCGGGACATTTTTCTTCTTTTGCTCTATTTTTCTGCCCTGGATCGTACGTCGTGAGTCGCGAAAAATGACAACCTAATCCATCACATTTCTATTAGAGAATCCTATGGCACCTTGGGCAGGACAACTTCATTTCACGTAGTGGCTGGGCCCGCAAACCGTTGGCGTGGGGCTTGTGACTAGGTATCCGTCGCTCTAGTGCCTATAACTTTTGATCCGTAAGGAGTTACGCGATGCACAGCATACCGTTGAAAAGCTCTCCGATAGCTCTACGACAGGGCTGCAAGCCTGCTCGGCTGTGCATGTTTTCGAGGCCCAAAATTGAACGTTTTCATCAGTTTCAGGACACATTTCTTCTTTTGCACTGTTTTTCCGTCGCGGATCGTACGTTGTGAGCCGCGAAAAGAACGACAACCTAATCCATCACATTTTTATTACTGAATCCCATGGCACCTTGGGAAAGACAACTTTGCTTCACATAAAGGTTGGGCCCGCAAACCGAGGGCGTGGGGCTTAGGACCACGTCTCCATTGATCCGGTGCCCATAACTTTTGCCACGTAACTCCTTACAGATCAAATGTTATGGGCACCGAAGCAACAGAGACCTGGTCCTAAGCCCTAAGCCCTCGGTTTGCTAGCCCAGCCTCTACGTGAAGTGAAGTTGTCTTGCCCAAGGTGCCATGGAATTCGGTAACTGAAATGTGATGGATTAGGATGTCATTCTTTTTGCGTCTTACGACGTATGATCCGGGACAGAAAAATCGAGCAAACGAAGAAAACTATGCTAAAACTGATAAAAATGTTTGATTTTCGGCTCCAAAAACATGCGCAGTCGAGTAGGCTTACTGCCCTGTTTTAGAGCTCTCGAAGAGCTTTCCAACGGTATGTTGTGTGCTGTGTAACTCCTTATGGATAAAAAGTTATGGGCAATGGAGCGACGAAGACCAGGTCCCAAGCCCTAAGCCCTCGATTTGCGAGCCCCTCATCTACGTGAAGTGAAGTTGTCTTGCACATGGTGCTGTGCAATTCGGTAATAGAAATGTGATGGATTAGGATGTCGTCCTTTTCGCGACTCACGATGTACGATCCAGGACGGAAAAACAGCAGAAAAGAAGAAAAGTGTCCAGAAACTGATGAAAATGTTACATTTTGGGCATCGAAAACATGCACAGCTAAGCAGGCCTGCTGCCCCCGTCATAGAGCTCTCGTAGAGATTTCCAACAGTATACTGTGCACCAGGTAACTCCGTACGGATCAAAAATTATGGGCACCGGAGCGATAGAGGCCTGGTCTCAAGGCCCACACCCTCGATTTGCGGTCCCAGCCTCTATGTGAAGCGAAGTTGTCTTGCCCAGGGTGCCGTGGGATTCGGTAATAGAAATGTGATGGATTAGGTTATTTTTCTTTTCGCAGCACACGACGTACGATCCAGGACGAAATGACTGCGTAAAAGAAGAAGAGTGTCCCAAAACAGATGAAAATGTTTGATTTTGGGCTCCAAAAACTTGCGTAGCTGAGCAGGCTTGCTGCACTGCCGTAGAGCTTTCGGAGAGATTTCCAACGGTATACAGTTCACCGCGTAACTCCTTACAAATAAAAAGTTATGGCCATTGGAGCGATAGAGACCTGGTCCCAAGCCCCACGCCCTCGGTTTTCGAGCCCAGCCTCTTCGTGAAGCAAAGTTGTCTTGCCCATGGTGCCATGGGATTCGGTAATAGAAATGTGATGGATTAGGTTGTCGTCCGTTTTGCGGCTCATGACGTACAATCCGGGACGAAAAAACTGTGTAAAAGAAGAAAAGTGACCCAAAATTGATGAAAACATTCAATTTTGGACGCTAAAAATAGGTGCAGCCTAGAATGCTTGTTGCCCCCGTCGTAGAGCTCTCAGAGAGCTTTCTAACGGTATGTTGTACGCCGCGTAACTCCTTACGGATCGAATGTTATGGGCACCGGAGGGACGGAGTCCTGGTCCCAAGCTTCACGCCCTCGGTTTGCGGGCCAACCTCTACGTGAAGCGATGTTTTCTTGCCCAAGTTTTCATGGGATTTTGTAATAGAAATGTGATATATTAGATTGTCGTCGTTTTTGCGGATAACGACTTACGATCCGTGATGAAAAACTGGGCAAAAGAAGAAAAGTGTCCCGAAACTAATTAAAAAGTTCAATTTTGGGCTCCGAAAATAGGTGCAGCCGAGCAGGCCTGCAGCCCTATCGTAGAGCTCTTGGAGAGCTTTCCAACGGAATTCTGTGCGCCGCGTAACTCTTTATGGATCAAAAGTTATGGGCACCGGAGCGACGGAGACTTGGTCCCCAGCCCCCCCCCCTCGTTTTACAGGCCCAGCCTCTACGTGAAGTGAAGTTGTCTTGCCCAAGGTGCCGTGCGATTCGGTAATAGAAATGTGAAAGATTAGGTTGTCATTTTTTTCGAGGCTCACGACGTACGATCCGGGATGAAAAAACAGGACAAAAGAAGAAAACTATCCCGAAACTGACGAATATGTTAAATTTTTCGCTCCGAAAACATGCTCAGGCAAGCATGCTTGCTGCCTTGTCTTAGAGCTCTCGGAGAGCCTTCCAACGGTATGTTTTGTACCGCATAACTTCTTACGGATAAAAAGTTATGGGCACCGGAATAACGGAGACCTGGTCACAAGCCCCACGCCCTCAGTTTGCGTGCCCAGCCTCTACGTGAAGTGAAGTTGTCTTGCCCAAGATTCATGGGATGCGTTAATAGAAATGTGATGGATTAGGTTCTCATCCTTTTTGTGCCTCACGACGTATGATCCGGGACGAAAAAATAGCTTAAAATAAGAAAAGTATCCCAAAACTGATGAAAATATTCGATTTTGGTCTCTAAAAACATGTGCAACCGAGCAAGCTTGCTGCCCTGTCGTAGAGCACTCGAAGAGCTTTCCAACGGTATGCTGTGCGCCGCGTAACACCTTACGGATCAAAAGTTTAGGGCACCGGAGCGACGGAGACCAGGTCCCAAACCCCACGCCCTCGGTTTACGGGCCCAGCCTCTACGTGAAGCGAAGTTGTCTTGCAAAAGATGACATGGGATTCAGTAATAGAAATGTGATGGATTAGGATGTCGTCCTTTTCGCGGCTTACGACATACGATCCGGGATGGAAACACTACGAAAAAAGAAGAAAAGTGTCTTGAAATTGATGAAAATATTCAATTTTGGGATTCGAAAACATGCGCAGGTAAGCAGGCTTGCTACCCTATCGTAGAGCTCTCGGAGAGCTTTCCAACGGTATGTTGTGCACCGCGTAACTCCTTACGGATAAAAAGTTATGGGCACCGGAGCTACGAAGACCTGGTCACAAGCCCCACGCCCTCTGTTTGCGGGACCCGCCTCTACGTGAAGTGAAATTGTCTTACCCATGGTGCCGTGTGATTCGGTAATAGAAATGTGATGGTTTAGGTTGTCATCCTTTTCGCGGCCCACGACGTACGATCCGGGATAGAAAAACTGTGTAAAAGAAGAAAAGTGACCCAAAACTGATGAAAACGTTTGATTTTGGACAACAAAAAAGGCATAGCCGATCAGGCTTACTGCCCCCGTCGTAGAGCTCCCGGAGAGCTTTCTAACGATTTGTTATGCGCCGCGAAACACCTTACAGATCAAAAGTTATAGGCACCGGAGCGACGGAGACGTGGTCCAAAGCCCCACGCCATCGGTTTGCGGGTCCAGCCTCTACTTGAAGTGAAGTTGTCGTGCCCAAGGTGGCATGGGATTCGGAAATAGAAATGTGATGGATTTGGTTATCGCCCTTTTCGCGGCTCACAACGTACGATCCGGGATGACAAAACAGCCCAAAAGAAGAAAAGTATCCCAAAACTGATGAAAATGTTCAATTTTGGGCTCCAAAAATGGGCACAGTCGAGCAGGATTGTTACCCCAGACGTAGAGCGCTCGGAGAGCTTTCCAACGGTATGTTGTACACCACGCAACTCCTTGCGGATCAAAAGTTATGGTCACTGGAGCGACGGATCCCTGGTCCCAAGCCCCACGCCCTCGATTTGCGGGCTAAGCCTCTACGTGAAGCGAAGTTGTCTTGCCCAACGTGCCATGGGATTCGATACTAGAGATGTGATGGATTAGGTTTTCGTCCTTTTCGAGGCTCACGATGTACGATTCGGGACGGAAAAACAGCGCAAAAGAAGAAAAGTATACCGAAACTAATGAAAAAGTTTGATTTTGGGCTGCAAAAACTGGAGCAGCCGAGCAGGCTTGCTGCCTTATCATAGAGCTCTCGAAGATCTTTCCAACGGAATACTGTGCACCGCGTAACTCCTTACGGTTCAAAAGTTATGTTCACCGGAGCGATAAAGACTTGGTCCCAAGCCCCACGCCTTCGGTTTGCGGGCCCAACCTCTACGTGAAGCTAAGTTGTCTTGCCCAAGGTACCGTGGGATTCGGTAATAGGAATGTGAGGGTTCACGACGTACGATCTGGGACGAAAAAATAGGGCAAAGGAAGAAAACTGTCTCGAAACTGATGAAAATGTTCGATTTTGGGCTCCAAAAACATGCTCGGGCAAGCAGGGTTGATGCCATGTCATAGAGCTCTCGGAGAGCCTTTCGAATGGTATGCTGTGTGCCGTGTAACTCCTTATGGATAAAAAGTTATGGGCACTAGAGCGACGGAGACCTGGTCCCAAGCCCCACGCCCTCGGTTTGGGATCCCAACCTCTACGTCAAGTGATATTGTCTAGCCCAAGGTGCCGTGGGATTCAGTAATAGAAATGTGATGGATTAGGTTGGCGTTCTTTTCGCGGCTCACGACGTACGATCCAGGATGAAAAAACAGCGCAAAAGAAGAAAAGTGTCCCAAGACTGATGAAAATGTTTGATTTTGTGCTCCGAAAACATGCGCAACCGAGCAGGCTTGTTGCCCTGTCGTAGAGCACTCGGAGAGCATTCTAAGGGTATGTTGTGCGCTGCGTAACTCTTTACGGATCAAAAGTTATGGGCATCGGAGTGACAGAGACTTGGTCCCAAGTCGCACGCACTGGGTTTGCGGGCCCAGACTCTACGTGAAGCGAAGTTGTCTTGCCTAAGGTGTCGTGGGATTTGGTAATAGAAATGTGATGGATTAGGTTGTCATCCTTTCGCGACTCACGACATACGATCCGTGATGGAAACCCTGCGCAAAAGAATAAAAGTGTCTCGAAACTGATAAAAATGTTCGATTTTGGGCTACGAAAACATGCGCAGCAGAGCAAGTTTGCTGCCCTATTGTAGAGGTCTCAGAGAGCTTTCCAATGGTAGGCTGTGTGCCGCGTAACTTCTTACGGATAAAAAGTTAAAGGCACTGGAGCGACGGAGGCCTGGTCCCAAGCCCCACGCCCTAGATTTGCAAGCCCAGTCTCTATGTGAAGCAAAGTTGTCTTGCCCATGGTGCCGTGGGATTCGATTTTAGAGTCCGAAAATAGGCGCAGCCGAGCAGGCTTACTGCCCCCATCATAGAGCCCCCGGAGAGCTTTCCATCGGTTTGTTGTCCGTCACGAAAGACCTTACAAATCAAAAGTTATAGGCACCGGAGCGACGGAGATGTGGTCCCAGGCCCTACGCCCTCGATTTGCGGGCCCAGCCTCTACATGAAGTGAAGTTGTCTTGCTTAAGGTAGCGTGGGATTCGATAATCGAAATGTGATGGATTTGGTTATAGTCCTTTTCGTGACTCATGACGTACGACCCGGGATGGAAAAACAGCGCAAAAGAAGAAAAATATCCCGAAAATGATGAAAACATTCGATTTTGGGCTCCGAAAATAGGCGCAGCCGAGCAGGATTGTTGCCCCCGATGTAGAGCTCTATGTGAGCTTTCCAACAGTATGCTGTGCGGTACGTAACTCCTTACGGATCAATAGTTATGGGCATCGGAGCGACGGAGACATGGTCCCAAGTCCCACGCCCTCGGTTTGTAGGCCCGACCTCTACGTGCAGCGAAATTGTCTTGCCCAAGGTGCCATGGGATTTGGTAATATAAATGTGATGGATTAGGTTGTCGTCCTTTTCGCGGCTCACGACGTACGATCCGGGATGGAAAAACAGCGGAAAAGGAGAAAAGTGTCCCAAAATTGATGAAAATGTTAGATTATTGGATCCGAAAACATGCGCAGTAGAGAAGGCTTGCTGCCCCTGTCCTAGAGCTCTAAGAGAGCTTTCCAACGGTATGGTATGTACCGTGTAACTCCTTACGGATTAAAAGTTGTGGGCTCTAGAGCGACAGAGACCTGGTCCCAAGCCCCACGCCCTCGGTTTGTGGGCCCTGCCTCTACATGAAGTGAAGTTGTCTTGCCCAAGGTGCAGTGGGATTCGGTAACAGAAATGTGATGGATTAGGTTGTCGTCCTTTTTGCGGCTCACGACGTACGATCGGGGACGAAAAAATAGCGTAAAAGAAGAAAAGTGTCCTGAAACTGATGAAAACGTTCGATTTTGGGCTCCGAAGACATGCGTAGCCGAGCAGGCTTTCTGCCCTGTCGTAGAGCTCTGGGAGAGCTTTCTAATGGTATGTTGTGCGTCGCGTAACTCCTTACAAATCAAAAGTTATAGGCACTGGAGCGATGGAGACCTTGTCCTAAGCCCCCTCGCCCTCAGTTTGCGGGTCCAGCCTCTACGTGAAGCGAAGCTGTCTTGCCCAAGGTATCGTGGGATTCGGTAACAAATATGTGATGGATTAGGTTGTCGTCCTTTTCACGGCGCACAACGTACGATCCAGGATGGAAAAACTTCGTAAAAGAAAAAAAGTGTCCCAAAACTTATGAAAATGTTCGATTTTAGGCTCTGAAAACATGCGTAGCAGAGCCAGCTTGTTGCCCTGTCGTCGAACTTTCGGAGAGTTTTCCAACGGTATGCTGTGTGTCGCGTCACTCCTTATAGATAAAAAGTTATGGGCACTAGAGCGACGGAGACATGGTCCCAGGCCCTACGCCCTCGGTTTGTGGGCCAAGCCTCTACGTGAAGCGAAGTTGTCTTCCCTAAGGTGTCGTGGGATTCGGTAATAGAAATGTGATGGATTAGGTTGTCGTCCTTTTCGCGGCTCACGACGTACGATCCAGGACGGAAAAATTGCGTAGAAGAAAAAAAGTGTCCGAAAACTGATGAAAATGTTCGATTTTGGGCTCCAAAAACATGCGTAGCTGACTAGGCTTGCTGCCTTTTCGTAGAGCTTTCGTAGAGCTTTTCGTAGAGCTTTCGTCCCAAGTCCTACGCCCTCAGTTTGTGGGCCCAGCCTCTACGTGAAGCAAAGTTGTCTCACCCTAGGTAGCGTGGGATTCTATAATAGAAATGTGATGGATTAGGTTGTCGTCCTTTTCACAGCTCACGATGTACGATCCGAGATGAAAAAATAGCGCAAAGGAAGAAAAGTGTCTCAAAATTAATGAAAATTTTTGATTTTGGGCTCTGAAAACATGCGCAGCCGAGCAGGTTTGCTGCTCCCGTCGTAGAGCTCTCGGATAGCTTTCCAACGGTATGCTATGCGCCGCGTAACTCCTTACAGATCGAAAGTTATGGGCACCAGAGAGACGAAGTCCTGGTCACAAGCCCCACGCTCTTGGTTTGCGGGCCCAGCCTCTACGTGAAGTGAAGTTGTCTTGCCCAAGATACTATGGGATTCAGTAATAGAAATGTGATGGATTAAGTTGTCGTCCTTATCGCTGCTAACGACGTACAATTCGGGACGAAAAAACAGCATAAAAGCATAAAAGTGTCCCGAAACTATTGAAAAAGTTCAATTTTGGGCTTCGAAAATAGGCACAGCCGAGCAGGCTTGCTGCCCTGTCGTAGAGCACTCGGAGAGCTTTCCAACGGAATGCTGTGCACCGTGTAACTCCTTACGGATCAAAAGTTATGGGCACCGGAGCGATGGAGACCCGATCCCAAGACCCACGCCCTCGGTTTGCAGGCCCAGCCTCTATGTAAAGCGAAGTTGTCTTGCCCAAGGTGCCGTGGGATTCGGTAATAAAAATGTGAAAGATTAAGTTGTCGTCCTTTTCGCGGCTCACGATGTATGATCTGCGATGAAAAAACAGGGCAAAAGAAGAAAACTGTCCCGAAACTGATTAAAATATTCAATTTTGAGCTCTGAAAACATGCTCAGGCAAGCAGGCTTGCTGCAATGTCGTAGAGCTCTCGGAGAGCTTTCCAACGGTATGATATGTGCCGCGTAACTCCTTACGGATCAAAAGTTATGGGCACCGGAGCGACAGAGACCTGGTCCCAAGTCCCACGCCCTCATTTTGCTAGCCCAGCCTCTACGTGAAGCGATGTTGTCTTGCCTACAGTGCCGTGGGATTCAGTAACAGAAATGTGATGGATTTGGTTGGCGTTTCTTTTCGTGGCTCACGACGTACGATCCGGGATGGAAAAATAGCGTAAAAGAAGAAAAGTGCCCTGAAACTGATGAAAATGTTCAATTTTGGGCTCCGAATACATGCGCAACCGAGCAGGCTTGCTGTCCCCGTCGTAGAGCAATGGGAGAGCTTTCGAATGGTATGCTGTGCCACGCGTAACTCCTTACTGATCGAAAGTTATGGGCACCGGAGCGACAAAGACCTGGTCCCAAACCCCACGCCCTTGGTTTGCGGGCCCAGCCTCTACGTGAAGCAAAGTTGTCTTCCTTAAGGTGCCGTGGGATTCGATAATAGAAATGTGATGGATTAGGTTGTCGTCCTTTTCGTGGCTCACGACGTACGATCCAGGATGGAAAAACTATGTAAAAGAAGAAAAGTGACCCGAAACTGATGAAAACATTCAATTTGGACTCCGAAAATAGACACAGCCGAGCAGGCTTGCTGCCCCTGTCGTAGAGCTCCCGTAGAGCTTTCCAACAGTTTGTTGTGTACCGCGTAACTGCTTACGGATAAAAAGTTATGGGCAATGGAGCGACGGAGACGTGGACCCAAGCCCCACGCCCTCGGTTTGCGGGCACAGCCTCTACGTGAAGCGAAGTTGTCTTGCCCAAGGTGGCATGGGGTTCGTTAATAGAAATGTGATGGATTTGGTTGTCGTCCTTTTTGCGGCTCACGACGTACGATCCGGGATGGAAAATTAGTGCAAAAGAAGAAAAGTATCCCAAAAATGATGAAAAAGTTTGATTTTGGGCTTCGAAAATAGGCGCAGCCGAGCAGACTTGTTGCCCCCGTCATAGAGCTCCCGGAGAGCTTTCCAACGGTATGTTGTGCACTGCGTAACTTCTTACGGATCAAAAGTTATGGCCACCAGAGCAACGGAGGCCTGGTCCCATGCCCCACGCCCTCAGTTTAGGGGCCAGCATCTACGTGAAGTGAAGTTGTCTTGGCCAAGGTGTCATGGGATTCGGTAATAGAAATGTGATGGATTAGATTGTCGTCCTTTTTGCGGCTCATGACGTACGATCCGGGATGGAGAAACAGCGTAAAAGAAGAAAAGTGTCTCGAAATTGATGAAAATGTTCGATTTTGGGCACCGAAATTTTGCGCAGCTGAGCAGGCTTGCTGCTCCCATCGGAGAGCTTTCCAACGGTATGTTGTGCGTCATAAAGCTCTTGGAGAGACGGAGCCCTGGTCCAAAGCCCCACGCCCTCGGTTTGCGGGCTCAGCCACTACGTGAAGCGAAGTTGTCTTACACAAGTTTCTGTGGGATTCGGTAATAGAAATGTGATCGATTAGGTTGTCGTCCTTTTAGCGGCTCACTACGTACGATCCGGGACAAAAAAACAAGGCAAAAGAAGAAAACTATCCCGAAACTGATGAAAATGTTCGATTTTGGGCCCTGTAAAACATACTCAGCTAAGGAAGCTTGCTGCCCCGTCGTAGAGCTCTTAGAGAGCTTTCCAACGGTACGCTGTCCGCCGTGTAACTCTTTACGGATCAAAAGTTATGGGCACTGGAGCAACGGAGACCTGGTCCCAAGCCCCATGCCCTCGATTTGCGGGCCCAGCCTCTATGTGAAGCGAAGTTGTCTTGCCCAATGTGATGTGGGATTCGGTAATAGAAATGTGATGGATTAGGTTGTCGTCCTTTTCACGGCTCACGACGTACGATCCGCGATGGAAAAATAGCACAAAAGAAGAAAAGTGTCCTAAAACTGATAAAAATGTTCGATTTTGGGCTCTGAAAACATGCACAGCCGAGCATATTTGTTGCTCCCGTCGTAGAGCTCTCGGAGAGCTTTCCAACGGTAAGCTGTGCACCGTGTAACTCCTTACAGATCGAAAGTTATGGATACCGGAGAGACGGAGTCCTGGTCCCAAGTCCCACGCCCTCGGTTTGCGGGCCCAACCTCTACGTGAAGCGATGTAGTCTTGCCCAAGGTGTCATGGGATTCGATAATAGAAATGTGATGGATTAGGTTGTCGTCCTTTTCGCAGTTCCCGACGTACGATTCGGGATGGAAAGATGGCGCAAAACAAGAAAAGTGCCCTGAAACTGATGAAAACGTTTGATCTTGGGCTCTGAAAATTGGCGTAGATGAGCAGGCTTGCTACCCTGTCATAGAGCTCTCGGAGAGCTTTCCAACAGCATGCTGTGCACCGAGTAACTCCTTACGGGTCAAAAGTTATGGGCACCGGAGCAACTGAGACCTGGTCCCAAGCCCCACGCGCTCAGTTTGCAGGCCCATCCTCGAACTGAAACGAAGTTGTCTGGCCCAAGGTACCGTGGGATTCGATAATCGAAATGTGATGGATTAGGTTGTCGTCCTTTTCACGGCTCACGACGTATGATCTGGGACGAAAAAACAGGGCAAAAGAAGAAAACTGTCCCAAAACTGATTAAAATGTTCAATTTTGAGCTCTGAAACATGCTCAGGCAAGCAGGCTTGCTGCCATGTTGTAGAGCTCTCGGAGAGCTTTCCAACGGTATGCTGTGTGCCGTGTAACTCCTTACGGATCAAAAGGTATGGGCACCGGTGCGACGGAGACCTGGTCCCAAGCCCCACGCCCTCATTTTGCTAGCCTATCCTCTACGTGAAGCGATGTTGTCTTGCCCACAGTGCCGTGGAATTCAGGAATAGAAATGTGATGGCTTAGGTTGGCATTTTTTTCGCGGCTCACGACGTACGATTCGGGAAGGAAAAATAGCGCAAAAGAAGAAAAGTGTCCCAATACTGATGAAAATGTTTGATTTTGGGCGGCTCTGAATACATGCGCAGCCGATTAGGCTTGCTGCCCTGTCGTAGAGCTCTCAGGGAGCATTCAAACGGTATGTTGTGCGCCGCGTAACTCCTTACGGATCAAAAGTTATGGGCACCAGAGCGACGGAGACCTGGTCCCAAGCCTCACGCCCTCGGTTTACGGGCCCAGCCTCTACGTGAAGTGAAGTTGTCTTGCCCAAGGTGGCATGGGATTCGGTAATAGAAATGTGATGGATTAGATTGTCGTCTTTTTCGCGGCTCACGACGATCGATCCGGGATGGAAAAACTGAGTAAAAGAAGAAAAGTGACCTGAAACTAATGAAAACATTCGATTTTGGACTCCGAAAACTGGCGCAACCAAGCAGGCTTGCTGCCCTCGTCGTAGAGCTCTCGGAGAGCTTTCCAATGGTATGATGTGCACCGTGTAACTCCTTACGGATCAAAAGTTATGAGCACCTGAGCGTCGGATACCTGGTCACAAGCCCCACGCCAGCAGTTTGCGAGCCCAGCCTCAACGTGAAGTGAAGTTGTCTTGGCCAAGGTGTCGTGGGATTTGGTAATAGAAATGTGATGGATTAGGTTGTCTTCTTTTTTGCGGCTCACGACGTACGATCTGGGATGGAAAAACAGCGTAAAAGAAGAAAAGTGTCCCAAAACTACTGAAAATGTTCGATTTTGGGCTCTGAAAACATGCGCAGCCAAGCAGGCTTGATACTCCCATCGGAGAGTTTTCCAACGGTATGTTGTGCGTCGTAGAGCTCTTGGAGAGACGGAGTCCTGGTCCAAAGCCCCACGCCCTCAGTTTGTGGGCCTAGCCTCTACGTGAAGCGAAGTTGTCTTGTCCAAGGTTCTGTGGGATTCGGTAATAGAAATGTGATGGATTAGGTTGTCATCCTTTTTACGGATAATGACATACGGTCCGGGACGAAAAAACAAGGCAAAAGAAGAAAACTGTCCCGAAACTAATGACAATGTTCAATTTTGGGCTCCAAAAACATGCTCAGTCAAGCTTGCTTACTGCCCTGTCGTAGAGCTCTCGGAGAGCTTTCCAACGGTATGTTGTGTGCCGTGTAACTCCTTACGAATCAAAAGTTATGGGCACCGGAGCGACTGAGACCTAGTTACAAGTCCCATTCCCTCGGTTTGCTGGCCCAGCCTCTACGTGAAGTGAAGTTCTCTTGCCCAAGGTGCCGTGGGATTCGGTAATAGAAATGTGATAGATTAGGTTGTAGTTCTTTTCACGGAACACGACATACGATCAGAGACTGAAAAACAGCTTAAAAGAAGAAAAGTGTCCCGAAACTAATGACAATGTTCGATTTTGCTCCAAAAACATGCTCAGACAAGCAGGCTTGCTGCCATGTCTTAGAGCTCTCAGAGAGCTTTCCAACGGTATGCTGTGTGCCGTGTAACTCCTTATGGATAAAAAGTTATGGGCACTAGAGCGACGGAGACCTGGTCCCAAGCCCCACGCCCTCGGTTTGGGATCCCAACCTCTACGTCAAGTGATATTGTCTAGCCCAAGGTGCCGTGGGATTCAGTAATAGAAATGTGATGGATTAGGTTGGCGTTCTTTTCACAGCACACGACATACGATCAGAGACTGAAAAACAGCTTAAAAGAAGAAAAGTGTCCCGAAACTGATGAACATGTTCGATTTTGGGCTCTGAAAACATGCGCAACTGAATAGGCTTGTTGCCCTATCGTAGAGCACTCGGAGAGCTTTCCAACGGTATACTGTGCGCCCCGTAACTCCTTACGGATCAAAAGTTATGGTCATCGGAGAGACGGAGTCCTGGTCCCAAGCCCCACGCCCTCGGTTTGCGGGCCCAACCTCCACGTGAAGCGAAGTTGTCTTGCCTAAGGTTCCGTGGGATTCAGTAATAGAAATGTGATGGATTAGGTTGTCATCCTAGTTGCAGATAACGACGTACAATCTGGGATGAAGAAACAGGGCAAAAGAAGAAAAGTTCCCTGAAACTAATGAAAAAGTTCAATTTTGTGCTCTAAAAACAGGCGCAGCCAAGCAGGCTTGCTGCCTTGTCATAGAGCTCTCGGAGAGCTTTCCAATGGAATGTTGTGTGCCACATAACTCCTTACGGATCAAAAGTTTTGGGCACCAGAGCGATGGAGACCTCGTCCCAAGACCCATGCCCTCCGTTTACGGGCCTAGCCTCTACATGAAGCGAAGTTGCATTGCCCAAGGTGCCGTGGGATTCGGTATTAGAAATGTGAAGGATTAGGTTGTCGTTCTTTTCGCAGCTCACGGCGTACGATCCGGGACGAAAAAACATGGCGAAAGAAGAAAATAGTCCCGAAACTGATGAAAATGTTCGATTTTGGGCTCTGAAAACATGCTCAGGGAAGCATGCTTACTGCCCTGTCGTAGAGCTCTCAGAGAGCTTTCCAACGGTATGTTGTGTGCCGTGTAACTCCTTCCGGATAAAAAGTTATGGGCACTGGAGCGACGGAGACGTGGTCCCAAACCCCAAGCCCTTGGTTTGCTGGCCCAGCCTCTACGTGAAGCGATGTTGTCTTGCCCAAGGTGTCGTTGGATTCAGTAATAGAAATGTGATGCATTAGGTTGTCGTTCTTTTCGCGGCACATGACGTACGATGCGGGACAGAAAAACAGCGTAAAAGGAGAAAATTGTCCAGAAATTGACGAAAATGTTCAATTTTGGGCTTTGAAAACATGCGCAACCGAGCAAGCGTGCTGCCCTGTTGTAGAGCACTCGGAGAGCTTTCCAACGGTATGTTGTGTGCCGTGTAACTCCTTACGGATCAAAAGTTATGGGCACCGGAGCGACGGAGACCTGGTCCTAAACCCCACGCCCTCGGTTTGCGGGCCTAACCTCTACGTTAGGCGAAGTTGTCTTGCCCATGGTGTTGTGGGATTCGGTAATAGAAATGCGATAGATTAGGTTGTCGTCCTTTTCAAGGCTCACGACGTACGATCCGGGACGGAAATACTGCGCAAAAGAAGAAAAGTGTCCCAAAACTGATGAAAATATTTGATTTTGGGATTCGAAAACATGTGTAGCTGAGCAGGCTTATTGCCTTGTTGTAGAGCTCTCGGAGAGCTTTCCAACGGTATACTGTGCGCTGCGTAACTACTTACTGATCAAAAGTTATGGGCACCGGAGCGACAGAGACCTGGTCCCAAGCCCCATGCCCCATGCCCTTGGTTTGCGGGCCTAGCCTCTACGTGAAGTAAAGTTATCTTACCTAAGGTGCCATGGGATTCGGTAATAGAAATGTGATGGATTAGGTTGTCGTCCTTTTCGCGGCTCAAGACATACAATCCGGGATCGAAAAATTGCGTAAAAGAAGAAAAGTAACTCGAAACTGATGAAAACGTTTGATTTAGCACTCCGAAAATAGGCGCAACCAATCAAACTTGCTGCCTCCGTCGTAGAGCTCCAGGATAGCTTTCCAACGGTTTGCTGTACGCCACGTAACTCCTTACGGACCAAAAGTTATGGGCACTAGAGAGATAGAGACCTGGTCCCAAGCCCCACACCCTCTGTTTGCGGGCCCAGCCTCTACGTGAACCGAAGTTGTCTTGCCCAAGTTAGCATGGGATTCGGTAATAGAAATGTGATGGATTTGGTTGTTGTCCATTTCGCGGCTCACGACGTATTATCCGGGATGGAAAACTGCGCAAATGAAGAAAAGTATCCCAAAACTGATGAAAATGTTCAATTTTGGGCTCCGAAAATAGGCGCAACAGAGCAGGCTTGTTTCCCCTGACGTAGAGCTCTCGAACACCTTACAGATAAAAAGTTATGGGCACCGGAACGACGGAGACCTAGTCCCAAGCACCACGCCCTTAGTTTGCTGGCCCAGCCTCTACGTGAAGTGAAGTTGTCTTGCCCAAGGTGCCATGGGATTTGATAATCGAAATGTGATGGATTAGGTTGTCATCCTTTTCGTGGCACATGACGTACGATCTGGGACCGAAAAAAAGCGCAAAAGAAGAAAAGTGTTCTGAAACAGATGAAAATGTTAGATTTTGGGCTCTGAAAACATGCATAGCCGAGCAGGCTTACTGCCCTATCGTAAAGCTTTCGGAGAGCTTTCCAACGGTATGCTATACGCTGCGTAACTCCTTATGGATAAAAAGTTATGGGCACCAGAGGGACGGAGACCTAGTCCCAAGCCCCACGTCCTCGGTTTGTGATCCCAGCCACTACGTGAAGCGAAGTTGTCTTGCCCATGATGCCGTTGGATTCGGTAATAGAAATGTGATGGATTAGGTTGTCGTCCTTTTCGCGACTCACGACGTACGATCAGGGACGGAAAAACAGCGCAAAAGAAAAAAAGAGTCCAGAAACTGATGAAAATATTCAATTTTGGACTCGGAAAACAGGCGCAGCCGAGCAGGCTTGCAGCCCCCGTCGTAGAGCACTCGGAGAGCTCTCCAACGGTATGTTGTACGCCGCGTAACTCCTTACGGATCAAAAGTAATGGGCACCGGAGTGACGGAGACCTAGTCCTAAGCCCCACGCCCTCGGTTTTCAGGCCCAGCCTCTACGTGAAGTGAAGTTTTCTTGCATAAGGTGGTGAGGGATTCGGAAATATAAATGTGATGGATTTGGTTGTTGTCCTTTTTGCGGCTCACGATGTACGATTCGGGATGAAAAAATAGAGCAAAAGTAGAAAAGTGTCTCGAAACTGATGAAACTATTTGATTTTGGGCTCCGAAAACATGCGCAGCAGAGTAAACTTGATGACCTGTTGTAGAGCTCTCGGAGAGCTTTCCAACAGAATGTTGTGCGCTGCGTAACTCCTTACGGATAAAAAGTTATGGACACCGGAGCGACAGAAACCAGGTCCCAAGCCCCACGCCCTCAGTTTGCAGGCCCAGCCTCTACGTGAAGTGAAGTCTTCTTGCCCAAGGTGTCATGGGATTCGGTAATATAAATGTGAAAGATTAGGTTGTCGTCTTTTTTGCAGCTCACTATGTATGATCCGGGACAGGAAAACAGTGCAAAAGAAGAAAAATGTCTCAAAATTGATGAAAATGTTTGATTTTTGGCTCCAAAAACATGCTCAGGCAAGCATGCTTGCTGCCTTGTCTTAGAGCTCTCGGAGAGCCTTCCAACGGTATGCTGTGTGTCGCGTAACTACTTATGGATAAAAAGTTATGGGCACCAGAGCGATGAAGACCTAGTCCCAAGCCCCACGCCCTCGGCTTGTGGTCCCAGCCTCTATGTGAAGCAATATTGTCTTGCCCAAGGTGTCGTGGGATTCAGTAATAGAAATGTGATGGATTAGGTTGGCGTTCTTTTCGCGGCTCACGACTTACGATCAGGGACGAAAAAACAGCGCAAAAGAAGAAAAGTATCCCAAGACTGATGAAAATGTTCGATTTTGGGCTCCGAAAACATGCGCAATCGAGCAGGTTTGTTGCCCTGTCGTAGAGAACTCAAAGAACTTTCCGTCGGTATGCTGTGCGCCTCATAACTCTTTACAGATCAAAAGTTATGGGCATCGGAACGACGGAGACCTGGTCCCAAGCACCATGCCCTTGGTTTACGGGCCCGGCCTCTACGTGAAACGAAGTTTTCTTGCCCAAGGTGTCGTGGGATTTGGTAATAGAAATGTGATGGATTAGGTTATCGTTCTTTTCGCGGCTCACGACATACAACCGGGGATGAAAAAACATCGTAAAAGAAGGAAAGTGTCCTGGAACTAATGAAAATGTTCGATTTTGGGCTCCGAAAACATGCGCAGCCAAGCAGGCTTACTGACCTATCGTAGAGCACTCGAAGAGCTTTCCAACAGTATGTTGTGCGCTCCTTATGGATCAAAAGTTATGGGTACCGGAGCGACGAAGACCTGGTCCCAAGCCCTACGCCCTTGGTTTTCTGGCCCAGCCTCTATGTGAAGCGAAGTTGTCTTGCCAAAGGTGCCGTGGGATTCGGTAATAGAAATGTGATGGATCAGATTGTTGTTCATTTTGCGACTCACGACGTACGATTCAGGATGGAAAAACAGCGTAAAAGAATAAAAGTATCCCGAAACTGATGAAAATGTTTAATTTTGAACTCTGAAAACATGCGCAGCCAAGCAGGCTTGCTGCCCGGTCATAGAGTTCTCAGAGAACTTACCAACAGTATGCTGTGCGCCGCGTAACTCCGTACGAATAAAAAGTTATAGGCACCGAAGCGACGGAGACCTGGTCCCAAGCCCCACGTCATTGGTTTACGAGCCCAGTCTCTACGTGAAGCGAAGTTGTCTTGCCCATGGTGCTGTCGGATTTGGTAATATAAATGTGATGGATTAGGTTTTAGTCCTTTTCACGGCTCACGACGTACGATCCGAGACTGAAAAATTGTGCAAAAGAAGAAAAGTTACCCGAAACTAATGAAAATGTTCAATTTTGGACTCCGAAAATAGTCGCAGTCGAGCAGGCTTGCTGCTTCCGTTGTAAAGCTCTCAGAGAGCTTTGCAATGGTATGTTGTGCGCTGCGTAACTCCTTGCGGATCAAAAGTTATGGGCACTGGAGCAACGGAGACCTGGTCCCAAGCACCACGCCCTCGGTTTGCGGGCCCAACTTCAATGTGAAGCGAAGTTGTCTTGCCAAAGGTGCCGTGGGATTCGGTAATAGAAATGTGATGGATTAGGTTGTCATCCTTTTCGCGGCTAACAACGTACGATCCGGGACGGAAAAACAATGCAAAAGAAGAAAAGTGTCCCGAAACTGATGACAACGTTCGATTTTGGGTTCCAAAAATAGGAGCAGCCAAGCATGTTTGTTCTCCCCGTCGTAAACCTATCAGAAAGCTTTCCAACGTTATGCTGTGCGCCGCGTAACTCCTTATGGATAAAAAGTTATGGGCACCGGAGCGACGGAGACCTGGTCCCATGCCCTACGCCCTCTATTTGCGGGCCCAGCCTCTACGTGAAGCGAAGTTGTCTTTCCCAAGGTGCTGAGTGATTCGGTAATAGAAATGTGATGAATTAGCTTGTCATCCTTTTCGCGGCTCACGACGAACAATCCGGGATGAAAAAACAGTGCAAAAGAATAAAAGTGTCAAGAAATAGATGAAAAGGTTCGATTTTGGGCTCCCAAAACATGCGCAGCTGAGCAGGCTTGCTGCCCTTTAGTAGAGCTCTTGGAGAGCTTTTTGAAGGTATGCTGTACGCCCGTAACTCCTTACAGATCAAAAGTTATGGGCACCGAAGCGACGGAGACCTGGTCCTAAGCCCCACGCCCTCAGTTTGCGGGCCCAGCCTCTACGTGAAGCGAAGTTGTCTTGACCAAGGTGGCGTGGGATTCGGAAATAGAAATGTGATGCATTAGGTTGTCGTCCTTTTTGCGGCTCACGACGTAGGATCCGGGACGGAAAGACAGCGCAAAAGAAGAAAAGTTTCCTGAAACTAATTAAAACGTCCGATTTTGGGCTCCGAAAACATGCGCAGCCGAGAAGGTTTGTTGCCCCCGTTGTAGAGCTCTCGGAGAGCTTTCCAATGGTATGTTGTACGCCGTGTCACTCCTTACGAATCAAAAGTTATGGGCACCGATACAACGTAGACCTAGTCCCAAGCCCCACGCCCTCGGTTTGCGGTCCCAGCCTCTACGTGAAGCGAAGTTGTCTTGCCTAAGGTGCCGTAGGATTCAGTAATAGAAATGTGATGGATTAGGTTATTTTCCTTGTCGCGGCTGATGACGTACGATCCGGGATAAAAAAACTGCGCAAAAGAAGAGAAATCTCTCGAAATTGATAAAAAAGTTCAATTTCGGGCTCCGAAAATAGGCGCAGCAGAGCAGGCTTGTTGCCTCCATCGTAGAGCACTCGGAGAGCTTTCCAACAGTATGCTATGCTCCGCGTAACTTCTTACGGATCAAAAGTTATGGGCATAGGAGAGACGGCGACTTGGTCCCAAACCCCACGCCCTCGGTTTGCGGGCCCAGCCTCTACGTGAAGTGAAGTTGCCTAGCCCAAGGTGCCGTGGGATTCAGTAGTAGAAATGTGATAGATTAGGTTGTCGTTCTTTTCGCGGCTAACGACGTTCGATCCGGGATGAAAAAATAGCGCAAAAGAAGAAAGGTGTCTCGAAACTGATGAAAAAGTTCAATTTTGGGCTCCAAAAACATTCGCAGTCGAGCAGGCTTGCTGCTCTGTCGTAGGGCTCTCGGAGAGCTTTCCAACGGTATGCTGTGTGTCGCGTAACTCCTTACGGATTAAACGTTATGGGCACCGGAGCGACGGAAACCTTGTCCCAAGCCCCACGTCCTCGATTTGCTGGCCCAGCCTCTACGTGAAGCGAAGTTGCCTTGCCCAAGGTGCCATGGGATATAGTAATAGATATGTGATGGATTAGGTTACCGTTCTTTTCGCGGCTCACGACGTACGATCCGAGATGAAAAACTGCGCAAATGAAGGAAAGTGTCCCGAAATTGATGAAAATGTTTGATTGTGGGCTCCGAAAACATGTGCATCCGTGCAGGCTTGCTGCCCTGTCATAGAGCACTCGGTGAGCTTTCCAACGGAATGTTGTGCCCCGCGTAACTCCTTACGGATCAAAAGTTATGGCCACTAGAGCGACGGAGACCAGGTCGCAAGCCCCACGCCCTCGGTTTGCGAGCCCAGCTTCTACGTGAAGCGAAGTTGTGTTTGCGAAAAGGGCCGCAGGATTCGGTAATAGAAATGTGATGGATTAGGTTGTAGTCCTTTTCGCGGCTCACGACGTACGATCCGTGACGAAAAAATAACGTAAATAAAGAAAATTGTCCCGAAACTGATGAAAATGTTCGATTTTGGGCTTCGAAAACATGCACAGCCGAGCAGACTTGCTGCCCAGAAGATCTCTCAGAGAGCTTTCCAATGGTATGCTGTGTGTCGTTTAACTCCTTACGAATCAAAAGTTATGGGCACCGGAGCGACAGAGACCTGGTCCCAAACCCCACGCCCTTGGTTTACGGGCCCAGCCTCTACGTGAAGTGATGCTGTATTGCCCAAGGTGTGGTGGGAATCGATAATAGAAATGTGATGGATTAGGTTGTCGTCCTTTTCGCGGATCACGACGTACTATCCGAGATGGAAAAACTGCGAAAAAGAAGAAAAGTGACCCGAAATTGATGAATATGTTCGATTTTGGACTCCGAAAATAGGCGCAACTGAGCAGGCTTTATGCCCACGTCGTAGAGCTTCAGAGAGCTTTCCAACGGTTTGTTGTGTGCCGCGTAACTCGTTAAGAATCAAAAGTTATAGGCACCGGAGCGACGGAGACCTGGTTCCAAGCCCCACGCCCTCGGTTTGCGTGCCCAGCCTCTACGTGAAGAAAAGTTGTCTTGCCCAAGGTCCCGTGGGACTCGGTAATAGAAATGTGATGGATTAGGTTGTTGTTCTTTTCGTGGCTCACGACGTACGATCCGCGACGGAAAAACAGCGCAAAAGAAGAAAAGTGTCCCAAAACTGATGAAAATATTCGATTTTGGGAACTGAAAACATGCGCAACGAGCAGACTTGCTGCCCCCGTTGTAGAGCTCTCGGAGAGCTTTCCAACAATATTTTGTGCGCCGCGTAACTCTGTACGGATCAAAAGTTATGGGCATCGGAGCTACATAAACTTGGTCACAAGCCGCACACCCTCGGTTTGCGGGCCTAGCCTCTCCGTGAAGCGAAGTTTTCTTGCCTAAGGTGCCATGGGATTCGGTAATAGAAATGTGATGGATTAGGTTGTCATCCTTTTCGCGGCTCACGACGTACGATCTGGGACTAAAAGACATCGCAAAAGAAGAAAAGTGTCCCGAAACTAATGAAAATGTTGAATTTTGGGCTCCGGAAACAAGGCCAGCCGAGCAGGCTTGCTGCTCAAGTCATAGAGCTCTCAGAGAGCTTTCCAACAGTATGCTGTACACCACGTAACTCCTTACGGATCAAAAGGTATGGGAACCGGAGCGACAGAGACCTGGTCACAAGCCCCACGCCCTCGGTTTGCGGGCCCAACCTCCACGTGAAGCGAAGTTGTCTTGTCGAAGGTTCCACGGGATTCGGTAATAGAAATGTGATGGATTAGTTTGTCGTCCTTTTTGCGGCTAACGACGTACAATTCGGAATGGAAAAATAGCACAAAAGAAGAAAAGTGTCCAAAAATTGATGAAAATGTTCGATTTTGGGCTCCGAAAAAATGCACAACCGAGCAGGCTTGCTGCCCCCGTCGTAGATCTCTCGGAGAGCTTTCCAACGGTATGCTGTACGCCGCGTAACTCCTTACGGATCAAAAGTTATGGGCACCGGAGCGACGGAGACCTGGTCCTAAGCCCCAAGCCCTCGGTTTGCGTGTCCACCCTCTACATGAAGCAAAGTTGTCTTGCCCAAGGTACAGTGGGATTCTGTAATAGAAATGTGATGGGTTAGGTTGTCGTTCTTTTCGTGGCTCACGACGTACGATCCGCGATCGAAAAACATCGCAAAAGAAGAAAAGTGTCCAGAAGCTAGTGAAAATGTTCGATTTTGGGAACTGAAAACATGCGCAGCGAGCAGACTTGCTGCCCCCGTTGTAGAGCTCTCGGAGAGCTTTTCAACAATATTTTATGCGCCGCGTAACTCCATACGGATCAAAAGTTATAGGCACTAGAGACACGAAGACCTGGTCCCAAACCCCACACCATCGGTTTGCGGGCCCAGCCTTTACCTGAAGGGAAGTTGTCTTGCCCATGGTGCCGTGGGATTCAATAATTGAAATGAGATGGATTAGGTTGTCGTCCTTTTCGCGACTCACGACGTACGATCCGGGACTGAAAAACAGCGCAAAAGAAGAAAAGCGTCCCAAAATTGATGAAAATGTTGAATTTTGTGCTCCAAAAACATGTTCAGCCGAGCAGGCTTGCTGCGCTCGTTGAAGAGGTCTTGGAGAGCTTTCCAACGGCATGCTGTGCGCCGCCTAACTCCTTACGGATCAAAAGTTATGGGTACCGGAGCTACAGATTCCTGGTAACAAGCCCCACGTCGTCGGTTTGCGGGCCCAGCCTCTATGTGAAGGGAAGTTGTCTTGCCCAAGGTTCCATGGGATGCGGTAATAGAAATATGGTGGATTAGGTTGTCGTCCATTTCGCGGCTCACGACGTAGGATCCGAGACGAAAAAATAACGTAAAACAATAAAAGTGTCCCGAAACTCATGAGAATGTTCGACTTTGGGCTCCAAAAACATGCGCAGCAGAGCAAGCTTGCGGCCTGGTCGAAGAGCTCTCATAGAGCTTTCCAACGGTTTGCCGTGCACAGCGTAACTCCTTACGGATCAAAAGTTATAGGCACCGAAGCGACGGAGACTTGGTCCCAAGCCCCACGCCCTCGGTTTGCGAGCCCAGCCTCTACGTGAAGTGAAGTTGTCTTGCCCAAGGTGTCATGGGATTCGGTAATAGAAATGTGATGGATTAGGTTGTCGTCCTTTTCGTGGCTCACGACGCACGATCCTGGACGAAAAAACTGCCCAAAAGAAGAAAAGTGTCTCGAAACTAAAGAAAATGTTCGATTTTGGACTAAAAAAATAGGCGCAGCTGAGCAGGCTTGCTGGTCACGTCGTAGAGCTCTTGGAGAGCTTTCCAACGGTTTGTTGTGCGCCGCGTAACCCCTTATGGATCAAAAGTTATGGGCACCAGAGTGACGGAGACCTGCTTCCATGCCCCACGCCCTCCGTTTGCTGGCCCAGCCTCTACGTGAATCGAAGTTGTCTTGCTCAAGGTGGCATAGGATTCGGTAATAGAAATATAGTGGAATTGGTTGTCGTCCTTTTCGAAGCTAAAGACGTACGATCTAGGATGGAAAAATATCGCAAAAGAAGAAAAGTGTCCCGAAACTAATGAAAACATTAGATTTTTGGCTCCGAAAACATTCGCAGCCAAGCAAGCTGGTTGCCCCCGACGTAGAGCTCTCGGAGAGATTTCCAACGGTATGTTGTGTGCCGCGTAACTCCTTACGTATCAAAAGTTATGGGCACTGGAGAGACGGAAACCTGGTCCCAAGCCCCACGCCTTCGGTTTACAAGCCCATCCTCTACGTTAAGTGAAGTTGTCTTGCCTATGGTGCCGTGGGATTCGGTAATAGAAATGTGATGGATTAGGTTGTCGTCCTTTTTGCGGCTCACGACGTACGATCCGAGATGGAAAAACTATGCGAAAGAAGAAAAGTGACCCAAAACTGAAGAAAATGTTCAATTTTGGACTCAGAAAATAGGCGCAACTGAGCAGGCTTGCTGCCCATGTCGTAGAGCTCTCGAAGAGCCTTCCAACGGTTTGTGGTGCGCCGCATTACCCCTTAAGGATCAAAAGTTATGGGCACCGGAGCGACGGAGACCTAGTCCCAAGACCCACGCCCTCGGTTTGCTGGCCCAGCCTCTATGTGAATCAAAGTTGTCTTACTCAAGGTGGCATGAGATTCGGTAATAGAAATGTGGTGGAATTTGTTGTCGTTCTTTTCGCGGCTAAACACGTATGATCCGAAATGGAAAAACAATGCAAAAGAAGAAAAGTGTCACGAATCTGATGAAAATGTTCGATTGTGGACTCCAAAAACAGGCGCAGCAGAGCAGGCTTATTGCCCTCATCGTAGAGCTCTCTGAGAGCTTTCCAACGGTATGCTGTGCGCCACGTAACTCCTTACGGATCAAAAGTTACGGGCACCGGAGCGATGGAGACCTAGTCCCAAGCCCCACGCCCTCGGTTTGCGTGCCGAACATCTACGTGAAGCGAAGTTGTCTTGCCCAAGTTGCCAAGGGATTCAGTAATAAAAATGTGACGGATTAGGTTGTCGTCCTTTTCGCAGCTCACGACGTACGATCCAGGATGGAAAAACAACGCAAAAGAAGAAAAGTGTCCCGAAACTGAAGAAAATGTTCAATTTTGAACTGAGAAAATAGGCGTAGCTGAAGAGGCTTGCTGCCCACGTCGTAGAGCTCTTGGAGAGCCTTCCTACTGTTTGTGGTGCGCCGCGTAACCCCTTAAGGATTAAAAGTTATGGGCACCGAAGCGACGGAGACCTGGTCCCAAGCCCCACGCCCTCGGTTTCCTGGCCGCCCAGCCTCTACATGAATCGAAGTTGTCTTGCTCAAGGTGGCATGGGATTCGGTAATAGAAATGTGGTGGAATTGGTTGTCATCCTTTACGCGGCTAAAGACGTACGATCCGAGATGGAAAAACAGCACAAAAGAAGAAAAATGTCCCAAAACTAATGAAAACTTTCGGTTTTGGGCTCCGAAAATAGGCGCAGTCGAGCAATCTGGTTGCCCCCGTCGTAGAGCTCTCGGAGAGCTTTACAACGGTTTGCTGTGTGCCGCGCAACTCCTTATGGATCAAAAGTTATGGGCAACGGAGCGACGGAGACGTTATCCTAAGCCCCACGCTCTCGGTTTGCGTGCCCAGCCTCTACGTGAAGCGAAGTTTTCTTGCCCAAGGTGCCATGGGATTCGGTAATAGAAATGTGATGGATTAGGTTGTCGTCCTTTTTGCGGTTCACGACGTACGATCCGGGACGAAAAAATAGCACAAAAGAAGAAAATAGTAACAAAACTAATGAAAATGATCGATTTTGGGCTCTGAAAACATGCGCAGCTGAGCAGGCTTGTTGCCCTATCGTAGAGCTCTTCGTCGAGCTTTCCAACGGTATGCTGTGCGCCGCGTAACTCCTTGTGGATAAAAAGTTATGGGCGTCGGAGTGACAGAGACCTAGTCCCAAGCCCCACGCCCTCAGTTAATGGGCCCAGCCTCTACGTGAAGCAAAGTTGTCTTGCCCAAGGTGCCGTGGGATTGGGTAATAGAAATACGATGGATTAGGTCGTCGTCCTTCTCGCGGCTCACGACGTACAATCCGGGTTGAAAAAACATCACAAAAGAAGAAAAGTGTCTCGAAACTGATGAAAATGATCGATTTTGGGCTTTGAGAACTGGCGCAGCTCAGCACCCTTGCTGCCCCCGTCGTAGAACTCTTGGAGAGCTTTCCAACAGTATGTTGTGCGCCGCATAACTCCTTACAGACCAAAAGTTATGGTCACCGGAGCGACGGAGACCTAGTCCCAAGCCCCACGCCCTCGGTTTGCTGGCCTAGCCTCTACGTGAAGCGAAGTTGTCTTGCCTAAGGTGCCGTGGGATTCGGCAGTAGAAATGTGATGGACTAGGTTTTCATCCTTTTCGCGGCTAATGACGTACGATCCTGGAAGAAAAAACTACGCAAAAGAAGAAAAGTGTCCCGAAACTAATGAAAAAGTTCGATTTTGGGCTCCGCAAACAGGCGCAGCCGAGTAGGCTTGCGGCCATGTCGTAGAGTTCTTGGAGAGCTTTCCAACGGAATGTTGTGCGCCGCCTAACTCCTTACGGATCAAAAGTCGTGGGCATCGGAACGATGGAGACCTGGTCCCAAGCCCCACGCCCTCGGTTTGTGGGCCCAGCCTCTACATGAAGCGAAGTTCTCTTGCCCAAGGTGCCGTGGGATTCGGTAATAAAATGTGATGGATTCGGTTGTCATTCTTTTCGCGGCACACAACGTATGATCTGGGCTCCAAAAACCTGCGTAGCAGAGTAGGCTTGCAACCCTGTCGTAGAGCCCTCAGAGAGCTATCCAACGGTATGCTGTGCGTCGCTCAACTCCTTACGGATAAAAAGTCATAGGCACCGGAGCGACGGAGACCTGGTCCCAAGCACCACGCCCTCGGTTAGCGGGCCCAGCCTATACATGAAGTAAAGTTGTCTTGCCCAAGGTTCCGTGGGATTCGGTAATAGAAATGTGATGGATTAGGTTGCCGTTCTTTTCGTGGCTCCCGACATAAGATCTGGGACTGAAAAACAGTGTAAAAGAAGAAAACTGTCCTTAAATTAATGAAAATGTTCGATTTTGGGCTATGAAAACATGTGCAGCCGAGCAGGCTTCTTGCCTTGTCGTAGAGCTCTCGGATAGCTTTCCAACGGTATGCTGCGTGCAGCGTAACTCCTTACGGATCAAAACTTATGGGCACCGGAGCAACGGAGGCCTGGTCCCAAGCCCCACGTTTCACGCCCCAACCCGACCTAAGAGGTTAGACTAGGGTGTGATCTAAACATTCAAGTCATTTCATGTACCTAATCATTCATGAGGGTTTAACACTTAACGTTTTAGCCTAAACTCCACAAATTCTCCGAAAAACTGGCAGCATAACAGTTGTAATTGGGCTCTTTAGTTTGACCTAGTTTTCTAAAGGCCTCCAAACTTTCAATCTCAATTTCATTTCCAACTAAGATTACTATTTATCACCAGTCGAAACACCTGCTAGGTATCTCGAAGTCTCATTTGATTGACAACCTAGCATGATACTATGTCTCGTTTGTTGGTTAATTGTTGTTACAAAAGTACCTATTGATCTTAGCCTAACAATAAGTACCTGTTTAAGATTGGATAGATTCATTTACTTAATCCTTTACCTGATACTTCATAATCTTAGTAGTGTCTATCCAGTTATGATCAGTACAGCCCAAAATTTGACCCCAAATTACAACGGGGTTCATTTACAATACCACAACAAACAACATAAGAAATAGTCTTCAAGCAACATATCGTTCACAAAATGGCCATAGTCAAGTAAGGCACGTAGGGCAAGCAATCATTTCAAGGAATCATCGAAACGCACGTTGTCCTCGGGTACCTGTTCTTGGTCTTCTTCACCTAAGATGATAAAAGAGGGTGAGTCCTTATGAACTCAGCGAGGGGGAATGAGAAATAAGTTTTGAAACTCTTTCTCCGGTTCAACTTATGAAAACCTTTTTGCAAGCATCACGTATATCACAAGTAAGTTCATAATGTAATATAAAAGTAAAAGAACATAGTTACCCATCTTTCCTCCCCGAGGTCCTCTAGGAACCAAGCGAGAGTACTTATACATATAGTGAAAAGGATACGGTGAGCTTTTGCTCTCAGTTCATTTCCAGTATCAGTTGTTACGGCCGACTTCAAATCATCCCCTTATCACGCCAAATGGGTGTACTCTGGATGTACCCCGAAATCCTACGACCCAACTCTCCGAGGAAGTCTAGCCCCCAAGCGAGAGAGGGAATTGGACAATGGTAGTCACGGTTGCACTAGCAAGCCCGATGCCGCCTGTTGTGCGTGAATGCTACCACGCCATATTGAAAGGTTGCAACTTTATATGCAATGCACATTTATGACATTTAATATACCACATTAGGAGGACAACAAAGTAGGTTGCCTCCAAGCAGTCATAAGATTGCACATTGACAAGTAAACACGCGAGGCATGATATAACATGTAATTTCACTTGTAAAGCACATGGAGTCATATGAATATTAAACGGGCAGCCATGTAACGCATGCAGTTCAAGTCATATAACTCATTTCGAAGTTCACGTAATTAAATAATAAGGTCATACCACATGCAACAACATTTACGTGGGACCGGGTGCAAGAATGGCCTACTTGTCAACATGTAATCATCAGAATCATATTTAGGCCTATAAGGGCAACTACGGGCAGCCTACTAATCACATAATTAAACATGATATTCATAGGATCAACACTTAGCGAGTTTACCTAGTCATTAGGGTTTCAATTCACGCTCACCTGTGAGATTAAGCACTAAGTTGTCACGTAACTAAACTCAACCCATGCATTGATTAATTCAAACACCTTCAAACATTCAAAACAGTCCACACAACATCCAAGTGCTACAATCTCAAGCAATTAATACAACAAGAGAAGTTACAATAATTTTTCTAAGCATATCACTAGATGGAAACCTCACTGCAAAGGTCTGCTTTCTCACAATCATTGAGATAAGCAAACAATCTCCAATTCCAGTTAACAAAATTCCAAATTAAATCTTAAGAAGTGAACTAAATTCAGAAACAAATCTCACATCATTTGGAGTTCGGGTTCAAGAGTTATAGCCAAAACCGTGGGACTACACAAAACTGTCTAGATTTGCACACATTTCAATACTTGTTGTTTTTGAGGACCTTAGGGTCAGATTTAGCCTTAGTATATTTCTGACAAAAATGTCCAGAACTGACAAATATAGCATAACACCAAATTTCATTCATTTTGGATGTCAGTTACTAAGTCAAAACTGGTTTGGTCTACAAGGACAGTGAATCTGCCAAAACCTGCTTCATTTTTCCAGATTTTCCAGTTTTGGACACATTTTGATATTTTGCCATTTTGAGGACCTTAGAATCAAAATTCGCTTTGGCCTATTTCTACTAAAAATGTTCAGAACTGGAAAAACTAGTTACTTACAAAGTTTCATACGTTTCCAACATCATTTACCTGGTAAAAATCACTTCGTTCCAACAAAACAGAAAGCTGCCAAATACGCGATTTCACCTATCTTCACATTCTAGCCAAATATCTTGCCATGCATGTCTACCAAAGCTCATGTACACACATATATCACAAGTACAGAGGTAAAAATAGACATTTAAAGGCATTTATGTGGTTTTTGAAAGCTTTTCAAGAAGTTTTAGCCCTCACCTTAGCAAGACAACAAAGAAGATGCACAAACTCTTGATGAAGCACAATGTCGACCCTTTTCCTTGCTTAGACGAGAGACAACTTGAGATTTCTCTAATTCCTAGCTTAGTTACCAAGTCCTTAGTAGGTGCATGTGGTTAGAACCCAAAGAAAATGAAATGGAAGCTAACAAACTTACCTAAGCCGAAATGAATGTGCTATGAGCTTGCATGTGCGATTTTTGCATTCTAGCTTGCTTGGTCGAGCTTCCTAGTTTCTTGCATGTCTTGAAAAGCCTTAGGATGAAGAACTTAAGCCATGGAGAGTGAAATAGCAGCTAGGGCTGAGAGAGAGAGAGAAGAAATGAGAAAGTGAGAGAAATGAGAGAAAAATGAAAGTTTTGAGGGACTTTGATGCTTGTGTCGGCTATGGGCTTTGGAATTTCAGAATTTGTGTCTTCAAGGAGCATGTTTTGAATCCTTAGCATGGGAAATTGAGTGTGTGTTGAGAATATGGAGCTTTGGGTAGAGTTTTGAGCCAATTTTCTTATGCTTGTGTCATAAAATTGTCATAGAATGTCTAGGTGTAGATTTTGAAATTGAAATGCATGCACAAAGGCTCCATGTGGTCGGCCAAGCTTGTGTTCAAATCTGAATTTTTTTTCTTGTTTGAGCATTATCCAATTGTGTGTTTGGGATGTGCAAAAGAATAAGGAATAAAGAATAAAGAATGTCTAGCTTTTGGTGCAATTTCGTCTTCTAGTGCGTTGAATTAACAATTTAATATTAGCTAGTGGAGTTTGTAGGATTAATTAATGATCTTGTGCTTCGTGTAAGATGCTTTCTTGATTAGCGTTGGGCACGCTTTCCTAGGTTTAGGGCACACACTACGAGATAGGGCACGAACTACGAGATGAATGCACATTTTTCAAGTAAATGCGCGCAACCCTAAATGTATGCACGTAATTCAATACAAGGCACACAAAGCGAAACACGACTCTTAAACCTAGGTTAAGGTACGCAAATCTAGGTTAGGCCATATGAAACGAGGTATCGCACGCAAATCGAGGTCGGGCCTCACATCCTCCCCTCCTTAAAAGAATTTTGTCCCGAAATTCAATATTACCTTTGAAATAAAGCTGGATACTGTTGCTCCATCTGGTCTCGCCTTTCCCACGTTGCTTCTTCGACTCCATGATGATCCCATAACACTTTCACCATCGCTATAGATTTGCTGCGCAACTACCGATCTTGTTGGTCTAGGATCCGAATGGGCTTCTCTTCATAAGGCAAGTTCTCCCGAAGCTGCAACGGCTCTGGCTCCAAGATATGCGATGGATCAGGGTGATACTTCCATAGCATTGAAACATGAAAGACGTCGTGAATATTGGAGAGGTTTTGGGGTAGTTCCAGGTGATACGCCAATTTGCCAACCTTCTCAATTATCTCAAATGGTCCTACAAACCTTAGGCTCAACTTTTCACCCTTGCCGTGTTTAATCAGTCCCCTCCGAGGTGATATCTTCAAGAACACCTTGTCGTCGACCTCAAACTCTAGACTCCGTCTCCATCAGTCTGTATAACTTTTCTGCCTGCTTTGGGCTGTAAGCATTCATTTCCGGATGAGGTGGACATTATCAACATTCTTCATAAGTTCTGGTAGTAAGGTCGGGTCAAAAGTCTTCGTCTCACCTACTTCATCCCAGTAAATTGGGGATCGACACTTACGTCCATACAATGCCTCAAATGGGGCCATCCCGATAGTGGCCTGATAACTGTTATTATAAGCGAACTCCGCTAGAGACAGATATTTCTCCCAACCTTTCCCGAAGTCAAAAACACACGCCCTCAGCATATCCTCCAGAATCTGAATAGTTCTCTCAGATTGTCCATCAGTTAGAGGGTGATAAGTCGTGCTAAAACTCAACTTCGTTCCCAAAGCTTCTTGCAATCTCTTCCAAAATCGGGAAGTAAAACGAGGATCCCTATCTGATACAATACTCACAGGCATCCCGTGCAACCTTACAATATCCGCCACATACATATCTCCCAATTTCTCAGGACTATCCTCCTTGTTCATCGATAAGAAGTGCGCTGACTTGGTCAATCTATCCACTATGACCCAAACGGCGTCATGACCCTTTTGTGACCTGGGCAGATCCATGACAAAGTCCATAGTTATATGTTCCCATTTCCATTGAGGAATCTCCAACAGCTGAAGTAAACCTGCTGGTCGTTGATGTTTTGCTTTGACTCTCTGGCAAGTCAAACACCGTGCCACAAATTCCGCAATCTCTCTCTTCATGTTATTCCACCAATAGTGTTGCTTCAAATCCCGGTACATCTTCGTTCCGCCGGGGTGAATAATATATCTTGAATTATGGGCTTCTTCAAGAATCTTCTTTTTCAACTCTGGCTCATTAGAAACACAAATCAGATTCCTAAACCTCCAAATACCATCATCATGAAACTTGAAATTTGTGTTGCTTTCTTTAATCTTCTGAAATTGCTGGTCCTTCTGTTGAGCCTCTCATAATTCAGACAACAAGGTCGATTGAACTTGTGTAGTGGCAAAAAGTAATCCTTTTTGAGTCAACTGTGGTTTCCACAAGAATGCTTCCTCCAACAACTCCTGCACCTTGACTTCCAGTTTTGCCTTGCTTGCCTTCATACTTAAGGCATCTGCAACTACATTTGCTTTACCGGGCACATAATTGATTGTGCAGTTATAATCATCCAAAAGTTCCATCCACCGTCTTTGCCTCATGTTCAACTCTTTTTGTGAGAACAAGTATTTCAAGCTCATGTGATCAGTAAACACCTCGAACTTGTTACCCCACAGATAGTGCCTCTACTTCTTGAGTGCAAACACAATAGCCGCTAACTCCAAATCATGCGTCGGGTAATTCAATTCATACGGCTTCGGTTTCCTAGAAGCATATGCAATCACTCTACCATTTTGCATCAACACACAATCCAGTCCTTCCTTTGAAGCATCGCTATAGATTATAAAACCTTGACTCCCTTCAGGCAATGCAAGAACGGGTACAGTAGTCAATTTTTTCTTCAATTCTTGGAAGCTGTTCTCACACTTGTCATCCCACACGAACTTTGTTTTCTTTTGAGTGAGCTTTGTAAGTGGTCCTGCAATCTTTGAGAAATCCTTCACGAACCTCCGATAACAGCCGGCTAGACCAAGGAAACTCCGAACCTCCGTAACGTTTTCTGGCTTCTTCTAGCACTGGGCCTCGGTATGACCCTTCTTATCACAATAAGAACAGTTTATAGACTGAGTAACAGGTGAACTACCTGTGGATCCACGAGTAGAAGAGGCTGATGGTGCTTTAGTCGGGCCACGGTTATTAACTGGTCTGTTCTAGCTCTGGCCCTGACTACGACTCTGGCTCTGGAATTTCCTCTGTTGACCTGGAGGCTGATATGGTTTCTTGTTCGGCTGGCTCGAACCGGCTCTATCAAGTTTCCTCTTCTCAACTCGGGAAGCAGCAGCAAGGAGAGCAGAATAGGTATCGAAGTCATGCGAAGCCAATTGGTCCTGAATTTCTGGCCTCAACCCATTCGTAAATTTCCACATCTTCGCCTTAGGGGTACTGACCATGTATTGAGCATAACGGGACAGTCGGTCAAAACGAGTCTCGTACTGGGCTATCGTTATGTTACCCTAGTTCAAGTGCATGAATTCCTCAATCCGCCTCTACCGGGAAACTACAGGCACATATTTCTCCTTGAATGCCTTAACAAAATTACCACAAGCGAGGTATATGATCTGTTTCCCAAAGTGCCCCCACAGTGTGCCACCAATGCTCAGCATCCCCGTGCAACAGAAACACAGTGAACTCCACATTTTCTTCATCAGTATGGTCAAGTGGCTTGAAAATCCTCTTGATCTCAAACAGCCAAGCCTCTACCTTTTCATCATCAGCTTCCCCATGGAATTTGGACGGGCGAAAGTCAAGAAACTCCTGCATTCTACTATGTCTCCCATGGTTACCATCATTTCTATTGTTGTTGTTCGCTTCACATGCATCTTGACGTTCCATCACTCGTGACATGCGATCCAAGGCATTCGCCATCATGTTAAACATAGCAATGCCGAGATTAGTTTGATAAGCATCTCCAGTCTCTTGGGGCTCACCGCTCCTATTAGTAGTGCGGGTACTAGGGCCAACTATCTATAGGCACAGATTACGATGCACAATTTATTAGAATACGACAAGACAAGAATTTAATGTATCAGGTATGCCACATATAATTTTATATAGATACACAATTCTAAAAACAATTAAGACATGTTAATCACATAAGCACATAGAACACAGAAGACACAATTAACATTATCACACAATAATATATAAACAAATCATCCTAATTACCTTAGGGCTTCTACCCATGGTCTGAGAGTTAAACCCGGCTTAAGCAATCTAAGCTCTGATACCAATAAGATAAGGTGTCACGCCCTAACCCGACCTAAGAGGTTAGACTAGGGGGTGATCTAAACATTCAAGTCATTTCACGTACCTAATCGTTCATGATGGTATAACACTTAACGTTTTAGCCTAAACTCCACAAATTCTCTGAAAAAACTGGCAGCATAACTGCTGTAATTAGGCTCTTAAGTTTGACCTAGTTTTCTAAAGGCCTCCGAACTTTCAATTTCAATTTCTTTTCCGACTAAGATTACTATTTATCACCACTCGACCCGCCTGCTAGTTATCTCGAAGTCTCGTTTGATTAACAACCTAGCATGATACTATGTCTCGTTTGTTGGTTAATTCCTTGTTACAAAAGTACATGTTGATCTTAGTCTAATAATAAGTACTTGTTTAAGATTGGATAGATTCATTTTACTTAATCCTTACCTGGTACTTCATAATCCTACGATAGATACTAGCCAGTAGCGATAGCAAAAATGACCATGGTAGTGTCTATCTAGTTATGATCAGTACAAGCCAAAATTAGACCCCAAATTACAACGGGGGTCATTTACAATACAACAACAAGCAAAATAAGAAATGAAATAGTCTTCAAGCAACATATCGTTCACAAAATGTCCATAGTCACGTAAGGCACGTAGGGCAAGCAATCATTCCACGGAATCATCAATAGGCACGTTGTCCTCAGGTACCTATTCTTGGTCTTCTTCACCTGAGATGATAAAAAAGGGTGAGTCCTTATGAACTCAGCGAGGGGGAACGAGAAATAAGTTTTGAAACTTATTATCCGGTTCAACATATGAAAACCCTTTGCAAGCATCACATATATCACAAGTAAGTTCATAATGTAATATAAAAGTAAAAGAACACAGTTACCCATCTTTCCTCCCCGAGGTCCTCTAGGAACCAAGCGAGAGTACTTATACACATAGTGAAAAGGATACAGTGAGCTTTTGCTCTCAGTTCATTTCCAGTATCAGTTGCTGCGGCCGACTTCAAATCATCCCCTTATCACGCCAAATGGGTGTACTCCGGATGTACCCCGAAATCCTATGACCCAACTCTCCGAGGAAGTCTAGCCCCCAAGCGAGAAAGGGAATTGAACAATGGTAGTCACGGTTGCACCGGCAAGCCCGATGCCGCCCGGTGTGCGTGAACGCTACCACGCCAGAATGAAAGGTTGCAACCTTGTATGCAATGCACATTTATGACATTTAATATATCACTTTAGGAGGACAACAAAGTAGGTTGCCTCCAAGCAGTCATAAGATTGCACATTGACAAGTAAACACGCGAGGCTTGATATAACAGGTAATTTCACTTGTAAAGAACATGGAGTCATATGAATATTAAACGGGAGCCATGTAATGCATGTAGATCAAGTCATATAACTCATTTCGAAGTTCACGTAATCAAATAATAAGGTCATACTACATGCAACAACGTTTACGTGGGACAGGGTGCAAGAATGGCCTACTTGTCAAAATGTAATCATCGGAATCATATTTAGGGCTATAAGGGTAACTACGGGCAGCCTACTAATCACATAATTAAACACGATATTCATAGGATCAACACTTAGCGAGTTTACCTAGTCATTAGGGTTTCAATTCACGCTCACCCGTGTGATTAAGCCCTAAGTTGTCACGTAACAAAACTCAAGAAATGCATTGATTAATTCAAACACCCTCAAACATTCAAAACAGTCCACACAACATCCAAGTGACACAATCTCAAGCAATTAATACAACAAGAGAAGTTACAATAATTTTTCTAAGCATATCACTAGATGGAAACCTCACTGCAAAGGTCTGTCTTCTCACAATCATTGAGACAAGCCAAAAATCACCAATTCCAGTGAAAAAAATGTCAAATTAAATCTTAAGGAGTGAACTAAATTCAGAAACAAACCTCGCATCATTTGGAGTTCGGGTTCAAGAGTTATAGCCAAAACCGTGAGACTACACAAAACTGTCCAAATTTGCACACATTTCAATACTTGTTGTTTTTGAGGACCTTAGGGTCAGATTTAGCCTTAGTCTATTTCAGACAAAACTGTCCATAACTGAAAAATCTAGTTTAAACCAAATTTCATTCATTTTGGATGTCATTTACTAAGTCAAAACGGGTTCGGTCTACAAGGACAGTAAATCTACCAAAACCTGCTTCATTTTTTCAGATTTTCCAGTTTTGGACACATTTTGATATTTTGCCATTTTGAGGACCTTAGAATCAAAATTAGCTTTGGCCTATTTCTACTAAAAATGTTCAGAACTGGCAAAAATAGTTACCGACAAAGTTTCACACATTTTCAACATCATTTACCTGGTCAAAATCACTTCGTTCCAACAGAACAGAAAGCTGCCAAATACGCGATTTCGCCTATCTTCACATTCTAGCCAAATATCTTGCCATACATGTCTACCAAAGCTCATGTACACACATATATCACAAGTACAGAGGTAAAAATAGACATTTAAAGGTATTTATGTGGTTTTTGAAAGCTTTTCAAGAAGTTTTAGCCCTCACCTTAGCAAGACAACAAAGAAGATGCACAAACTCTTGATGAAGCACAATGTCGACCCTTTTCCTTGCTTAGACGAGAGACAACTTGAGATTTCTCTAATTCCTAGCTTAGTTACCAAGTCCTTAGTAGGTGCATGTGGTTAGAACCCAAAGAAAATGAAATGGAAGCTAACAAACTTACCTAAGCCGAAATGAATGTGCTATGAGCTTGCATGTGTGATTTTTGCATTCTAGCTTGCTTGGTCGAGCTTCCTAGTTTCTTTCATGTCTTGAAGATCCTTAGGACGAAGAACTTAAGTCATGGAGTGTGAAATAGCAGCTAGGGCCAAGAGAGAGAGAGAGAAGAAATGAGAAAGTGAGAGAAATGAGAGAAAAATGAAAGTTTTGAAGGACTTTGATGCTTGTGTCAGCTATAGGCTTTGGAATTTCAGAATTTGTGTCTTCAAGGAGCATCTTTTGAATCCTTAGCATGGGCAATTGAGTGTGTGTCGAGAATATGGAGCTTTGGATAGAGTTTTGAGCCAATTTTTTTATGCTTGTGTCATAAAATTGTCATAGAATGTCTAGGTGTAGATTTTGAAATTGAAATGCATGCACAAAGGCTCCATGTGGTCGGCCAAGCTTGTGTTCAAATCTGAATTTTTTTTCTTGTTTGAGCATTATCCAATTGTGTGTTTGGGATGTGCAAAAGAATAAGGAATAAAGATAAGAATGTCTAGCTTTTGGTGCAAATTCGTCTTCTAGTGAGTTGAATTAGCAATTTAATATTAGTTAGTGGAATTTGTAGGATTAATTAATGATTTAGTGCTTCGTGTAAGATGCTTTCTTGATTAGCGTGAGGGCACGCTTTTCTAGATTTTGGACACGCACTACGAGGTAAGGCACGAACTACGAGACAGATGCACGTTTCTCAAGTAAATGCATACAACCCTAAATGAATGCACGTAATACAATGCAAGGCACACAAAATGAAACACGACTCTTAAACCTAGGTCAAGGCACGCAAATCTAGGTTCGGCACACGAAACGAGGTATCGCACGTAAATCAAGGTCAGGCCTCACACCACGCCCTCGATTTGCGGGCCCAACCTCTACGAGAAGCAAAGTTGTCTTGCCCAAGGTGCCATAGGATTCGATAATAGAAATGTGATGGATTAGGTTGTCTTCCTTTTCTAGGCTCACGACGTACGATCCGGGACGGAAAAACAGCGCAAAAGAATAATAGTGTCCCAAAACTGATGAAAACGTTCGATTTTGGGCTCCGAAAGCATACGCAGCCGAGCAGGCTTGCTGCCTTGTCGTACAGCTCTCGGATAGCTTTCCAACAATTTGCTGTGTGTTGCGTAACTCCTCACGGATAAACATTTATGGGCACTGGAGCGATGGAGACTTGGTCCCAAACCCCACGCCCTCAGTTTACGGGCCCAGCCTCTATATGAAGCGAAGTTGTCTTGCCCAAGGTGACATGGGATTCGGTATTAGAAATGTGATGGATTAGGTTGTCGACCTTTTTGCGGCTAACGACGCACGATCCGGGATGGAAAAATAGTGCAAAAGAAGAAAAATGTCCCGAAAATGATGAAAATGTTCGATTTTGGGCTCTGAAATCTTGTGCAGCTGAGCAGGCTTGTTGCCCTATCGTAGAGCTCTCGGTGAGCTTTCCAACGGTATGTTGTGCGCCGCGTAACTCCTTACGGATCAAAAGTTATGAGCACCGGAGCGACAGATACCTGGTCACAATCCCCACGCCCTCGTTTGCGGGCCCATCCTCTACGTGAAATGAAGTAGTCTAGCCCAAGGTGCCATGGGATTTGGTAATAGAAATGTGATGGATTAAGTTGTCTTCCTTTTTGTTGCTCACGACGTACGATCCGGGACAGAAAAAGAGCGCAAAATAAGAAAAGTGTCCTGAAACTGATGATATGTTCAATTTTGGGCTTTGAAAACATGCGCAGCTGAGTAGGCTTGCTGCCCAGTCGTAGAGCTCTTAGAGAGCTTTCCAACGGTATGCTGTGCACCGCGTAACTTCTTACGAATAAAAAGTTATTGGCACCAGAGTGACGGAGACCAAGTCCCAAGCCCCACGCCCTCGGTTAGCGGGCCCAGCCTCTACGTGAAGTGAAGTTTTCTTGCCCAAGGTGCCGTGGGATTTGGTAATGGAAATGTGATGGATTTGGTTGTCGTCCTTTCCACGGCTCACGACGTACGATCCGAGACGGAAAAATAGCGCAAAAGAAGAAAAATGTCTCGAAACTGATGAAAATGTTCGATTTTGGGCTCTGAAAACATATGCAGCCGAGCAGGCTTGCTGCCCTGTCATAGAGCTCTTGGAGAGCTTTCCAACGTTATGTTGTGCGACGCGTAACGCCTTACGGATAAAATGTAATGGGCACCGGAGCAACAGAGACCTGGTCCCAAGCCCCACTCCCTCGGTTTGCGGGCCCAGCCTCTACGTGAAGCGAAGTTATCTTGCCCAAGGTGGCGTGGGATTCAGTAATAAAAATGTGACGGATTTTGTAGTCGTCCTTTTTGCGGCTCATGACGTACGATCTAGGATGAAAAAATAGCGAAAAAGAAGATAAGTGTCTCGAAACTGATGAAAACGTTCGATTTTGGGCTCCAAAAACGGGCATAGCCTAGCAGGCTGGCTGCCCACGTCGTAGCGCTCTCGGAGAGCTTTCCAACGATATGCTATGCGCCACGTAACTCTTTACGAATCAAAAGTTATGGGCACCGGAGAGACGGAGATCTGGTCCTAAGCCCCACGCTCTCGGTTTGCAGGCCCAGCCTCTACGTGAAGTGAAGTTGTCTTGCCCAAGGTGCCATAGGATTCGGTAATTGAAATGTGATGGATTAGGTTGTCATCCTGTTCACGGCTCACGACGTACGATCCGAGACGGAAAAACACCGCAAAAGAAGAAAAGTGTCCCGAAACTGATGAAAATGTTCAATTTTGGGCTTCGAAAACAAGCGCAGCCGAGCAGGATTGCTACCCCATAGTAGTGCTCTCAGAGAGCTTTCCAACGGTATGCTGTGCGTCGCGTAACTTCTTGCGGATCACAAGTTATGGGCACTGGAACGACGGATACCTGGTCACAAGCCCCACGCCCTCGGTTTCCGAGCCCAGCCTCTACGTGAAGCGAAGTTGTCTTGCCCAAGGTGTCTGGGATTTGATAATAGAAATGTGATGGATTAGGTTGTCGTCCTTTTCTAGGCTCACGACGTACGATCTGGGAAGTAAAAACAGCGCAAAAGAAAAAAAACATCCCAAAATTGATGAAAACGTTCGATTTTGGGCTCCAAAAACAGGTGCAGCCGAGCAGTCTTGCTACCACCGTCATAGAGGTCTCGGAGAGCTTTCCAACGGTATACTGTACGCCGCGTAACTCCTTACGGATCAAAAGTTATGGGCACCGGACAATAGAGGCCTAGTCCCAAGCCCCACGCCCTCGGTTTGTGGGCCCAGCTTCTACGTGAAGCGAAATTGTCTTGCCCAAGGTGCCATGGGATTCAGTAATAGAAATGTGATGGATTAAGTTGTCGTCCTATTTGTGGCTCACGACGTACGAGCCGGGATGAAAAAGCAGACAAAAGAAGAAAAATGTCCCGAAACTAATGAAAACATTCGATTTTGAGCTCAAAAAATAGGCGCAACCGAACAGGCATGCTACCACAGTCGTAGAGCTCTCGGAGAGCTTTTCAACGGTATGATGTGCGCTGCGTAACTCCTTACGGATAAAATGTTATGGGCACTAGAGCGACAGAGACCTGGTCCTATGCCCTACGCCCTCGGTTTGCGAGCCCAGCCTCTACGTGAAGTGAAGTTGTCTTGCCCAAGTTGCCATGGCATTCGATAATAGATAAGTGATGGATTAGGTTATTGTCCTTTTCTAGGCTCATGACGTACGATCCGGGACGAAAATATAGCGCAAAAGAAGAAAAGTGTCACGAAACTGATGAAAATATTCAATTTTGGGCTTCGTAAATAGGCGCAGCCGAGCAGGCTTGCCACTCCCATCATAGAGCTCTCTGAGAGCTTTCCAACGGTATGCTGTACGCCGCGTAACTTCTTACGGATTAAAAGTTATGGGCACCGGAGCAACGGAGACCTGGTCCCAAGCCCCATGCCCTCGGTTTACGGGCCCAGCCTCTAAGTGAAGTGAAGTTGTCTTGCCCAAGGTACTGTGGGATTCGGTAATAGAAATGTGATGGATTAGGTTGTCGTCCTTTTCGCTGCTCATGACGTACGATACGGGACGGAAAAAAAGTGCAAAAGAAGAAAAGTGTCCTGAAATTGATGAAAACGTTCGATTTTGAGCCCAAAAAACAAGCACAGCTGAGCAGGCTTGCCGCCCCCGTCGTCGAGCTCTTGGAGAACTTTCCAACGTTATGTTGTGTGCCGCGTAACACCTTACGGATCAAAAGTTATGGGCACTGGAGCAACGGAGACCTGGTGCCAAACCCCACGCCCTCGGTCTGCGGGCCCAGCCTCTACGTGGAGCGAAGTTGCCTTGCCCAAAGTGCCTTGGGATTCAGTAATAGAAATGTGATGAATTAGGTTATCGTCCTTTTCGCGGCTAACGACGTACGATCTAGGACGGAAAAACAGCACAAAAGAAGAAAAGTATCCCGAAATAGATGAAAAGGTTCGATTTTAGGCTCTGAAAACTTGCGCAGCCGAGTAGGCTAGTTGCCCGGTCGTAGAGCTCTCGGAGAGCTTTCCAACAGTATGTTGTGCGTCGCGTAACTCCTTACGGATCAAAAATAATGTTCACCGGAGCAACGGAGGCTTAGTCCCAAGCCCCACGCCCCCAGTTTGCGAGCCCAGCCTCTACGTGAAGTTAAGTTGTTTTGCCCAAGGTGCCGTGGGATTCGGTAATAGAAATATGATAGATTAGTTTATCGTCCTTTTTGCGGCTAACGATGTACGATCCGGGAAGGAAAAACAGCGCAAAAGAAAAAAGGTATCCCGAAACTGATGAAAAGGTTCAATTTTGGGCTCTAAAAACATGCGTGGCCGAGCAAGCTTGCTGCCCTGTCGTAGAGCTCTCGAAGAGCTTTCCAACGGTATGCTGTGCGCTGCGTAACTCCTTACGGATCAAAAGTTATAGGCACCAGATCAACGGAGGCCTGGTCCCATGCCCCACGCCCTCGGTTTGCGGGCCCAGCCTCTACATGAAACGAAGTTGTCTTGCCCAAGGTACTGTGGGATTTAGTAATAGAAATGTGATGGATTAGGTTGTCATCCTTTAAGCGGCACACGACGTACGATCCGGGACTGAAAAATTGCGCAAAAGAAGAAAAATGTCCCGAAACTGATGAAAATGTTAGATCTTGGGCTCCAAAAACATGCTCAGCCGAGCAGGCTTGCGGTCCTGTCGTAGAACTCCCAGAGAGCTTTCCAACGGTACACTGTGCATCGTGTAACTCCTTACGGATAAAAAGTTATGGGTACCGGAGCGACGGGAACCTGGTCCTGAGCCCCTCACCCTCGGTTTGTGGGCCTAACCTCTACGTGAAGTGAAGTTGTCTTACCCAAGGTGGCATGGGATTCGGTAATAGAAATGTGATGGATTAGGTTGTCGTCCTTTTAGCTGCTCACGACGTACGATCCGGGACGAAAAAACAGCGCAAAAGAAGAAAAGTCTCCCAAAACTAATGAAAACGTTCGATTTTGGGCTCCGAAAATAGGTGCAGTCGAGTAGGCTTGTTGCCCCCGTCATAGAGCTCTCGAAGAGCTTTCCAACGGTATGATGTGCACTGCGTAACTCATTACGAATCAAAAGTTATGGGCACCGAAGCGACGGAGACCTAGTCCCAAGCCCCACGCCCTCGGTTTGTAGTCCCAGCCTCTATGTGAAGCGAAGTTGTCTTGACCAAGGTGCCATGGGATTCGGTTATAGAAATGTTATGGATTAGGTTGTCGTCCTTTTCGTGGCTCATGACGTACTATACGGGACGAAAAAATAGCGCAAAAAAAGAAAAATATCCCGAAACTAATGAAAACATTCGATTTTGGGCTCCAAAAATAGGTACAACCGAGCAGGCTTGCTGGTCCCGTCGTAGAGCTCTCGGATAGCTTTCCAATGGTATACTGTGCTTCGCGTAACTCCTTACGGATCAAAAGTTATGGGCACCGGAGCAACGGAGACCTGGTCACAAGCCCTACACCGTCGATTTGCGGTACTAGCCTCTATGTGAAGCGAAGTTTTCTTGCCAAAGGTACCGTGGGATTCGATAATAGAAATGTGATGGATTAAGTTCTCGTCCTTTTCACGGCTCGTGACGTACGATCTGGGACCGAAAAAACATCGCAAAAGAAGAAAAGAGTCCCGAAACTGATGAAAACGTTCGATTTTGGGCTCCAAAAATGGGCACAGCCAAGCAGGCTTGTTGCCCTTGTCGTAGAGCTCACGTAGAGCTTTCGAACGGTATGTTGTGCGCCGCGTAACTCCTTACGGATAAAAAGTTATGGGCACTGGTGCGACAGAGACCTAGTCCCAAGCCCCACGCCCTCGGTTTGTGGGCCCAGCCTCTACGTGAAGTGAAGTTGTCTTGCCCAAGGTGTCATGGGATTCGGTAATAGAAATGTGATGGAGTAGGTTATCGTCCTTTTCGTGGCTCACGACGTACGATCTTGGACGAAAAAACTGCACAAAAGAGGAAAAGTGTCCCGAAACTGACGAAAATGTTAGATTTTGGGCTCTGAAAACATGCTCAACCGAGCAGGCTTGCGACTTGTCATAGAGCTCTCAGAGAGCTTTTCAACGGTATGCTTTGCATCGCGTAACTCCTGACGGATAAAAAGTTATGGCCACCGGAGCGACGGAGACCTGGTCCCAAGCACCACACCCTCGGTTTGCGAGCCCAACCTCTACGTGAAGCGAAGTTGTCTTGCCCAAGGTGGCGTGGGATTCGGTAATAGAAATGTGATGGATTTGGTTATCGCCCTTTTCGCGGCCGCGACGTACAATCCGGGATGGAAAAACAGCGCAAAAGAAAAAATATGTCCCGAAACTTATGAAAATGTTCGATGTTGGGCTCCGAAAACAGGAGTAGCCGAGTAGGCTTGCTGCCTCCGTCGTAGAACTCTCGGAGAGCTTTCCAACTATATGATGTGCGCTGCATAACTCTTTACGAATCAAAAGTTATGGGCACCGGAGCGACGGAGACCTGGTCCCAAGCCCCACGCCCTCGGTTTGCAGTCCCAGCCTGTACGTGAAGTGAAGTTGTCTTGCCCAAAGTGCCGTGGGATTCGGTAATTGAAATGTGATGGATTAGGTTGTCAACCTTTTCGCGACTCACGACGTACGATCCGAGAGGGTAAAATAGCGCAAAAGAATGAAAGTGTCCCAAAATTGATGAAAACATTCGATTTTGGGCTCCAAAAACAGGCGCAGCTGAGCAGGCTTGCTGCCTCCATCGTAGAACTCTTCGAGAGCTTTCCAACGGTATGTTGTGCCCTACGTAAATCCTTACGGATCAAAAGTTATGGGCATCGGAGCGACGGATACCTGGTCACAAGCCCCACGCCCTCGGCTTGCGGGCCCAGCCTCTATGTGAAGTGAAGTTGTCTTGCTTAAGGTGTCGTGGGATTCGGTAATAGAAATGTGATGGATTAGGTTATCGTCCTTTTCGCGACTAACGACGTACGATCCGGGACAGAAAAACATCGCAAAAGAAGAAAAGTGTCCCGAAACTGATAAAAAGGTTCAATTTTGGGCTCTGAAAATATGCGCGGCCGAGAAAGCTTGTTGCGTTGTCGTAGAGCTCTCGGAGAGCTTTCCAACGGTATGATGTGCACCGCGTAACTCCTGACGGATCAAAAGTTATGGACACCGGATCAACGGAGGCCAGGCCCAGCCTCTATGTGAAGCGAAGTTGTCTTGCCCAAGGTGTCGTGGAATTCAGTAATATAAATGTGATGGATTAGGTTGTCGTCCTTTTCGCGGCTCATGACGTACAATCCGAGTCAGAAAAACAGCACAAAAGAAGGAAAGTGTCACGAAACTGATGAAACGTTCGATTTTGGGCTCCAAAAATAGTCACAACCCAGCATGCTTACTGCCATATCGTAGAGCTCTCGAAGAGCTTTCCAACGGTATGATGTGCGCCGCATAGCTCCTTACGGATCAAAAGATATGGGCATTGGAGCGACGGAGACCTAGTCCTAAGCCCTACGCCCTCGATTTGCAGCCCCAGCCTTTACGTGAAGCGAAGTTGTCTTGCCCAAGGTGGCGTGGGATTCGGTAATAGAATTGTGATGGATTAGGTTGTCGTCCTTTTCGCAGCTCACGACGTACGATTCGGCAAGGAAAAACAGCGCAAAAGAAGAAAAGTATCCCGAAAATAATGAAAATCTTAGATTTTGGGCTCCGAAAATATGCGCAACCGAGCAGGCTTGTAGACCTATCGTAGAGCTCTCAAGCAGCTTTCCAATGGTATGCTGTGCGTCGCGTAACTCCTTACGGATAAAAAGTTATGGGCTCTGGAGCGACTAAGACCTTGTCCCAAGCCCTACGCCCTCGGTTTGTGAGCCCAGCCTCTACGTGAAGCGAAGTTGTCTTGCCCAAGGTGCCGTGGAATTCGGTAATAGAAATGTGATGGATTAGGTTGTCGTCCTTTTCGCGGCTCACAACGTACGATCTGGGATGAAAAAACATCGCAAAAAAAGAAAAGTGTCCCGTAACTGCTGAAAATGTTGGATTTTGAGCTCCGAAAATAGGCGTAGCCTATCAGGCTCACTGTTTCTATCGTAGAGCTCTTGGAGAGCTTTTCAACGGTATGCTGTACGCCGCATAACTCCTTACAGATGAAACGTTATGGGCATCGGAGCGATGAAGACCTAGTAACAAGCCCTACGCCCTCGGTTTGCGGGCCCAGCCTCTACGTGAAGTGAAGTTGTATTGCCCAAGGTATCGTGGGATTCGGTAATAGAAATGTGATAGATTAGGTTGTCGTCATTTTCGCTACTCACGACGTACGATCCGGGACGAAAAAGTAGCGCAAAAGAAGAAAAGTGTCCTAAAAGTGATGAAAACGTTAGAGATTGGGCTCCAAAAACATACACAGGAGAGCAAGCTTGCGGCGCTGTCGTAGAGCTCTCGGAGAGCTTTCCAACGATATATTGTGCGCCGTGTAACTCCTTACGGATCAAAAGTTATGGGCACCGGAGCGATGGTGACCTGGTCCCAAGCCCCATGCCCTCGGTTTGCGGTCCCAGCCTCTACGTTAAGCAAAGTTGTCTTGCCCATGGTGCCGTGGGATTCAGTAATAGAAATGTGATAGATTAGGTTGTCGTCCTTTTCGCGACTCACGACGTACGATCCGGAACGATAAAACTGCTTAAAAGCAAAAAAGTGTCCCAAAATAGATGAAAACGTTCAATTTTGGACTCCGAAAACAGGCGCAGCAAAGCAGGCCTCCTGCCCCCATCGTGGAGCCCTCAGACAGCTTTCCAACGATTTGCAGTGCGCCGCGTAACTCCTTACGGATGAAAAGTTATGGGCACTAGAGCGACGGATACCTGGTCACAAGCCCCAACCCCTCAGTTTGTGGGCCCAGCCTCTACGTGAAGCGAAGTTGTCTTGCCCAAGGTGCCGTGGGATTCAGTAATAGAAATGTGGTGGATCAGGTTATCGTCCTTTTCGCGGCTCACGACGTACGAACTGGTATGGAAAAACAGCACGAAAGAAGAAAAGTATCTTGAAACTGATGAAAACATTCAATTTTGGGCTCCGAAAATAGGCGCAGCCTAGCAAGCTGGCTACCCCCATCGTAGAGCTCTCGGAGAGCGTTCCAACAGTATGCTGTGTGCCGCGTAACTCCATACGAATCAAAAGCTATGGGTACCGGAGCGACGGAGACCTGGTCCCAAGCCCCACGCCCTCGGTTTGTAGGCCCAACCTCTACGTGAAGCGAAGTTGTCTTGCCCAAGGTGGCATAGGATTCGATAATAGAAATGTGATGGATTTGGTTGTCGTCCTTTTCACGGCTCACGACGTAGGATCCAGGATGGAAAAATAGCGCAAAAGAAGAAAGGTGTCCCAAAACTGATGAAAACGTTCTATTTTGGGCTATGAAAACATGCGCAGCCGAGCAATCTTTCTGCCTGTGAGGCCCGACTCCGAATAACGTGTCTTACCTCAATTTGCGTACCTTGGACCCAGAATTATATGACTAATCTTGGATTGCGTGCCCTATCTTGGTTTTCATGCATGCTTCGTCATACGTGCCTTGACCTAGAATTGTATGCCCTAATCCTCGATGTATGTGCATACCTAGACATACGTGCCCTGACCTTGAATTACGTGCGAGACCTCGATTTGTGTGCGTTTCCTCGTTTCATATGCTATAACCTTGAACTGCGTGCCCAACCTAGGTTTAAGCGCCATACCTTGATTTACGTGCATTGCATTGAATTATGTACCTTGCATTGGTTTGCGTTCATTTACCCAGAATTGCGTGCATTTACCTTGAAGTGCATGCCTTACCTTGTAGTGCGTACCCTAGACATAGTAATGCGTGCCTGCACGTTAATCAATAAAGATTCCTGCACAAAGCACAAGACACTAAAATAATCATACACAATCCACTAACCAATATTATATTCCTAATTCAAATTCTCTACAAATCCCACTAACTATAAAATATTCTATTCGACTCAACATTCTCTTACACCATGTCATACCTTTCCCTACGTTATCTGCCCTTTTTGCTAACTCCTAAGCCTCCAACATGCTCATGCACTTATTCCTTACACACTACATTTCCTAGGCACAATATTCAGCAACTTTAGAAGGCATTTGACACACAAAAATTCTGCAAAACCGAGCACACACACACACACACACACTAAAACTTCATTTTTCCTCTCAAAAACCCTCTCAAGCTCTCATTCTCTCTCCATTTCGACCATGGCTGCCTCTTGACCTTCCAAGACCTCAAGCATGCTCTCAATATCTCTCCCAAGCTCGGCCATAGTAGCCCAAGTAAGCAAGAAGCAAGAAAGAAGCTCCATTGGTGCATCTTCAAGAACATTGTGCATCTTCATCTATTAACTTGCTAAGGTGAGGGCTAAAACTCTTTTAAAAGCTTTCAAAAACCACATGCATGCCTTCATATGTCTATATTTACCTCTGTACTTGTTGTATATGTGTGTACATGAGCTTATGTAACCATGCATGGCAAGATATTTGGCTAGAACTTGAAGATAGGCAAGAATCGCGTAGCTGGCAGATTTCTGACTTGGTAGAGAGAAGTGAATTTGGCCCAGTAAATGATGTTGAAAATGCGTGAAAATTGGTAGGTGACTATTTTTGCCAGTTATTAGAATTTTTCATAGAAATAGACTAAATCCAATTCTGACTCTAAAGCCTTCAAAATGGTCAAACATCGTGAGGTGTCTAAATCTGGAAAATCTGGGAATATGAAATAGGGTTCTGGCAGATTTCTGGCTCTGTAGAACGAAGCATTTTTGACCTAGTAAATGTTGGTGAAATTGCATTAAATTTGGTAGGTTGCTATATTTTTCAGTTCTGGACATTTTTGTCAGAAATAGACTAAGGCTACATCGGACCCTAAGGCCCTCAAAAAAGGCAAGTATTGAAATGTGTACAAATCTGGACAGTTTTGCGTAGTCTCACGATTTTGACTATAACTCTTGAATCCGAACTCCAAATGATACGAGGTTTGTTTCTGGATTTAAATCACTCATTAAGCTTTAATTTGATATTTTGTTCACTGAAATTGGAGATTGTTTGATTGTCTAAATGAATGTGGGAAAACAGACCATTGCAGTGGGGTTTTTGTTTAGTGATATGCTTAGAATCATGTTGAGACCTTGCTTGTGGTATTGAATGCTTGGAATTGTGGCACGTAGATGTTGTGTGGACTGTTGTGGCTGGTTGAGGTTGCTTAATTTGATTGATGTATGACTTGGGATCACTAATTGATGAATGGTTTGCTTAATCGCATGTGCAAGCACGGAATTGAGGCCCTAGCACTCATGACTATTTGCTAAGGGATGACCTTATGTTTAAATGTGTTTAATTGTGTGGTTAATAGGCTGCCCGGATTTGTCCTTATGGCTCTAATATGATTCCCGATGATTGCATGATTGATAAGTGCATTATTTTTGTACCCGGTCTCTTGTAGGCGTCGTTGCATGCTTGTATAAACTTAATACTTGATACATGAACCGCGAAATGAGTTATATGATTTGATTTATATGTGTTGCTTGGCTGCCCGTTTAATGTTCATATGACTCTATGTGTTTTACAAAGTGAAATTTCATGTCAAGCATGCCTCGTTCATTTACTTGGCAATATGTGATCTTGAAATTGCTCGGAGGCAACCTACTTTGTTGACCTCCTAATGTGAATTGTTAAAAGATATTCAATGGCTTATTTGAACATGGTTACTTGGCTGCCCGTGAAAGTCTAATTTCTTTCAAATGGATATATGAAATGATTATATGTTCTTACAATGCCTTATATGCCAATATGTCAAAATGTGATCATAAACTTGCTCGGAGGCAACCTACTTTGTTGACCTCCTAATGCGAAATGTTAAATGACATGAATGGGCATTGCATACAAGGTTGCAACCTTTCATTGTGGCATGGTAGCATTTCATGAATGCCGGGCGGCATAGGGCTTGCTAGTGCTCCTGTGACTACCATGGTCCAATTCCCTCTCTCGATTGGCATTCCACTCTCGAAGAGTTGGGTCGTAGGTTTGGTGTACATCCGGAGTACACCCAATTGGGAGCAATAAGTGGATAATTGAAGTTAGCCGCAACAATTGTTATCGAAAATGATCTTGACAGCAAATGCTCACCGATTGATCTCGAGAGCGAAAGCTCACCGTATCCTTTTTACTATGTGCTTAAGTACTCTCGCTTGGTTCCTAAAGGACCTCGAGGAGGAAAGACGGGTAAATGTGTTCATTTATATATATATGTTATATTATGAGCTTACTTGTTCTGTTTGACATGTTTTCAAATGAGTTTTCATAAAGTTTAACTAGAAAAGGATTTCAAAATGTTATTTCTCGTTCCCCCTCACTGAGTTCATAAGGACTCACCCTCTTTTATCATCACAGGTGAAGAACATCTGGAACAAGTACCCGAGGAAAATGTGCCCGTTGATGATTCCCTGGAATGATTACATGTCTTATGTGCCTTGCCTGACTGTCGTTGTTTTGTGAACGCTATGCTTGCTTTGAAGAATACTTATTTTGTTGATGTAAATGACCCTATTGTAATTTGGGTCTAATTTTGGGATTGTACTATCTACAACCAGACGAACTCTTTATTTGGTTGTTTACTTTCATTATCTTGAATAGTAGCTATCGTAGGCAATTAAACCACTAGGTGAAAAATCAACTAAGTTAATTTTATCTAATTTCTCTTAGGTGCTCATTTGTAAACTAAAGGATAATAGGTACTTGCATGATAGAAAATTGACAAATAAACGGGACATAGTTATCATGCTAGGCTTATTAACCAAACGAGACTTTCAAGATAGACTAGTAGGCATATCGGTTGATGACAAAATAGGAGTCCTTAATGGAATTGGGTTAATGATTGGAATAATTGAGGCATTTAAGAAATTAGGTAAACCAAAGGTCTTAAAAACAGTCGTTATGCTACCGAATTTCTAGAAAATCTTTTGAAGTTCTAGGCTAACGCTAAGTGTTAAATGTCATGCCCCAACCCGACCTATAGAGGTTAGACTAGGGTGTGATCTAATCATTTATACCATTTCACATACTTAATCATTCATTAAGATTTAACACTTAACATTAGCCTAGAACTCCAAAAGATTTTTGAAAAACTGGCAGCATAACGACTGTAATTGGGCTCTTTAGTTTGACCTAATTTTCTAAATGCCTCAAAACTTTCAATCTCAAATTCATTTCCAACTAAGATTACTATTTATCACCAATCGAAATGCTTACTAGTTATCTCGAAGTCTCGTTTGATTAACAACCTAGCATGATAACTATGTCTCGTTTATTTGTCAATCCCTGTTACACAAGTATCTGTTGGTCTTAGCTTACAAATGAGTACCTGCTTAAGATTTGATAGATTCATTTTACTTAACCCTTGCCTAGTACTTCATAACCCTCCAGTAGTTCCCAATCAAAGTAGCAAAACGAGCAAATAGGGTGTCTGTCTAGTTAATATCGGTACAAATCAAAATTAGACCCCAAATTACAACGGGGGTCTTTTACAATAGCAACGACAAACAACATAAGAGCTAATCTTCAAAACTACATATCGTTCACAAAATAGCCACAATCACTTAAGGCACGTAAGGCATGCAATCACTCCAAAGAGTCATCAATAAGCACGTTATCCTCAGGTACCTAATCCTGATCTTCTTCACCTGAGATGATAAAAGAGGGTGAGTCTTTATGAACTCAGCGAGGGGGAACAAGAAATACGTTTTGAAACTCTTTTTCCGGTTCAACTTATGAAAAACCCCTTTTGAAAGCATGACATATAACACAAGTAAGTTCATAATGTAATATAAAAGTAAAGGAACACAATTACCCGTCTTTCCTTCCCGAGGTCCTCTAGGAACCAAGCGAGAGTACTTATACACATAGTGAAAAGGATACGATGAACTTTTGCTCTTAATTCATTTCTAATATCAGTTTTTGCGGCAGACTTCAAATCATCCACTTATCACGCAAAATGGGTGTACTCCGGATGTACCCCGAAATCCAACGACCCAACTCTCTGAGGAAGTCTAGCCCCCAAGCGAGAGAAGGAATTGGACAATGGTAGTCACGGTTGCACCGGCAAGCCTGATGCCGCCCGGTGTGCGTGAAACGCTAAAGGTTGCAACCTTGTATGCAATGCACATTTATAACATTTAACATATCACATTAGGAGGACAACAAAGTAGGTTGCCTCCGAGCAGTCATAAGATTGTACATTGACAAGTAAACACACGAGGCATGCTTTGACATGTAATTTCACTTGTAAAATACATGGAGTTATATGGATATTAAACGGACAGCCATGTAACACATGTAAATCAAGTCATATAACTTATTTCAGGGTTCAAGTAATCAGATAATAAGTTTATACAAGCATACAACAACGTCTACGTGGGATGTGCAAGAAAGGTCAAATTATCAACATGTAATCATCGGAATCACATTTAGGGTTATAAGGACAACTACAGGCAGCCCACTATTCACATAATTAGACACAATAACCATAGGATCAACACTTAGCGAGTTTTCATAGTCACTAGGGTTTCAATTCATGCTTACACGTGCGATTAAGCCACAAGTTGTCACGTTATTAAACCCAAGCCATGCATCGATTAATTAAAACATCCTCAATCATCCAAAACAGTCCACACAACATCCAAGTGCCACAATCCCAAGCATTCAATACCACAAGAGGAGTTACAATAAATTTCAAAGCATATCACTTGATAAAAACTTCACCGCAATGGTCTGTTTTTCCACAATTATTTAGACAAGCAACCAATCTCCAATTCCAGTGAAAAAAATGTAAAATTAAAGGTTAATGAGTGATTTGAATCCAGAAACAAACCTCGAATCATTTGGAGTTCGGATTCAAGAGTTATAGCTGAAATCGTGAGACTACGCAAAACTGACCAGATTCGTACATATTTGAATACTTGCCATTTTTTAGGATCTTAGGGTCAGATTTAGCTTTAGTCTATTTCTGACAAAAATGTCCAGAACTGAAAAATATAGCCACCTACCAAATTTCATGAATTTTAGATATCTTTGACTAAGTCAAAACTGGTTCATTCTACAAGGACAGTGAACTGCCAAAAACCTGCTCCATTTTCCCAGATTTTCCAGATTTAAACACCTTTCGATGTTTTGCCATTTTGGAGACCTTAGAATAAAACTTGGCCTTGGCCTATTTCTATGAAAAATGCTCAAAACTGGGCCAACTAGTCACCTACCAATTTTCACGCATTTTCAAGATCTTTTACCAAGCCAAATACACCTCGTTCTAACAAGTCATAAATCTGCCATTTTCGCGATTCTACCTATCTTCAAGCCCTAGCCAAAAATCTTGCCATGCATGGTTACAAAAGCTCATGTACACACATACCACAAGTACAGAGGTAAATATAGACATATGAAGGCATGCATGTGGTTTTTGAAAGCTTTTAAAAAGGATTAACCCTCACCTGAGCCTATTGACAACAAATGATGCTCAAAACTCTTGAAGATGCACAAATGGTCTTCTCTCCTTGTTTGGCCGAGAGATATTGCTTGATTTCCTTAATTCCTAGCTGAGTTACCATGTCCTTAGTATGTGCATGTGGTTAGAAGAAAAGGAAATGAAATAGAAGCTATCAAACATACCTAAGCTGAAATGAGAGTTCTATGAATTTGCATGCAACTTTTCCTGCTTCTAGCTTGCTTGGTCGAGCTTCCTAGGGTCCTTGAGTGTCTTAGTGAGCTTTAGGAGATGAGCTTAAGCTATGGAACTTGAGGGTGCAGCTTTGGCTGAGAAAGAGAGAGAGAAAATGAGAGAATGAGAGTTGAGAGAAAGACAATAATGTGTTTGAGCATATGGTCGGCCTTGAGCTTCTACAAATCTGATTTGTGCCATTTCTTTTGAGCATTTGAATTATCTTAGCATGTGAAATTGAGTGGGCCGAGAATGAGAGAGAATTTGAGGGCCAAAAGGAAGGTGAAATTGTTAGAAAATTGTTGCATGCTTGTCTAGGCCTTGGGCTTGGCAAAAATTCTGATTTTGTATCATCTTTTAGTATGGTTTGGTTTTGAAATTGCAAAGCATGCTCAAGCTCTTCACATGGTCGCCCAAGCTTGTGAAATTTCTGAATTTTGTCATGCTTTATGCCTTATTTAATTGTATGTGTTTGGAATATGCAAAATAATAAAGAATAAAGAATAAGAATGTTTAACTTTTGGTGAAATTTTGACTTCTAGTGCATTGACTTAGCATTTTAATATTAGTTAATGGAATTTGTAGGATTAATTAATAATCTAGTGTTTCGTATAAGATGCTTTCTTGATTACCGTGCGGCCACGCTTACTTAGGTCTAGGGCATGCACTACGAGGTAAGGCATGAACTACAAGACAAATGCACGATTTCCAAGTAAATGCACGCAACTCTAAACGATTTCACGTAATTCAATGCAAGGCACATAAAATGAGACACGATACTTAAACCTAGGTCAAAGCACGCGATTCGAGGTTTGGGCACACGAATGAGGTATCGCACACAAATCGAGGTCGGGCCTCACATCCTTCCTTCCTTAAAAGAATTTCGTCCCGAAATTCAATATTACCTTTGAAATAATGCCGGATACTGTTGCTCCATCTAGTCTCGCCTTTCCCATGTCGCTTCTTCAACTCCATGGTGATCCCAGAGCACTTTTACCATCGGTATCGACTTGTTGTGCAATTCCCGATCTTGCTGGTCTAGGATCCGAATAGGCTTCTCTTCATAAGATAAGTTCTCCCGAAGCTACAACGGCTATGGCTCCAAGATGTGTGATGGATCAGGGTGATACTTCTGTCGCATTGAAACATGGAAGACATCATGAATTTTGGAGAGATTTTGGGGAAGTTCCAGGCGATACGCCAATTTGCCAACCTTTTCAACTATCTCAAATGGTCCTAAAACATCGGGCTCAACTTTCCACCCTTACCATGTTTAATCAATCCCCTCCAAGGTGATAACTTCAAAAACACCTTGTCGCCGACCTCAAATTCCAAATTTCGTCTCCGTTGGTCTACATAACTTTTTTGCCTCCTTTGGGCGGTAAGCATCCGTTTCCGGATGAGGTGGACATTTTCGACGGTCTTCGTAAGTACTGGTAGAAGGGTCGGGTCGGGTCAAAAGTCTTCGTCTCACCTATTTCATCCCAGTATATTAGGGATCGATACTTACGTCCATACAATGCCTCATATGGGACCATCCCGATAGTGGCCTGATAGCTGTTATTATAAGCGAACTCTGCTAGAGGCAAATACTTCTCCCAACCTTTTCCGAAGTCTAGAACACACGCCCTCAGCATATCCTCTAGAATCTGAATAGTTCTCTCAAATTGTCCGTCCATTTGAGGGTGATAAGCTGTACTGAAACTCAACTTCGTTCCTAAAGCTTCTTGCAATCTCTTCCAAAATCGGGAAGTAAAATGAGGATCTCTATCCAACACAATACTCACAGGCATCCCGTGCAACTTTACAATATCTGTCACATACATATCTCCTAGTTTCTCAGGACTATCCTCCTTGTTCATCGGTAAGAAGTACGCTGACTTGGTCAATCTATCCAGTATGACCCAAACGGCGTCATGACCTTTTTGTGACCTGGGTAGGTCCATGACAAAGTCCATAGTTATGTGTTTCCATTTCCATTGAGGAATTTCCAATGACTGAAGTAAACCTGCCGGTCGTTGATATTCTGCTTTGACTCTCTAGCAAGTCAAACATCATGCCACAAACTCCGCGATCTCCCTCTTCATGTTATTCTACCAATAGTGTTGCTTCAAATCCCGGTACATCTTTGTCCCACCAGGGTGAATAGTGTATCTTGAATTATGGGCTTCTTTAAGAATCTTCTTTTTCAACTGTGGATCATTAGGAATACAAATTCGATTCCTGAACCTCCAAATACTATCATCATGAAACTTGAAATCTGGGTTACCTTCCTTAATCTTTTGAAACTGCTGATCCTTCTGTTGGGCCTCTCGTAATTCAGACAACAAGGTCGATTGAACTTGTGTAGTGGCAAATAGTAACCCTTTTTGAGTCACTTGTGGTTTCCACATAAATGCTTCATCAAACACCTCCCGCACTTTAACCTCGACTCTGGCCATGCTTGCCTTCCGGCTTAAGGCATCCGCAACTACATTTGCTTTACCTGGCACGTAATTGATTGTGCAGTTATAATCATCCAAAAGTTCCATCCACCGTCTTTGCCTCATGTTCAACTCCTTTTGTGAGAACAAGTACTTCAATCTCTTGTGATCCGTAAACACCTCAAACTTGTTAGCCCACAAATAATGCCTTCATTTCTTGAGTGCAAACACAATAGCCGCCAACTCTAAATCATGCTTCGGGTAATTCAGTTCATAGGGCTTCAATTTCCTAGAAGCATATGCAATCACTCTACCATTCTGCATCAACACACAACCCAGTCCTTCTTTCGAAGCATCGCTATAGATTACAAAGCCTTGACTCCCTTCAGGCAATGCAAGAATAGGTGCGGTAGTCAATCTTTTCTTCAGTTCTTGAAAGCTATTCTCACACTTGTCATCCCACACGAACTTTGTTTTCTTTTGAGTGAGCTTTGTAAGCGGTCCTGCAATCTTTGAGAAATCCTTCACGAATCTCTGATAATAGCCGGCTAAACAGAGAAAACTCCGAACTTCTGTAACATTTTTCGACTTTTTCCAAGACATCACCGCTTCTATCTTTGCTGGGTCCACCGCTATTCCCTCTTGGGATATAATGTGCCCCAAGAATGCAATCTGGCACAACCAAAATTCGTATTTGCTAAACTTGGCATACAACTGATGCTCCCGAAGTTTCTGCAATACCAATTGCAGATGTTGTTCATGCTCGGCCTCGGACTTCGAGTATACCAAAATATCATCAATAAAGATCACCACAAATTGATCCAAGTAGGGTTGAAACACCCTGTGCATAAAGTCCATAAAAGCTGCAGGGGCATTAGTTAGCCCAAATGGCATCACCACAAATTCATAATTCCCATATCTCGTCCTGAAAGCCATTTTAAGTACATCGTCCTTTTTGATCTGCAACTGGTAGTACCCTTGCCTCAAGTCGAGCTTCGAATACACTTTAGCTCCTTGAAGTTGATCAAACAACTCGTCGATCAGTGGAAGTAGGTATTTATTCTTGACGGTCACTTAGTTCAATCCTCGGTAATCGATGCATAGCCTCAACATTCCGTCTTTGTTCTTTACAAATAGGACTGGTGCGCCCCACGGAGAAGAACTTGGTTGAACAAACCTCTTCTTCAACAATCCTTGCAATTGGTCTTTCAATTCTTGTAGCTCGGCTGGTGCCATACGATAGGGAGCTTTAGATATTGGCTGGGTGACAAGTAGTACTTCTATTACAAACTCGATTTCCCGATCCGGGGTAAACCGAGCAATTCTTCTGGAAACACGTCAGTATAATCTTTAATCACTGGCATCTCCTCCAACTTAGCTTTGTCCGATGGCTTGTTGATGAGGTAAGCTAAGTATCCACTACACCCTTTTCTCAAGGACTTCACTGCTTTCGTAGATGAAATGATGGAACTCCTGGTGAACTCTCTTTGACCCATTACCTATAATATTGGTTGACCAGGTATCTGGAATGTTACAATCTTCGTATGGCAATCTAGTTGGGCATGATGCTTTGCCAACCAGTCCGTCCCTAATATGACTTCATAGTCTCGAAAAGGTAATACAATAGGATTGGCTGAGAATTCCCTATCCTTAATTTGGATTTTACATGCTTTACAAGCTGAGCTAGTAACAAGTTTAGAACCCAACGGAGTACCAACTTCTATTTCGTAAGGCAAACATACAACTCGTAATTTCACACGTTGCACACATAAGGGAGTAATAAATGAATGAGTAGCACCTGGATCAATTAGCACCCTAACAAGTTGATTCAATATCAAGAATGTACCTTCAACAACAGTAGTCTCCTCAGGAAGCTTCTCGCACTCAATAGCATACGCTCGGGCCTGAACTCTAAGAACCGGAGTCTTGCCTCTACCAGCTAGTTTAATCTGATTTTGTCCCCCTTGCTATTTAGGGCCATCCTTGATCTGATGTTGATCACTGCCACACTGCACACATCGTCCTAACTTCTTCCAGCACTGGGCCTCGGTGTGACCCTTCTTGTCACAGTAAGAACAGTTGATAGACTGGGTAGCAGGTGAACTACCTGTGGATCTGCTGGTGGAAGAGACTGATGGTGCTTTAGTCGGGCCACGGTTATTAACTGGTCTGTTCTGGCTCTGGCCCTGACTGCGACTCTGACTCTGAAATTTCCTCTATTGAGCTGGAGGCTGATATGGTTTCTTGTTCGGCTGGCTTGAACCGGCTCTATCAAGTTTCTTCTTCTCAACTTGGGAAGCAGCAGCAAGGAGAGCAGAATAGGTAGTAAAGTCATACGAAGCCAACTGGTCCTGAATTTTTGGCCTCAACCCATTCGTAAATTTCCACATCTTCGCCTCAGGGGTACTGACCATGTATTGAGCATAACGGGACAGTCTGTCAAAACGAGCCTCATACTGGGCCACCGTCATGTTACCCTGGTTCAAGTGCATGAATTCTTCAATCCGCCTCTACCTGAAAACTCCAGGTACGTATTTCTCCTTGAATGCCTTAACAAATTACCCTACAAGCGATGTGTATGATTAGTTTCCCAAAGTGCCTCCACAGTGTGCCACCAATGCTCAGCATCCCCGTGCAACAGAAACACAGCGAACTCAATCTTTTCTTCATCAGTATAGTCAAGTGGCCTGAAAATCCTTTCAATCTCAAACAGCCAAGCCTCTGCCTTTTTATCATCAGCTTCCTCGTGGAATTTGGACGAGTGAAAGTCAAGGAATTCCCGCATTTTGCTGTTTCTCCCATTGTTACCACCATTCCTGTTGTTGTTGTTGTTCACTTCACTTGCATCTTGACGTTCCATTACTCGCTACACGCGATCCATAGCATTCGCCATCATGTTAAACATGGCCATGCTGGGATTAGTTTGATGAGCATCTCCGACTTCTTGAGGCTTATCGCTCCTATTGGTATTGCGGGTACTAGGGCCAGCTATCTATAGGCACAGATTATGATGCACAATTCATTGGAATACGACAAAACAAGAATTTAATGTATAAGCTATGCAACATACAATTTTACATAGACATACAATTCTCGAAACAGTTAAGACATATTAATCACATAAGCACATAGAAATAGAGAAGGCACAATTGATATTGTCACATATTAACACACATAAACAAGTCATCCCAATAACCTTAGGGCTTCTACCCATGGTCCGAGAGTTAAACCCGGCTTAACCATCTAAGCTCTGATACCATTAATATAAGGTGTCACGCCCCAACCCGACCTATAGAGGTTAGACTAGGGTGTGATCTAAGCATTTATACCATTTCACATACTTAATCATTCATTAAGATTTAACACTTAACGTTAGCCTAGAACTCCAAAAGATTTTTTTTAAAAAGGCAGCATAACGGTTGTAATTGAGCTCATTAGTTTGACCTAATTTTTTAAACGTCTCAAAACTTTCAATCTCAAATTCATTTCCAACTAAGATTACTATTTATCACCAATCGAAATGCTTGCTAGTTATCTCGAAGTCTCGTTTGATTAACAACCTAGCATGATAACTATGTCTCATTTATTTGTCAATCCTTGTTACACAAGTACCTGTTGGTCTTAGCTTACAAATGAGTACCTGCTTAAGATTGAATAGATTCATTTTACTTAACCATTGCCTAGTACTTCATAAGCCTACAGTAGTTACCAATCAAAGTAGCAAAACGAGCAAATAGGGTGTCTGTCTAGTTAATATCGGTACAAATCAAAATTAGACCCCAAATTACAACGGGGGTCTTTTACAATAGCAACGACAAACAACATAAGAGCTAATCTTCAAAACTACATATCGTTCACAAAATAGCCACAATCACTTAAGGCACGTAAGGCATGCAATCACTCCAAAGAGTCATCAATAAGCACGTTATCCTTAGGTACCTATTCCTGATCTTCTTCACCTAAGATGATAAAAGAGGGTGAATCCGTATGAACTCAGCGAGGGGGAACGAGAAATACATTTTGAAACTCTTTTTCCGGTTCAACTTATGAAAAACCCCTTTATGAAAGCAAGACATATAACACAAGTAAGTTCATAATGTAATATAACAGTAAGAGAACACAATTACACGTCTTTCCTCCCCGAGGTCCTCTGGGAACCAATCGAGAGTACTTATACACATAGTGAAAAGGATATGGTAAGCTTTTTCTCTCAATTCATTTCCAATATCAGTTGTTGCGGCTGACTTCAAATCATCCACTTATCACGCCAAATGGGTGTACTCCGGATGTACCCCGAAAACCCACGACCTAACTCCCTGAGGAAGTCTAGCCCCCAAGCGAGAGAGGGAATTGGACAATGGTAGTCACGGTTGCACCGGCAAGCCCGATGCCGCCCGGTGTGCGTAAAACACTACCACGCCAAAATGAAAGGTTGCAACCTTGTATGCAATGCACATTTATAACATTTAATATATCACATTAGGAGGACAACAAAGTAGGTTGCCTCCGAGCAGTCATAAGATTGCACATTAACAAGTAAACACACGAGGCATGCTTTAACATGTAATTTCACTTGTAAAGCACATGGAGTTTTATGAATATTAAACAGGCAGCCATGTAACACATGTAAATCAAGTCATATAACTCACTTCGGAGTTCACGTAATCAAGTAATAAGTTTATATAAGCATGCAATGACGTTTACATGAGACCGGGTGCAAGAAAAGTCTACTTATCAACATGTAATCATCGGAACTCACATTTAGGGCCATAAGGACAACTACAAGCAGCCCACTAATCACATAATTAGACACAATAACCATAGGATCAACACTTAGCGAGTCTTCATATTCAATAGAGTTTCAATTCATGCTTACACGTGCGATTTAAGCCACAAGTTGTCACGTAACTAACCCAAGCCATGCATCTATTAATTAACACATCTTCAATCATCCAAAACAGTCCACATAACATCCAAGTGCCACAATCCCAAGCATTCAATACCACAAGAGGAGTTACAATAAATTTCAAAGCATATCACTTGACAAAAACCTCACTGCAATGGTCTGTTTTCCCACAATTATTTAGACAAGCAACCAATCTCCAATTCCAGTGAACAAAATGTAAAATTAAAGCTTAATGAGTGATTTAAATCCAGAAACAAACCTCGCATCATTTGGAGTTCGGATTCAAGAGTTATAGCTAAAACCGCGAGACTTCGCAAAACTGTCCAGATTCGTACATATTTCAATACTTGCCATTTTTTAGGGTCTTAGGGTCAGATTTAGCTTTAGTATATTTCTGACAAACATGTCCAGAACTGAAAAATCTAGCAACCTACCAAATTTCATGCATTTTAGATAGCGTTTACTAGGTCAAAACTGTTTCGCTCTACAAGGACAGTGAACTGCCAAAAACCTGCTCCATTTTTCCCAAAATTTCCAGATTTAGACACCTTTCGATGTTTTGCCATTTTGGAGACCTTAGAGTCAAAATTGGCCTTGGCCTATTTCTACAAAAAAAATGCTCAAAACTGGCCAAACTAGACACCTACCAATTTTCATGCATTTGCAACATCATTCACCAAGCCAAATACACCTCGTTCTAACAAGTCAGAAATCTGCCATTTTCGCGATTCTACCTATCTTTAAGTCCTAGCCAAATATCTTGCCATGTATGGTTACGAAAGCTCATGTACACACATACACCACAAGTACAGAGGTAAGTATAAACATATGAAGGCATGCATGTGGTTTTTGAAAGCTTTCAAAAAGGATTAACCCTCACCTTAGCCTATTGACAACAAATGATGCTCAGAACTCTTGAAGATGCACAAATGGTCTTCTCTCCTTGTTTGGCCTAGAGATATTGCTTGATTTCCTTAATTCCTAGCTGAGTTACCATGTCCTTAGTATGTGCATGTGGTTAGAACAAAAAGGAAATGAAATAGAAGCTATCAAACATACCTAAGCCAAAATGAGAGTTCTATGAATTTGCATGCAACTTTTCCTGCTTCTAGCTTGCTTGGTCGAGCTTCCTAGGGTCCTTGAGTGTCTTGGTGAGCTTTAGGAGATGAGCTTAAGCTATGGAACTTGAGGGTGCAGCTTTGGCCGAGAAAGAGAGAGAGAAAATGAGAGAATGAGAGTTGAGAGAAAGACAATGATGTGTTTGAGCATATGGTCGGCCTTGAGCTTCTAGAAATCTGATTTGTGTCATTTCTTTTGAGCATTTGAATTATCTTGGCATGGGAAATTGAGTGGGCCGAGAATGAGAGAGAATTTGAAGGCAAAAAGGAAGGTGAAATTGTTAGAAAATTGTTGCATGCTTGTCTCGGCCTTGGGCTTGGTAAAAAGTCTGATTTTGTATCATCTTTTAGCATGGTTTTGTTTTGAAATTGCAAAGCATGCTCAAGCTCTTCACATGGTCGGCCAAGCTTGTGAAATTTCTGAATTTTGTCATTCTTTATGCCTTATTTAATTGTATGTGCTTGGAATATGCAAAAGAATAAAGAATAAAGAATAAGAATGTCTAGCTTTTTGTGAAATTTCGTCTTCTAGTGAGTTGAATTAGCATTTTAATATTTGTTAGTGGAATTTGTAGGATTAATTAATAATCTAGTGCTTCGTGTAAGGTGCTTTCTTGATTAGCGAGCGGCACGCTTACCTAGGTCTAGGGCATGCACTACGAGATAAAGCACGAACTATGAGATGAATGCACGATTCCCAAGTAAATGCACACAACTCTAAACGAATAAACGTAATTCAATGCAAGGCACATAAAACAAGACACGACTCTTAAACCTAAGTCAAAGCACGCAATTCGAGGTTAGGGCACACAAAACGAGGTATCGCACGCAAATCGAGGTCGGGCCTCACATTAAATCATAACAAACGGTTAAGTACGTGAATTGGCGTAAAGGTATTAGGTCATACCCTACTCTAGCCTCTATAGGTCGGGTTGGTGCGTGACACTGCCCTAGTCGTAGAGCTCTCGGAGAGCTTTTCAACGGTATGTTGTGCGCCGCGTAACTCCTTACGAATCAAAAGTTATGGGCACTGGAGCGACGGAGACCTGGTCCCAAGCCCCACACCTACGGTTTGTGGGCCCAGCCTCTACGTGAAGCGAAGTTGTTTTGCCCAAGGTATCGTGGGATTTGATAATAGAAATGTGATGGATTAGGTTGTTGTCCTTTTCGCGGCTCACGACATACGATCCGCGACCGAAAAACAGCGCAAAAGAAGAAAAGTGTCCCGAAACTGATGAAAACGTTCGATTTTGGGCTCCAAAAATAGGTGCGGCCGAGCAAGCTTGTTGCACCTGTTGTAGAGCTCTCGGAGAGCATTCCAACGGTATGTTGTGCGCCACGTAACTCCTTACGGATCAAAAGTTATGGGCACCAGAGCTATAGAGACCTGGTCCTAAGCCCCACGTCCTCGGTTTGCGGGCCCAGCCTCTACGTGAAGCGAAGTTGTCTTGCCCAAGGTGGCATGGGATTCGGTAATAGAAATGTGATGGATTAGGTTGTTGTCCATTTTGCGGCTAACGACGTACAATCCGGGACGGAAAAACAGCGCAAAAGTAGAAAAGTTTCCCAAAACTGATGAAAAGGTTCAATTTTGGGCTCTGAAAACTTGTGCAACAGAGCAGGCTTGTTGCCCTGTCGTAGAGCTCTCGGAGAGCTTTCCAATGGTATGTTGTGCGCCGCATAACTCCTTACGCATCAAAAGTTATGGGCACCGGAGCAACAGAGGCTTGGTCCCAAGCCCCACGCCCTCGGTTTGTGGGCCCAGCCTCTATCTGAAGTGAAGTTTTCTTGCCCAAGGTGCCGTGGGATTCGGTAATAGAAATATGATGGATTTGGTTGTCGTCCTTTTCAAGGCTCACGACGTACGATCCGTGATGGAAAAACAGCAAAAAATAAGAAAAGTGTCCCGAAACTGATGAAAAGGTTCGATTTTGGGCTCTGAAAACATGCGCGACTGACAAGCTTGCTGCCCTGTCATAGAGCTCTCAAAGAGCTTTCGAACGGTATGCTGTGCGCTGCGTAACTCCTTACGGATCAAAAGTTATGGGCACCGGATCAACGGAGGCTTGGTCCCAAGCCCCACGCCCTTGCTTTGCGGGCCCAACCTCTACGTGAAGCGAAGTTGTCTTGCCCAAGGTGCCGTGGGATTTGGTAATAGAAATGTTGTGAGGTCCGACCTTAATTTGCTTGCGATACCTCATTTCGTGTGCTCTAACCTAGATTTGCGTGCCTTGACCTAGGTTTAAGAGTCATGTTTCGTTTTGTGTGCCTTGCATTGAATTACGTGCATTTATTTAGGATTGTGTGCATTTATTTGAGAAACGTGCATTCGTCTCGTAGTTCTTGCTTTACCTTGTAGTGCGTGCCCTAAACCTAAGAAAGCGTGCCTGCACGTTAATCAAGAGAACATCTTGCACGAAGCACTAGATTATTAATTAATCCTACAACTCCACTAACCAATATTAAAATGCTAATTCAACTCAATAGAAGACGAAATCTCACAAAAAGCTAAATATTCTTTTTCTTTATTCTTTAACTCTTTGCATATTCCAAGCACATACAATAAAATAAGCCTTAAACAAGACAAAAATTCAGAATTTATCCTTACCTTGGCCGACCACTCCTTGCATTTTGATAAGCCTTTGCATAATTAAAAATATTACAAGACAAACTATGACAAATCACTTCAAACAATGCATTAAAAAAAAATGAAATCAAGCATTATTTTATCCTCCACCATGCTTCACCTTTTCGATCCATTCAATGCCCATGCTAGACAATTCAAAATATGCTCTTGAAGACACAAAAATCAGAACTCTTGAAGCTCAAGGCCGACACACTCACAACACCAACATTTCATTCTTTGCAAACATTCTCTCAAGCTCAATTCCTCTCTCTCTCTCGGCCTAGGCTGATTCATCACTCTCCCTAGCTTAAGCTCATCATCCTAAGGTTCATCAAGACATTCAAGACAATAAGAAACTCGACCAAGCAAGCTAGAATGCAAAAAGACATACATGCAAGCTCATAGAACCTTCATTTCGGCTTAGGTATGTTTGATAGCTTCTATTTCATTTCCTTTTTGTTCTAGCCACATGCACATACTAAGAACATGGTAACTAAGCTAGGAATTAAAGAAATCAAGCATTATCCCTCAGCCAAACAAGGAGAGGGTTTTGAGCATCAATTGTTGTCAATAGGCTAAGGTGAGGGTTAATCCTTTTTAAAAGCTTTCCAAAACCACATGCATGCCTTTAAATGTCTATTATCACCTCTGTACTTGTGATGTATGTGTGTACATGAGCCTTTGTAAACATGCATGGAAAGATATTTGGCTAGAATTTGAAGATAGGTGAAATTGCGTAAATGGAAATTTTCTGTCTTGTTGGACCGAAGTGAATTTGACCAAGTAAATGATGTTGAAAATGCATGAAAATTGGTAAGTGACTAGTTTTGCCAGTTCTGAGAATTTGTCATAGAAATGGGCCAAGGCCAATTTTGATTCTATGCTCCCCAAACTGGCAAAACATCGAAAGGTCTCCAAATCTGGAAAAATCTGGGAAAATGGAGCAGGTTTTTGGCAGTTCACTATCTCTGTAGAACGAACCAGTTTTGACTTAGTAAATTATATCTAAAATGCATGAAATTTCATTTTTGTCAGAAATAGACTAAGGATAAATCTGACCCTAAGGTCCTCAAAAACGACAAGTATTGAAATGTGTACAAATCTGGACAGTTTTGCGTAGTCTCACGGGTTTGGCTAAAACTCTTGAATCCGAACTCCAAATGATGCGAGGTTTGTTTCTAGATTTAGTTCACTCCTTAAGCTTTAATTTTACATTTTGCTGACTGGAATTGGAGATTGTTTGCTTGTCTAAATGATTGTGGGAAAATAGACCATTGCAGTGAGATTTTTGTTTAGTGATATGCTTTGAAAATTATTGTAACTTCTCTCGTTGTATTAAATGCTTGGGATTGTCGCACTTGGATGTTGTGTGGACTGTTTTGGATGATTGAAGGTGTTTTAATTAATCGATGCATGGCTTGAGTTTAATTACGTGACAACTTGTGGCTTAATCGCATGGGTAAGTATGAATTGAAACCCTAGTGACTATGAAAACGCGCTAAGTGTTGATCCTATGGTTATCGTGTCTAATTATGTAATTAGGGGGCTGCCTATAGTTTCCCTTATAGCCCTAAATGTGATTCCGATGATTACATGTTGACAAGTAGACTTTTCTTGCACCCAGTCCCATGTAGATGTCGTTGCATGTTGTATGACCTTATTATTTGATTGCATGAACCTCGAAATGAGTTATATGACTTGATTCACATGTGTTACATGGCTGTCCGTTTAATATTCATGTAACTCCATGTGCCTTACAAGTGAAATTACCTGTCATAGCATGCCTTGTGTGTTTACCTGTCAACGTGCAATCTTATAACTGCTCGGAGGCAACCTACTTTGTTGTCCTCCTAATGTGATATGTTAAATGTTATAAATGTGCATTGCATACAAGGTTGCAACCTTTCATTGTGGCATGGTAGCGTTTCACGCACGCCGGGCGGCATCGGGCTTGCCGGTGCTACCGTGACTACCATGGTCCAATTCTCTCTCTCGCTTGGCATTCCACCCTCGGAGAGTTGGGTCGTAGGTTTTCGGGGTACATCCGGAGTACACCCAAATGGGAGTGATAAGTGGATTATTGAAGTCGGCCTAACAATCGTATCGAAATCGATATTGAGAGCAAATGCTCATTGTATCCTTGAAATGATTAGTAATTGTATCTGTTGCTCAATTTGATTCTTATACTTTGCGTACCTTATTACTTGTGATACATGACATGTTTCAAAAGGGGTTTTTCATAAGTTGAACCGGAAAAAGAGGTTCAAAACATATTTCTCATTCCCTCTCGCTGACTTTATAAGGACTCACCCTCTTTTATCATCTCAAGTGAAGAAAACCAAGAACAGGTACCCGAGGATAACATGCCAATTGATGACTCCTTGGAGTGATTGCTTGTCCTACGTGCCTTACTTGACTATGGCTATTTTATGAACGATATGTTGCTTGAAGACTATTTCTTATGTTGCTTTTTGTTGTATTGTAAATGACCCCCGTTGTAATTTGGGGTCTAATTTTGGCTTGTACTGATCATAACTAGATACGCACTCTTCTAGTCATTTTGCTATTGCTACTTTGGGTTAGTATCTATCACAGGCTTATGAAGTACTAGATAAGAGTTAAGTAAAATGAATTTATACAATCTTAAGCAGGTACTCATTGTTAAGCTAAGATCAACAGGTACTGGTGAAACTGGATTGACAAATAAATGAGACATAGTATCATGCTAGGTTATTAGTCAAACGAGGCATCGAGATAACTAGTAGGCACCCCGATTGGCGATAAATAGTAATCTTAGTTGGAAATGAATTTGAGATTGAAAGTTTCGAGGTGTTTAGAGATTTAGGTCAAACTAAAGAGCCCAATTATAGTCGTTATGCTAACGGTTTTCTGGAGAATTTGTGGAGTTTAGGCTAACGTTAAGTGTTAGACCTTCATGAACGATTAAGTACGCGAAATGACTTGCATGTTTAGATCACTCCCTAGTCTAACCTCTATAGGTTGGGTTGGGGCGTGATACCTTAGAGAAATAGTATCAGAGCTTAGATTGCTTAAGCCAGGTTTAACTCTCGGACCATGGGTAGAAGCCCTAAGATTATCGGGATGACTTGTTTATGTGTGTTATTGTGTGATAATATTAATTGTGCCTTCTCTATTTCTATGTGCTTATGTGATTAACATGTCTTAACTGTTTCACGAATTGTGTGTCTATATAAAATTATATGTTGCATACCTTATATATTAAATTCTTGTTTATCGTATTCCAATAAATTGTGCATAATAATCTGTGCCTATAGATGGCTGGCCCTAGTACCCGCAATACTAATAGGAGCGGTGAGCCCCAAGAGACCGGAGATGCTCATCAAACTAATCCCGGCATGGCTATGTTTAATATGATGGCGAATGCTATGGATCGCGTGTCGCGAGTGATGGAACGTCAAGATGCACGTGAAGCAAACAACAACAACAACACAGGAATGGTGGTAACAATGGGAGAAACAACAGAATGCGAGAGTTCCTTGACTTTCACCCGTCCAAATTCTTCGGGGAAGCTGATGATGAAAAGGCAGAGGCTTGGCTGTCTGAGATTGAAACGATTTTCAGGCCACTTGACTATACTGATGAGGAAAAGGTTGAGTTCGCTGTGTTTTTGTTGAACGGGGATGCTGAGCATTGGTGGCACACTATGGAGGCACTTTGGAAAATTGATCATACACCTCACTTGTGGGATAATATCGTTAAGGCGTTCAAGGAAAAATACGTACCTGCAGTTTCCAGGCAGAGGCGAATTGTGGAATTCATGCACTTGAACCAGGGTATGTCACGCCCCAACCCAGCCTATAAAGGTTAGACTAGGGTGTGATCTAACGTTCAAGTCATATCACATACTTAACCGTTTATGAAGATTTAACACTTAACGTTTTAGTCTAAACTCCAAAATTTTCTGAAAAACCGGCAGCATAACGGCTGTAATTGGGCTCTTTGGTTTGACCTAATTCTTTAAATGCCTCAAATTTACCATCTCAATTTCATTTCCAACTAGGATTACTATTTACCATCAATTGAAATGCCTACTGGTTATCTCGATGTCTCGTTTGATTAGTAACCTAGCATGATACTATGTCTCGTTTGTTCGTTTATCCTCGTTACAAAAGTACCTATTGATCCTAGCTTAATAACGTGTACCTACTTAAGATTTGGTTGGTTCATTTTACTTAGCCTTTACCTAATACTTCATACTCCTATTATAGATACTAGCAGTAATAATAGCAAAACGATCATAGTAGTGTCTAGTGTTTGTCTAGTTAATATCAATACAAACCAAAACTAGACCCCAAATTACAACGGGGGTCTTTTACATTACACATCAAGCAACATAAAAAGAAATAGTCTTCAAGTAGCATAGTTCACAAATAGCCATAATCACGCAATGTACATAGGACAGGCAATCGCTCCAAGGAATTATCGTTAGGCACATCGTCCTCAGGTACCTGTTCTTGATCTTCTTCACCTTAGATGATTAAAGAGAGTGAGTCCTTATGAACTCAGTGAGGGGGAACGAGAAATAGGTTTTAAAACTCATTTTTCGGTTCAACTTATGAAAATCCTTTTGCAAGCATGAATATAACGCAATTAAGTACATAACAATAATACAAAGTAAAAGAACACAATTACCAGTCTTTCCTCCCCGAGGTTCTCTAGGAACCAAGCAAGAGTACTTATAAATATAGAAAAAGGATACGGTGAGCTTTTGCTCTCAGTTGTTGCGGCCGACTTCAAATCATCCCTTTAACACGCCTAGTGGGTGTACTCCGGATGTACCCCGAAATCCTACGACCCAACTCTCCGAGGAAGTCTAGCCCCTAAGCGAGAGAGGGAATGGGACCATGGTAGTCACGGTTGTACCGGCAAGCCCGATGCCGCCCGATGTGCGTGAACGTTACCATGCCAGAATGAAAGGCTGCAACCTTGTATGCAATGCACATTTGTGACATTTAATAGATCACATTAGGAGGACAACAAAGTAGGTTGCCTCTGGACAGTCATAAGATTGCACATTGACAAGTAAACAAGCGAGGCACGAATAGACAAGAAATTTCACTTGAAAAGCATATGGAGTTATATGCACATTAAACGGGCAGCCGTGTAACGCACGTAATTCAAGTCATATAACTCATTTCAATGTCCACGTAATCAAATAATAAGGTTATTCAACATACAACAATAATCTACGTGGTTCGAATGCAAGAAATGCCTATTTGTCAGCATGTTACGAATCAAAATCACATTTAGGGCTATAAGGGCAACTACGGGCAGCCTACTAAGCATATAATTACACTCAATATTCAAAGGATCAACACTTAGCAAGTTTACCTAGTCACTAGGGTTTCCATTTCGTGCTTACCCGTGCGATTAAACCTCAAGTCAACTCAAAATCAATCTCAAGCCATACATCAATTAATTAAAACATCCCAAGGATTCAAAACAGTCCACACAACATCCCAAAGCCACAATCCCAAGCATTTAATTCAACAAGAGAAGTTACAACAATTTTACCAAGCACATAACTAAGTGAAATCCTCACTGCAATAGGCTGTATTCTCACAATCATTAAGACAAGCAAACAATCTCCAATACCAGTGAATAAGATGTAAAATTAAAGCTTAAGAAATGAACTAAAATCATAAACAAACCTTGCATCATTTGGAGTTCGAGATCAATAGCTACGGCCAAAACAGTGGGATTGCACAAAACTGTCCAGATTTGCACACATTTCGATAATTGTCATTTTTGAGTTCCTTAGGGTCAGATTTAGCCTTAGTCCATTTCTGACAAAAAATGTCCAGAACTGAAAATTCTAGTAACACACTATATTTCATGCATTTTTGACATCATTTACTAAGTCAAAACTGGTTCGTTCCACAAGATCAGTGCATCTGCCAAAACCTGCTTCATTTTTCCAGACTTCCAGATTTGGACACCTTTTGATGATTTGCCATTTTGAGGACTTTAGACTCAAAATTAGCTTTGGCCTATTTCTGCAAACAATGTTCAAAACTGGCAAAACTAGTCACCTACCAATTTTCATGCATTTTAAACATCATTTTCCTAGCCAAACGCACCTCTCAACAACAAGTCAGAGAGCTTTCAACAAACCCGATTTCATCTATCATCATCTTCAAGCCAAATCTTGCCATGGATGGTTGTAAAAGCTTATGAACACACAAATAACTCAAGTACAGAAGCAAAGACATACATTTAAGAACATGCATGTGGATTTTTGAAGGATTTTCAAAAGGTTTTAGCCATCACCTTAGCAAATCAACAAGAAGATGCACAAAACTTGATGAAGCACAAATTTCTTCTTCTTCCTTGCTTAGCCAAGACACCACCTGATTTCTCTCTATTTTTCCTAGCTTAGTGGCCAAGTTCTTAGTACATGCATATGGTTAGAACAAGAAGAAAATAAATGGAACCTAGTAAACTCACCAAGGCCGAAAATGGTGACTCAAAAAGCTTGCATGTGTGATTCTTGCATCCTAACTAGCTTGATCGAGTTTCTTGCTTGTGGCTTGTCTTGATTAACTATGGTATGATGAAGATGAGCTATGAAGGTAAGAAACTCAGCCAAGGCCAAGGGAGAGAGAGAATAATGAGAGGAGAGAGAGAAATGTGAGAGGAAGATGAGAGAAATGAAAAAAAACAAAAGCCTTGCATTTGATGAAGCATGTTCGGCCTTGGGCCGCAAAATTTCAGATTTATGTCTTCAAGATGCTTGAATTTTGAAGTGTTTAGCATGGGCAAGGGAGCAATGTCGAGAATGGTAGAGTTTTGAGGACATTTTGAGCAATTTTTTATGCATTTGTGTCATAGAATGTCATAAAATGTTTGTGAATAAGATTTGAATTATGCAAAGCAAGCACAAAGCCCTTGTAGTGGTCGGCCAAGGCAAAAAAAAAATCTGATCTTTTGTCATCTTATGTGCATTATTTAATTGTGTGTTGAAAGTCCAAAAAGAATAAGGAATAAAGAATAAGGAATGTCTAGCTTTTTGTGAGATTTTGTCTTCTAGTGGGTTGAATTAGTAATTTAATAATAGTTAGTGGATTTTGTAGGATTAATTAATGACCTAGTGCTTCGTGCAAGATGCTTTCTTGATTAGCGTGAGGGTACGCTTTCTTAGGTCTAAGGCACGCACTACGAGGTAAGACACGAATTACGAGACGAATGCTCATTTTTCTAATAAATGCACGCAACCCTAAATGAATGCACGTAATTCAATGCATGGCACACAAAACAAACATGATTTTTAAACCTAGGTCAAGGCACACAAATCTAGATTAGGGCACACGAAACGATGTATCGCACATAAATCGAGGTCGAGCCTCACATCCTCCCCTCCTTAAAAAAATTTTGTCCCGAAATTCAATGATTACCTTTGAAATAAAGCTGGATATTGCTGCTCCATCTGGTCTCGCCTTTCCCACGTTGCTTCTTCAACTCCATGATGATCCCACAGCACCTTCACCATTGGTATAGTTTTGTTGCGCAACTCTCGATCTTGCTAGTCTAGGATCCGAATGGGCTTCTCCTCGTAAGACAAGTTCTCCCGAAGCTGCAACGGCTCTGGCTTCAAGATATGCGACAGATCAGGATAATACTTCCGCAGCATTGAAACATGAAAGACGTCGTGAATATTGGAGAGGTTTTGGGGTAGTGCCAAGCGATACGCCAACTTGCCGACGTTTTCAATTACCTCAAATGGTCCTACAAACCTCGGGCTCAACTTTCCACCCTTGCCGTGTTTAATCAGTGCCCTCCGAGGTGATATCTTCAAGAACACCTTGTCGCCGACCTCAAACTTTAGGCTCCGTCTCCGTTGGTCTGCATAACTCTTCTGCCTGCTTTGGGCGGTAAGCATCCGTTTCTGGATGAGGTGGATATTATCAACAGTCTTCATAAGTTCAGGTAGAAAGGTCAGGTGAAAAGTCTTTGTCTCATCTACCTCGTCCCAGTAAATTGGGGATCGACACTTACGTCCATACAACGCCTCAAATGGGGCCATCCCGATAGTGGCCTGATAACTATTATTATAAGCGAACTCCACTAGAGATAGATATTTCTCCCAACCTTTTCTGAAATCTAAAACACACGCCCTCAGCATATCCTCCAGAATCTGAATAGTTTACTCCGATTGTCCGTCAGTCTGAGGGTGATAAGCCGTACTGAAACTCAACTTCGTTCCCAAAGCTTTTTGCAATCTCTTCCAAAATCGAGAAGTAAAATAAGGATCCCTATTCGACACAATACTCACAGGCATCCCGTGCAATCTTACAATCTCTGCTTCATACATATCTCCCAATTTCTCAAGACTATCCTCCTTGTTCATCGATAAAAAGTGCGCTGACTTAGTCAATCTATCCACTATGACCCAAACGGCGTCATGACCTTTTTGTGACCTGGGCAGGTCCATAACAAAGTCCATAGTTATATGTTCCCATTTCCATGGAGGAATCTCCAACGGCTGAAGTAAACCTGCGGGTCGTTGATGTTCCGCTTTGACTCTCTGGCAAGTCAAACACCGTGCCACAAACTCCGCAATCTCTCTCTTCATGTTATTCCACCAATAGTGTTGCTTCAAATCCCGGTACATCTCTGTTCCACCGGGATGAATAGTGTATCTTGAATTATAGGCTTCTTCAAGAATCTTCTTTTTCAGCTCTGGCTCATTGGGAACACAAATCCGATTCCTAAACCTCTAAATACCATCATCATGAAACTTGAAATCTGTGTTGCTTTCTTTAATCTTCTAAAATTGTGGGTCCTTCTGTTGAGCCTCTCGTAACTCAGACAACAAGGTCGATTGAACTTGCGTAGTGGCAAAAAGTAACCCTTACCGAGTCAATTGTGGTTTCCACAAAAATGCTTCCTCCAACAACTCCTACACCTTGACTTCCAGTTTTTCCATGCTTGCTTTCCTACTTAAAGCATCTGCAACTACATTCGCTTTACCGGGTACATAATTGATTGTGCAGTTATAATCATCCAAAAGCTCCATCCACCGCCTTTGCCTCATATTCAACTCCTTTTGAGAGAACAAGTATTTCAAGCTCTTGTGATCAGTAAATACCTCGAACTTGTTACCCCACAGATAATGCCTCCATTTCTTGAGTGCAAACACAATAGCCGCTAATTCCAAATCATGCGTCGGGTAGTTCAATTCATATGGCTTTGGTTTCCTAGAAGCATATGCAATCACTCTTCCATTTTTGCATCAGCACACAACCCAATCCTTCATTCGAAGCATTGCTATAGATTACAAAACCTTGACTTCCTTCAGGCAATGCAAGAACAGGTGCGGTAGTCAATCTTTTCTTCAACTCTTGGAAGCTGTTCTCACACTTATCATCCCACACGAACTTTGTTTTCTTTTGAGTAAGCTTTGTAAGTGGTCCTGCAATCTTAGAGAAATCCTTCACGAATCTCCGTAACGTTTTCCGGCTTCTTCCAAGATATCACTGCTTCTATCTTTACTGGATCCACCGCTATTCCCTCTTGGGATATGATATGCCCCAAAAATGCAATCTGTTGCAACCAAAATTCACACTTGCTAAACTTTGCATACAATTGATGCCCTCGAAGTTTCTGTAGTACCAACCGCAGATGTTGTTCATACTCCGCCTCGGATTTTGAGTATACCAAAATATCATCAATGAAGATCACCACAAATTGGTCCAAGTAGGGTTGAAACACCCTGTGCATCAAGTCCATAAAAGCTGCAAGGGCATTAGTTAGTCCAAATAGCATCACCACATATTCATAATGCCCATATCTTGTCTTGAAGGCCGTTTAGGGCAATCCTTGATCTAATGCTGATCACTGCCAGATCTCATACATCGTCCTGACTTCTTCCAGCACTGGGCCTCGGTATGACCCTTCTTGTCACAGTAAGAACAGTTGACAGTCTGAGTAGCAGGTAAACTACCTGTGGATCCGCGGGTGGAAGAGGCTGATGACGCTTTCGTCGGGCCACAGTTATTCATTGGTCTGTTCTGGCTCTGGCCCTGGATATGACTCTGACTCTAGAATTTCCTCTGCTGACCTAAAGGCTGGTATGGTTTCTTGTTCGGCTGACTCGAACCGGCTCTATCTAGTTTCCTCTTCTCAACTCGAGAGGCAGCAACAAAGAGAGCAAAATAGGTATCGAAGTCATGAGAAGCCAACTGGTCCTGAATCTCTGGCCTCAATACAGTAGTAAATTTCCACATCTTTGCCTCCGAAGTACTGACCATATATTGAGTATAACGGGACAGTCGGTCAAAACGAGCCTCGTACTAGGCCACCGTCATATTACCCTGGGTCAAGTGCATGAACTCCTCAATTCGCCTCTGCCTGGAAACTGCAGGTACATATTTTTCCTTGAATGCCTTAACGAAATTACCCCACAAGCGAGGTATCTGATCAGTTTCCCACAGTGCCTCTATAGTGTACCACCAATGCTCGGCGTCACCGTGCAACAGAAACACAGCAAACTCCACCTTTTCTTTATTAGTATAATTAAGTGGCTTGAAAATCTTCTCGATCTCGGACAGCCAAGCCTCTGCTTTCTCATCATCAGCTTCCCTGTGGAATTTGGACGGGCGAAAGTCAAGAAACTCCCTCATTCTGCTATGTCTCCCATGGTTACCATCATTCCTGTTATTGTTGTTGTTGTTGTTGTTGGCCTCACGTGCATCTTGGCGCTCCATCACTCATGATACACAATCCATGGCATTTTCCATCATGTTAAACATAGCCATGCTGGGATTAGTTTGATAAGCATCAACGGTCTCTTGAGGTTCACCGCTCCTATTGGTGGTGTGGGTACTAGGGCCAACCATCTATAGGCACAAATTACGATGCACAATTTATTGAAGTATGACAAATAAGAATTTAATGCATGAGATATGCAACATAACATAGATACATAACTCTAGAAATAAGTAAGACATGTTAAACACTTGAGCACATAGAACATAGAAGGCACATTTAACATTATCACATAATAACATATAAACAAGTCATCTTAATTATCTTAAGGCTCTACCCATGGTCTGAGAGTTAAACCCAACTTAAGCAATCTAAGCTCTGATACCATTCTTAATCCTATAGGGTATCACGCCCCAACCCGGCCTATAAAGGTTAGACTAGGGTGTGATCTAACGTTAAAGTCATATCACATACTTAACCGTTTATGAAAATTTAACACTTAACGTTTTGGCCTAAACTCCAAAATTTTTCAAAAATTCGGCAGCATAACGGCTGTAATTGGGCTATTTGGTTTGACCTAATTCTCTAAACGCCTCAAATTTACCATCTTAATTTCATTTCCAACTAGGATTACTATTTACCATCAATTGAAATGCCTACTGGTTATCTCGATGTCTCATTTGATTAGTAACCTAGCATGATACTATGTCTCGTTCGTTCGTTTATCCTCGTTACAAAAGTACCTGTTGATCCTAGCTTAATAACGTGTACCTGCTTAAGATTCGGTTGGTTCATTTTACTTAGCCTTTACCTAATACTTCATAATCCTATTATAGATACTAGCAGTAATAATAGCAAAACGATCATAGGAGTGTCTAGGGTCTGTCTAGTTAAGATCAGTACAAACCAAAACTAGACCCCAAATTACAACGGGGGCCTTTTACATTACACATCAAGCAACATAAAAAGAAATAGTCTTCAAATAGCATGGTTCACAAATAGCCATAATCACGCAAGGCACATAGGACAGGCAATCACTCTAAGGAATTATCGTTAGGCACATCGTCCTCAGGTACCTGTTCTTGACCTTCTTCACCTGAGATGATAAAAGAGGGTGAGTCCTTATGAACTCAACGAGGGGGAACGAGAAATAGGTTTTGAAACTCATTTTCCGGTTCAACTTATGAAAATCCTTTTGCGAGCATGAATATAACGCACTTAAGTACATAACAATAATACAAAAGTAAAGGAACACAATTACCAGTCTTTTCTCCCCGAGGTTCTCTATGAACCAAGCGAGAGTACTTATACATATAGAAAAAGGATACGGTGAGCTTTTGCTCTCAGTTGTTACGGCCGACTTCAAATTACCCCCTTAACACGCCAAGTGGGTGTACTCCGGATGTACCCCAAAATCTTACGACCCAACTCTCCGAGGAAGTCAAGCCCCCAAGCGAGAGAGGGAATGGGACCATGGTAGTCACGGTTGCACCGGCAAGCCCAATGCCACCCGGTGTGCGTGAACGCTACCATGCCAGAATGAAAGGTTGCAACCTTGTATGCAATGCACATTTATGACATTTAATATATCACATTAGGAGGACAACAAAGTAGGTTGCCTTCGGATAGTCATAAGATTGCACATTGACAAGTAAACAAGCGAGGCACGAATAGACAAGAAATTTCACTTGAAAAGCATATTTAGTTATATGAACATTAAACGGGCAGCCATGTAACACACGTAATTCAAGTCATATAACTCATTTCAACGTCCACATAATCAAATAATAAGGTTATTCAACATGCAACAATAATCTACGTGGTTCGGATGCAAGAAAGGCCTATTTGTCAACATGCAATGAATCAAAATCACATTTAGGGCTATAAGAGCAACTACGGGCAGCCTACTAAGCATATAATTACACTCAATATTCAAAGGATCAACACTTAGCAAGTTTACCTAGTCACTAGGGTTTCCATTTCGTGCTTACCCGAGCGATTAAACCTCAAGTCAACTCAAAATCAATCTCAAGCCATTCATCAATTAATTCAAACATCCCCAAGTATTCAGAACAGTCCACACAACATCCCAAAGCCACAATCCCAAGCATTTAATTCAACAAGAGAAGTTACAACAATTTTACCAAGCACATAACTAAGTGAAATCCTCACTGCAATAGGCTGTATTCTCACAATGATTAAGACAATCAAACAATCTCCAATTCCAGTAAATAAGATTTCAAATTAAATCTTAAGAAGTGAACTAAAATCAGAAACAAACCTTGCATCATTTGGAGTTCAAGATCAATAGTTATGGCCAAAACAGTGGGATTGCACAAAACTGTCCAGATTTGCACACATTTCAATAATTGTCATTTTTGAGGTTCTTAGGGTCAGATTTAGCCTTAGTCCATTTCTGACAAAAATGTCCAGAACTGGAACATCTAGTAGCATACCAAATTTAATGCATTTTGGACATCATTTACTAAGTGAAAACTGGTTCGTTCCACAAGGTCAGTGCATCTGCCAAAACCTGCTTCATTTTTCCAGACTTCCAGATTTGGACACATTTTAATGATTTGCCATTCTGAGGACCTTAGAGTCAAAATTGGCTTTGGCCTATTTCTATGAAAAAATGTTCAAAACTGACAAAACTAGTCACCTACCAATGTTCATGCATTTTCAATATCATTTGCCTAGCCAAACTCACCTCGTAACAACAAGTCACAGAGCTGTCAACAAACCCGATTTCATCTATCATCATCTTCAAGCCAAAATCTTGCCATGCATGGTTGTAAAAGCTTATGAACACACAAATAACTCAAGTACAGAAGCAAAGACATACATTTAAGAGCATGCATGTGGATTTTTGAAGGATTTTCAAAAGGTTTTAGCCCTCACCTTAGCAAATCAACAAGATGATGCACAAAACTTGATGAAGCACAATTTTCTTCTTCTTCCTTGCTTAGCCAAGACACCACCCGATTTCTCTCTATTTTTCCTAGCTTAGTGGCCAAGTTCTTAGTACATGCATGTGGTTAGAACAAGAAGAAAAGAAATGGAACCTAGTAAACTCACCAAGGCCGAAAATGGTGACTCAAAAAGCTTGCATGTATGATTCTTGCATCCTAGCTAGCTTGATCGAGTTTCTTGCTTGTGGCTTGTCTTGATTAACTATGGTATGATGAAGATGAGCTATGAAGGTAAGAAACTCAGCCAAGGCCGAGGAAGAGAGAGAAGAATGAGAGGGAGAGAGAGAAATGTGAAAGGAAGATGAGAGAAATGAAAAAAAAAGAAGCCTTGCATTTGATGAAGCATGTTCGGCCTTGGGCCGCAAAATTTCAGATTTATGTCTTCAAGATGCTTGAATTTTGAAGTGTTTAGCATGGGCAAGGGAGCAATGTCGAGAATGGTAGAGTTTTGAGGAGATTTTGAGCAATTTTTTATGCATTTGTGTCATAGAATGTCATAAAATGTTTGGGAATAAGATTTGAATTATGCAAAGCAAGCACAAAGCCCTTGTAGTGGTCGGCCAAGGCAATAAAAAGTCTGATCTTTTGTCATCTTATGTGCATTATTTAATTGTGTGTTGAAAGTGCAAAAAGAATAAGGATAAAGAATAAGGAATGTCTAGCTTTTTGTGAGATTTTGTCTTCTAGTGGGTTGAATTAGTAATTTAATAATAGTTAGTGGATTTTGTAGGATTAATTAATGACCTAGTGCTTTGTGCAAGATGCTTTCTTGATTAGTGTGAGGGGACGCTTTCCTAGGTCTAGGGCACGCATTACGAGGTAGGACACGAATGCATATTTTTCTAGTAAATGCACGCAATCTTAAATAAATGCACGTAATTCAATGCATGGCACACAAAACGAACACAATTCTTAAACCTAGGTCAAGGCACGCAAATCTAGATTAAGGCACACGAAACAAGGTATCACACGCAAATCGAGGTCGGGCCTCACAGGGTAACATGATGGTGGCCCAGTATGAGGCTCGTTTTGACATACTATCCCGTTATGCTCAATACATGGTCAGTACTCCTTAGGCGAAGATTTAGAAATTTACGAATGGGTTGAGGCCAGAAATTCAGGACCAGTTGGCTTCGCATGACTTTACTACCTATTTTGCTCTCCTTGTGGCTACCTCCCAAATTGAGAAGAGGAAACTTGATAGAGCCGGTTCGAAACAGGAAACCATATCAGCCTCTAGGACAATAGAGGAAATTCCAGACTCAGAGTCGCAGTCAGGGCCAGAGCCAGAACAAACCAGTTAATAACCGTGACCCGACTAAAGCACCATCAGCCTCTTCTACTCGTGGATCCACAGGTAGTTCACCTGCTACTCATACTGTCACCTATTCTTACTGTAACAGGAAGGGTCACACCAAGGCCCAGTATTGGAGGAAATCGGGACGATGTGTAGGGTGTGGCAGCGATCAACACTAGGTCAAGGATTGTCCTAAATGGCAAAGGAGACAAAATCAGATTAAACCAGCTGGTAGAGGCAAGACTCCAGTTCCTAGAGTTCAGGCCCAAGCTTACACTATTGAGTGCGAGGAGCTTCCTAAGGAGACCGCTGTTGTTGAAGGTACATTATTGATACTGAATCAACCTGTTAGGGTACTAATTGATCCAGGTGCTACTCATTCATTTATTACTCCCTTATGTGTACAACGTGTGAAACTACGAGTTGTATGTTTGCCTTATGAAGTAGAAGTTTTCTCAGCCAATCTTATTGTATTACCCTTTCGAGACTATGAAGTCATCTTAGGGATAGACTGGTTGGCAAAGAATCATGCCCAACTAGATTGCCGGATGAAGATTGTAACATTCCAGATACCTGGTCAACCAATATTGGAGGTAATGGGTTGAAGAGACTTCACCGGGAGTTTCATCATTTCATCTACGAAAGCAGTGAAGTCCTTGAGAAAAGGATGTAGTGGATACTTAGCTTACCTCATCAACAAGCCGTTGGACAAAGCTAAGTTGGAGGAGATGCTGGTGATTAAAGATTATGCAGATGTGTTTCCAGAAGAATTGCCCGGTTTACCCCCAAATCGGGAGATCGAGTTCATTATAGAATTACTGCTTGGCACCCAGCCAATATCTAAAGCTCCCTATCGTATGGCACCAGCCGAGCTACAAGAATTGAAGGAACAATTGCAAGGATTTTTGAAGAAGGGGTTTGTTCAACCAAGTTCTTCTCCTTGGGGTGCGCCAGTCCTATATGTGAAGAAGAAAGATGGAACGTTGAGGCTATGCATCGATTATCAAGGATTGAACCAAGTGACCGTTAAGAATAAATACCCACTTCCACTGATCGACGAGTTGTTTGATCAACTTCAAGGAGCTAAAGTGTATTTGAAGCTCGACTTGAGGCAAGGGTACTACCAGTTACGAATCAAAAAGGAGGATGTGCCTAAAACGGCTTTCAGGACGAGATATGGGCATTATGAATATGTGGTGATGCCATTTGGGCTAACTAATGCCCCTGCAGCTTTTATGGACTTGATGCACAGGGTGTTTCAACCCTACTTGGACCAATTTGTGGTGATTTTTATCGATAATATTTTGGTATACTCAAAATCCGAGGCTGAGCATGAACAACTTCTGCGATTGGTATTGCAGAAACTTCGAGAGCATCAATTGTATGCAAAGTTTAGCAAATGCGAATTTTGGTTGCGGCAGATTGCATTTTTGGGGCACATCTATCCCAAGAGGGAATAGCAGTGGATCCAGCAAAGATAGAAGCGGTGATGTCTTGGAAGAAGCCGGAAAATGTTACGGAGGTTCGGAGTTTTCTTGGTCTAGCCAGCTATTATCGGAGATTCGTGAAGGATTTCACAAAGATTGCAAGACCGCTTACAAAGGTCACTCAAAAGAAAACAAAGTTCATGTGGGATGACAAGTGTGAGAACAACTTCCAAGAATTGAAGAAAAGATTGACTACCGCACCTATTCTTGCATTGCCTGAAGGGAGTCAAGGTTTTGTAATCTATAGCGATGCTTTGAATGAAGGACTGGGTTGTGTGTTGATGAAAAATGGTAGATTGATTGCGTATGCTTCTAGGAAACCGAAGTCGTATGAATTGAACTACCCGACACATAATTTGAAGTTAGCGGCTATTGTGTTTGCACTCAAGAAACGGAGACACTATCTGTGGGGTAACAAGTTCGAGGTGTTTACTGATCACAAAAGCTTGAAATACTTGTTCTCACAAAAAGAGTTGAACATGAGGCAAAGACGGTGGATGGAGCTTTTGGATGATTATAACTGCACAATCAATTATGTGCCCAGTAAAGCAAATGTAGTTGCAGATGCCTTAAGTCGGAAAGCGAGCATGGCAAAACTGGAAGTTAAGGTGCAGGAGTTGTTAGAGGAAGCATTTTTGTGGAAACCACAATTGACTCAAAAAGGGTTACTATTTGCCACTACACAAATTCAATCGACCTTGTGGTCTAACCTACGAGAGGCTCAACAGATGGACCAACAATTTCAGAAGATTAAAGAAAGCAACACAGAATTGAAGTTTCATGATGAAGGAATTTGGAATTTCAGGAAGCGAATTTCTGTTCCTAATGAATCAAGGCTGAAAAAAAAGATTCTTGAAGAAGCCCATAACTCAAGATACACTATTCACCCTGGCGGAACAAAGATGTAACGGGATTTGAAGCAACACTATTGGTGGAATAACATGAAGAGAGAGATTGTGGAGTTTGTGGCACGGTGTTTGTCACGCCCCAACCCGGCCTATAAGGGTTAGACTAGGGTTTGATCTAAACATTCAAGTCCTTTCAAGTACTTAATCGTTCAAGAAGGTTTAGCACTTAATGTTTTATCCTAGACTCCAAAATTTTTCCGGAAAACCGGCAGCATAACGGCTGTAATTGGGCTCTTTGGTTTGACCTAGTTCTCTAAACACCTCAAAATTTACCATTTCTATTCCATTTCCAACTAAGATTACTATTTTACCATAAATTGAATTGCCTATTGGTTATTTCGACATCCCGTTTGATTTATAACCTAGCATTATACTATGTCTCGTTTGTTTGTTTGACCTCGTTTCAAAATATACCTGTTTAAGATTGGATAAATTCATTTACTTAGTCCTTACTAATGCACCATAACCTATGATAATACTAGCAGTAATAAAAGCATAATGATCATAGCAATGTCTAGTATCAGTCTATTTAATATAAGTACAAACCAAAATTAGACCCCAAATTACAATGGGGGTCTTTTACATCATGACATCGAGTAACACAAAAGGGAATAGTCTTCAAGTACCATAAAGTTCACAAGTAGTCACGTTCAAGCAAAACAACAATGACAGGCAATCACTCCAGGGGTTCAAAATTAGGCACATTGTCCTCGGGTACCTGTACCTGTTCTTCTTCACCTGTGATGAAAAAGAGGGTGAGTCCTTATGAACTCAGCGAGGGGGAAACGAGAAATACGTTTTGAAACTCATTTTCCGATTCAATTATGAAAACTCCTTTGAAAACATGTCACGTATTACAAATAATAAGGTACGCAAATATATGAAACAAATCGAGTAACATATACATTTACCAATCATTTCAAGAATACGGTGAGCATTTGCTCTCAATATCAATTTCGATACAATTGTTGCGATCGACTTCAATAATCCCCTTATCGCTCCCAATTGGGTGTACTCCAGATGTACCCCGAAACCTATGACCCAACTTTCCAAGGGTGGAATGCGAAGCGAGAGAGGGAATTAGACCATGGTAGTCACGGGAGCACCGGCAAGCCCTATGCCGCCCGGCGTGTGTGAAACGCTACCATGCCACACAGAAAGGTTGCAACCTCGTATGCAATGCACATTTATAGCATTTAACATATCACATTAGGAGGAAAACAAAGTAGGTCACCTCCGAACAGTATAAGATCGCACGTTGTCAAGAAGTCAAACAAGGCAGGATGAGACAAGGAAATTGACTTGAAAGGCATATAGAGCCATGTGAACATTAAATGGGCAGCCATGTAACACATGCAAGTCAAGCCATATAACTCATTTCGAAGTCCACATAATCAAGTGATACGATTATTCAACATGCAACAATATCTACGTGGGTTCGATTGCAAGAAAAGCTTATTTGACAACATGCAATGGTCAAAATCACATTTAAAGTTATAAGACATTTACGAGCAGCCCACTAAGCATATAATTTCCACACAATATCCAAATGTTCAACACTTAGCAAATCTTCCTAGTCATTAGGGTTTCCATTTCGTATATATTCATGCAATTTGAGCCTCAACCCAACTCAAAGTCAACCTCAAACCATGCATCATTTAATTCAACATCTTCAAACATTCAAAACAGTCCACACAACATTCCGAAGCTACAATCCCAAGCATTTAATTCAACAAGAGAAGACACAACAATTTTTTCTAAGCATAATACTAAGTTAAACCCTTACTGCAATAGGCTGTTTTCTCACAATCAGTAGGATAATCAAACAATCTCCAAATCCCGTGAATAATATGTCAAATTAAATCTTAAGAAGTTAAATAAAATTAGAAACAAACCTTGCATCAATTGGAGTTCGGGATCATTAGATATAGCCGAAACAGTGGAATAGCACAAAACTGTCCAGATTCGCACACTTTTAAGAAATTGACATTTTTGAGGTCCCTAGGGTCAGTTTTAGCCTTGGTCCATTTCTGACAAAATTGTCCAGAACTGAAAAATCTAGTAGCACACCAATTTTCGTGCATTTTTTACATCATTTTCTAAGTTAAATATGGTTCGTTCCACAAGGTCAGTGCATCTGCCAAAACCTGATTCATTTTTCCAGATTTCCAGATTTGGTCACATTTTAAAGATTTGCAATTTTTAGGACCTTAGAGCCAAAATTCGCTTCGGCATATTTCTGGGAAAAATGTTTAAAACTGTCCAAACTAGTCACCTACCAATTTTCATGAAATTTCAACATCATTTTCCTAGCTAAACGTACCTCGAAACAGACTGGTCAGAGAGCTATCAACAATTTCGACTTCACCTAGCATCATTTTCAAGCCAAGATCTTGCCATGCATGGTTGTTTAAGCTTATGAACGACCATATAGCTCAAGTACAGAAGCAAATACACACATTTATGAGCATGCATGTGGATTTTTTGAAGATTTTTCAAAAGGTTTTAACCCTCACTTTAGCAGTCAACCAAAAGATGCTCAAAAACCTTGTTGAAGCTCAAATCTTCTCCTTCCTTTGCCTAGCCGAAATCCCAACTAGCTTTTCTCTATTTTTCCTAGCTTAATGATCAATCTCTTAGCACATGCATGAGGTTAGAACATGAAGAAAAGAAATGGATGCCAAGAAGCTTACCTAGGCCGAATGGAGTCTTCAATGCACATGCAAGTGTGATTTTCCACTTCTTAGCTAGCTCGATTGAAGTCTTTTGCTTGTGGCTTGCTTGGTTTAGCTATGGTGTGAAGAAGAGAAGCTATGGACATGAAGAACTCAGCCAAGGCCGAGAATGAGAGAGGAAAATTGAGAGAGAAGTGAGAGAAATTGGAGGAAAAGAGAGAATATGACAAAGTGATGGCTTTGCAATTTCTTTGAGGTTGTGGTCGGCCTTGGGCAGTCCAAATTCAGTATTTGTGTCTTCAATGTGCAATTTTGAAATTCCTAGGATGGGCAAGGTTGATATGGCCGAAATTAGTGTGCAAATGGTAGGGTTTTTGAGCAATTTTTTAAGCATTTGTGTCATAGAATGTCTAAGCATGCATAGTTGATTATAAAATTGTTCAAACCTTGTGCAAAAACCATGGTATGGTCGGCCAATGCTAGCTTCAAATCTGATTTTTTTGACAACTTTGATCATTAATTAATTGTATCTTGAAAGTGCAAAAAGAATAAGGAATAAAGAATGAAGAATGCTTAGTGTTTGGTGCATTTTTTATCTTCTAGTGGGTTGAATTAGGATTATTATATTGATAGTGGATTTTGTAGGATTGTTTAATAGTCTAGTGCTCCATGAAAGATGCTTTCTTGATTAGCGTGAAGGCACGCTTTCCTAGGTCTAGGGCACGTACTACGAGGTAGGACACGAACTATGAGACGAACACAGGTTTTTCAAGTAAGTGCACGCAACCCTAAATGAATGCACGTAATACAATGCATGGCACAGAAAATGAATACAATTCTTAAACCTAGGTCATGGCACGCAAATCTAAGTTAGGGCACACGGAGCGAGGTTTCGCACGTAAATCGGGGTCGGGCCTCACATCCTTCCCTCCTTAAAAGAATTTCGTCCCGAAATTCAATATTACCTTGAAATAAAGCTGGGTACTGCTACTCCATCTGGTCTCGCCTTTCCCACATTGCTTATTCGATTCCATGATATTCCCACAGTACTTTCACCATAGGTATAATTCTATTGCGCAACTCCCGATCTTGTTGGTCTAGGATCCGAATGGGCTTCTCCTCGTAAGACAAGTTCTCCCGAAGCTGCAACAGCTCTGGCTCCAAGATATGCGACGGGTCAGGATGATACTTCCGCAGCATCGAAACATGAAAGACGTCGTGAATATTGGAGAGGTTCTGGGGTAGCGCTAGGCGATACGCCAACTTGCCAACCTTCTCGATTATCTCGAATGGTCCTACAAATCTCGGGCTCAACTTTCTACCTTTTTCATGTCTAATTAGTCCCCTCCGGGGTGATATCTTCAAGAACACCTTGTCGCAAACCTCAAACTCGAGACTCCATCTCCGTCGGTCTGCATAACTCTTCTGCCTGCTCTGGGTGGTAAGCATCCGTTTTCGGATGAGGTGGATGTTATCAACAGTCTTCATCAGTTCAGGTAAAAGGGTCGGGTCAAAAGTCTTCGTCTCACCTACTTCATCCCAGTAAATCGGGGATCGACACTTCCGTCCATACAATGCCTCAAATGGGGCCATCCCGATAGTGGCCTGATAACTATTGTTGTAGGCGAACTCCGCTAGAGATAGGTACTTCTCCCAACCTTTCCTGAAGTCTGACACACATGCCCTCAGCATATCCTCCAGAATTTGAATAGTTCTCTCTGATTGACCATCCGTCTGAGGGTGATAAGCCGTGCTAAAACTCAAATTCGTTCCCAAAGCTTCTTGCAATCTCTTCCAAAATCGGGAAGTAAAACGAGGATCCCTATCTGATACAATACTCACAGGCATCCCGTGCAATCTTACAATCTCCGCCACATACATATCTCCCAATTTCTCAGTACTATCCTCCTTGTTCATCGGTAAGAAGTGCGCCGACTTAGTCAATCTATCCACTATAACCCAAACGGCGTCATGACCCTTTTGTGATCTGGGCAGGTCCATAACAAAATCCATAGTTATATGTTCCCATTTCCATTGAGGAATTCCCAACGGCTGAAGTAAACCTGTGAGTCGCTGATGTTCCACTTTGACTCTCTGGCAAGTCAAACACTGTGCTACAAACACCGCGATTTCTCTTTTCATGGTATTCCACCAATAGTGTTGCTTCAAATCCTGGTACATCTTTGTTCTGCCGGGGTGAATAGTATATCTTGAATTATGGGCTTCCTCAAGAATCTTCTTTTTCAGCTTCGGCTCATTCGGAGCACAAATCCGGTTCCTAAATCTCCAAACACCATCATCATGAAACTTGAAATCTGCGTTGCTTTCTTTAATCTTCTGAAATTGTTGGTCCTTCTGTTGAGCCTCTCGTACCTCAGACAACAAAGTCGATTGAACTTGGGTAGTGGCAAAAAGTAACCCTTTATGAGTCAATTGTGGTTTTCACAGAAATGTTTCCTCCAACAACTCCTGCACCTTGACCTCCAATTTTGCCATGCTTGCCTTTCTGCTTAAGGCATCTGCAACTACGTTCGCCTTACCGGGCACATAATTAATTGAGCAGTTATAATCATCCAAAAGCTCCATCCACTGCCTTTGCCTCATATTCAACTCCTTTTGAGAGAACAAGTATTTCAAGCTCTTATGATCAGTAAATACCTCAAACTTGTTACCCCACATATAATACCTCCATTTCTTGAGTGCAAACACAATAGCTGCTAACTCCAAATCATGTGTCGGGTAATTCATCTCATACGGCTTTGGTTTCCTAGAAGCATATGCAATCACTCTTCCATTTTGCATCAATACACATCCCAGTCCTTCTTTCGAAGCATCGCTATAGATTACAAAACCTTGACTCCCTTCAGGCAACGCAAGAACTGGTGCGGTAGTCAATCTTTTTTTCAACTCTTGGAAGCTGCTCTCACACTTATCATCCCACACGAACTTGGTTTTCTTTTGAGTGGGCTTTGTAAGCGGTCCTGCAATCTTAGAGAAATCCTTCACGAATTTCCGATAATAGCCGGCTAGGCCAAGAAAACTCCGAACTTCCGTAACATTTTCCGGCTTCTTCCAACACATTACTGCATCAATCTTTGCTGGATCCACCGCTATTCCCTCTTGGGATATGATATGCCCCAAAAATGCAATATGCTGCAGCCAAAATTCACACTTGCTAAACTTTGCATACAATTGATGCTCTCGAAGCTTCTACAGTACCAACCGCAGATGTTGCTCATGCTTCGCCTCCGATTTCGAGTATACCAAAATATGATCAATGAAGCTTACCACAAATTGGTCCAAGTATGGTTGAAACACACTATGCATCAAATCCATAAAAGCTGCTGGGGCATTAGTTAGTCCAAAAGGCATCACCCCATATTCATAATGCCCATATCTCGTCCTGAAAGCCGTTTTAGGCACATCTTCTTTCTTGATTCGCAACTGATAATACCCTTGCCTCAAGTCGAGTTTCGAATACACTTTGGCTCCTTGCAGTTGATCAAATAACTCGTCAATCAGGGGAAGTGGGTATTTATTCTTGACATTCACTTGGTTCAAACCTCGGTAGTCAATACATAGCCTCAACGTTTCGTCTTTCTTCTTCACAAACACGACTGGCACACCCCATGGTGAAGAACTCGGTTGAACAAACCCCTTCTTCAACAATCCTTGCAATTGGTCCTTCAATTCTTGTAGCTCGGCCGGTGCCATACGATAGGGAGCTTTTGATATCGGCTAGGCGCCAGGCAACAACTCTATAACAAACTCGATTTCCCGATTCGGGGGTAAACCGGGTAATTCTTCTGGGAACACATCTGCATAGTCTTTGATCACAGGCATCTCCTCCAACTTTGCTTTATCCGACGGCTTGTTGATAAGGTAAGCCAAGTATCCGCTACACCCCTTTCTCAAGGACTTCACTGCTTTTGTAGATGAAATGATGGAACTCCCGGTGAAATCTCTTCGACCCATAATCTCCAGTATCGGTTGATCAGGTACCCAGAACGTTATAATCTTCGCCCGGCAATCCAGTTGGACATGATGTTTTGCCAGCCAGTCCATCCCTAAAATGACCTCGTAATCTCGAAAAGGTAATACAATAAGATTGGCTGGGAATTCCCTATCCTTAATTTGGATTTTACATGTTTTACAAGCTGAACTAGTTACAAGTTTAGAACCCATTGGAGTACCAACTTCTACTTCGTATGGCAAACATACAACTTTCAATTTCACACGTTCCACACATAAGGGAGTAATAAATGAATGAGTAGCACCCGGATCGATTAACACCTTAACAGGTTGATTCAGTATGAAGAATATACCTTCAACAACAGCGGACTCATCTGGAATCTCCTCGCACTCACTAGCATAGGCTCGGGCCTGGACCCTAGGAACTGGAGTCTTGCCTCTATCGGCTGGTTTACCCTGATTCTGTCCCCCTTGCCATTTAGGGCAATCCTTAATCCGGTGCTGATCGCTACCACAACCCATACATTTTCCCAATTTTCTCCAACACTGGGCCTCAGTGTGGCCCTTCTTGTAATAGTACGAACAGATGGCAGTCTAAGAAGCAGGTGAACTACCTGTGGATCCGCGGGTGGAAGAGGCTAATGGCGCTTTAGTCGGGCCACGGTTATTCACAGACCTATTCTAGCTCTAGCCTTGACCGCAACTCTGACTCTGGAATTTCCTCTGCTGACCTGGAGGCTCGTATGGTTTCTTGTTCAACTGACTCGAACCAGCTCTATCTAGTTTCCTCTTCTCAACTCGAGAGGCAGCAGCAAAGATAGCAGAATAAGTATCGAAGTCATGAGAAGCTAACTGGTCCTGAATCTCTAGCCTCAATCCAACAGTAAATTTCCACATTTTCACCTCCGGAGTACAAACCATATATTGAGCATAACGGGACAGTCGGTCAAAACGAGCCTCGTACTGGGCCACCGTCATGTTACCCTGGGTCAAGTGCATGAACTCCTCGATCCGCCTCTGCCTGGAAACTGCAGGTACATATTTCTCCTTAAATGCCTTAACGAAATTACCCCACAAGCGAGGTGTCTGATCAGTCTCCCACAGTGCCTCTACAGTGTGCCACCAATGCTCGGCATCCCCGTGCAACAGAAATACAGCAAACTCCACCTTCTCTTCATCTGTATAATCAAGTGGCCTGAAAATCTTCTCGATCTCGGACAGCCAAGCCTCTGCTTTCTCATCATCAGCTTCCCCGTAGAATTTAGATGGGCGAAAGTCAAGGAATTCCCTCATTCTGCTATGTCTCCCATGGTTACCCTCATTCCGGTTGTTGATGTTGTTGTTATCGGCTTCACGAGCATCCTGACGCTCCATCACACGTGATACACGATCCATGGCATTTGCCATCATATTAAACATAGCTATACTGGGATTAGTCTGATAGGCATCCCATGTCTCTTGAGGTTCACCGCTCCTATTAGTAGTACGGGTACTAGGGCCAGCCATCTATAGGCACAGATTACGATGCATAATTTATTGAAATATGACAATTAAGAATCTAACGCATATGATATGCAACATAATATAGGTACAATTCTAGAAACATTTAAGGCATGTAAGTCACTTAAGCACATAGAACGTAGAAGGCACATTTATCACACAATAATACATAGATAAGTCATCCTAATTATCTTAGGGCTCTACCCACGGTCCGAGAGTTAAACCCGGCTTAAGCAATCTAAGCTCTGATACCATTCTTCTAAGGTGTCACGCCCCAACCCGGCCTATAAAGGTTAGACTAGGGTGTAATCTAAACATTCAAGTCACATCAAGTACTTAATCGTTCAAGAAGGTTTAGCACTTAACGTTTTATCCTTAACTCCAAAATTTTTTCAGAAAACCGGCAGCATAACGGCTGTAATTGGGCTCTTTGGTTTGACCTAGTTCTCTAAACACCTCAAAATTTACCATCTCAATTCCATTTCCAACTAAGATTACTATTTTACCATCAATTGAATTGCCTATTGGTTATTTCGACATCCCGTTTGATTTATAACCTAGCATGATACTATGTCTCATTTGTTTGTTTGACCTCGTTTCAAAATATACCTGTTTAAGATTGGATAAATTCATTTACTTAGTCCTTACTAATGCACCATAACCTATGATAATACTAGCGGTAATAAAAGCATAACGATCATAGTAATGTCTAGTATCAGTCTACTTAATATAAGTACAATCCAAAATTAGACCCAAATTACAACGGGGGTCTTTTATATCATGACATCGAGTAACACAAAAGGGAATAGTCTTCAAGTAACATAAAGTTCACAAGTAGTCACGTTCAAGCAAAACAACAATGATAGGCAATCACTCTAGGGGTTCATCATTAGGCACATTGTCCTTAGGTACCTGTACCTGTTCTTCTTCACCTGTGATGAAAAAGAGGGTGAGTCCTTACGAACTCAGCGAGGGGGAAACAAGAAATACGTTTTGAAACTCATTTTTCGATTCAATTATGAAAACTCCTTTTGAAAACATGTCACGTATTACAAATAATAAGGTACGCAAATATATGAAACAAATCGAGTAACATATACATTTACCAATCATTTCAAGAATACGGTGAGCATTTGCTCTCAATATCAATTTCGATTCATTTGGTGCGGCCGACTTCAATAATCCACGTATCGCTCCCAATTGGGGGTGCTCCGGATGTTCCCCGAAGCCTACAACCCAGCTCTCCAGGGGTGGAATGCCTCGGGTACCTGTACCTGTTCTTCTTCACCTGTGATGAAAAAGAGGGTGAGTCCTTATGAACTCAGCGAGGGGGAAACGAGAAATACGTTTTGAAACTCATTTTCCGATTCAATTATGAAAACTCCTTTTGAAAACATGCCACGTATTACAAATAATAAGGTACTCAAATATATGAAACAAATCGAGTAACAGATACATTTACCAATCATTTTAAGGATACGGTGAGCATTTGCTCTCAATATCAATTTCGATTCATTTGGTGCGGCTGACTTCAATAATCCACTTATCGCTCCCAATTGGGTGTACTCCGGATGTACCCCGAAACCTACGACCCAACTCTCCAAGGGTGGAATGCCAAGTGAGAGAGGGAATTGGACCATGGTAGTCACGGGAGCACCGGCAAGCCCTATGCTGCCCGGCGTTCGTGAAACGCTACCATGCCACACAGAAAGGTTGCAACCTCGTATGCAATGCACATTTATAGCATTTAACATATCACATTAGGAGGACAACAAAGTAGGTCGCCTCCGAACAGTATAAGATCGCACGTTGTCAAGTAGTCAAACAAGGCACGATAAGACAAGTAATTTCACTTGAAAGGCATATAGAGCCATGTGAACATTAAACGGGCAGCCATGTAACACATGCAAGTCAAGCCATATAACTCATTTCGAAGTCCACATAATCAAGTGATACGATTATTCAACATGCAACAACATCTACGTGGGTTCGATTGCAAGAAAAGCTTATTTGACAACATGCAATCGTCAAAATCACATTTAAAGTTATAAGACATTTACGGGCAGCCCACTAAGCATATAATTTCCACACAATATCCAAATGTTCAACACTTAGCAAATCTTCCTAGTCATTAGGGTTTCCATTTCGTATATATTCATGCAATTTGAGCCTCAACCCAACTCAAAATCAACCTCAAACCATGCATAATTTAATTCAACATCCCCAAACATTCAAAACAGTCCACACAACATCCCGAAGCTACAATCCCAAGCATTTAATTCAACAAGAGAAGCCACAACAATTTTTCTAAGCATAATACTAAGTGAAACCCTTACTGCAATAGGCTGTTTTCTCACAATCAGTAGGATAATCAAACAATCTCCAAATCCAGTGAATAAGATATCAAATTAAAGCTTAAGAAGTCAAATAAAATCAGAAACAAACCTTGCATCAATTGGAGTTCGGGATCATTAGATATAGCCGAAACAGTGGAATAGCACAAAACTGTCCAGATTTGCACACCTTTCAGAAATTCACGTTTTTGAGGGCCCTAGCGTCAGTTTCAGCCTTAGTCCATTTCTGACAAAATTGTCCAGAACTGAAAAATCTAGCAGCACACCAATTTTCATGCATTTTGGACATCATTTGATAAGTCAAATATGGTTCGTTCCACAAGGTCAGTGCATCTACCAAAACCTGATTCATTTTTCCAGATTTCCAGATTTGGTCACATTTTAAAGATTTGCCATTTTGAGGACCTCAGAGTCAAAATTAGCTTCGGCCTATTTCTAGGAAAAAATGTTCAAAACTGTCCAAACTAGTCACCTACCAATTTTCATGAAATTTAAACATCATTTGCCTAGCTAAACTTACACTCGAAACAGACTGGTCAGAGAGCTGTCAACAATTTCGACTTCACCTAGTATCATTTTCAAGCCAAGATCTTGCCATGCATGGTTGTTTAAGCTTATGAACGACCATATAGCTCAAGTACAGAAGCAAATACACACATTTATGAGCATGCATGTGGATTTTTTGAAGAGTTTTCAAAAGGTTTTAACCCTCACCTTAGCAATCAACCAAAAGATGCTCAAAAACCTTGTTTAAGCTCAAATCTTCTCCTTCCTTTGCCTAGCCGAAATCCCAACTAGCTTTTCTCTATTTTTCCTAGCTTAGTGATCAATCTCTTAGCACATGCATGAGGTTAGAACATGAAGAAAAGAAATGGATGCCAAGAAGCGTACCTAGGCCGAATGGAGTCTTCAATGCACATGCAAGTGTGATTTTCCACTTCTTAGCTAGCTCGATTGAAGTCTTTCGCTTGTGGCTTGCTTGGTTTAGCTATAGTGTGAAGAAGAGAAGCTATGGACATGAAGAACTCAGCCAAGGCCGAGAATGAGAGAGGAAAATTGAGAGAGAAGTGAGAGAAATTGGAGGAAAAGAGAGAATATGACAAAGTGATGGCTTTGCAATTTCTTTGAGGTTGTGGTCGGCCTTGGGCAGTCCAAATTCAGCATTTGTGTCTTCAATGTACAATTTTGAAATTCCTAGGATGGGCAAGGATGATGGGGCCGAAAATAGTGTGCAAATGGTAGGGTTTTTGAGCAATTTTTTAAGCATTTGTGTCATAGAATGTCTAAGCATGCATAGTTGATTATAAAATTGTTCAAACCTTGTGCAAAAACCATGGTATGGTCGGCCAATGCTAGCTTCAAATCTGAATTTTTTGTCAACTTTGATCATTAATTAATTGTATCTTGAAAGTGCAAAAAGAATAAGGAATAAAGAATGAAGAATGCTTAGTGTTTGGTGCATTTTTTGTCTTCTAGTGAGTTGAATTAGGATTATTATATTGATAGTGGATTTTGTAGGATTGTTTAATAGTCTAGTGCTCCGTGAAAGATGCTTTCTTGATTAGCGTGAAGGCACACTTTCTTAGGTTTAGGGCACGCACTACGAGGCAGGACACGAACTACGAGATGAACACACGTCTTTCAAGTAAATGCACGCAATCCTAAATGAATGCACGTAATTTAATGCATGGCACATAAAATGAATACAATTCTTAAACCTAGGTCATGGCACGCAAATTTAGGTTAGGGCACACGAAGCGAGGTTTTGCACGCAAATCGGGGTCGGGCCTCACAATGTTTGACTTGCCAGAGAGTCAAAGCAGAACATCAACGACCGTCAGGTTTACTTCAATTGTTGGAAATTCCTCAATGGAAATAGGAACATATAGCTATGGACTTTGTCATGGACCTGCCCAGGTCACAAAAGGGTCATGACGCCGTTTGGATCATAGTGGATAGATTGGCTAAGTCAGCGCACTTCTTACCGATGAACAAGGAGGATAGTCCTTAGAAACTGGGAGATATGTATGTGGCGGATATTGTAAGGTTGCACAGGATGCTTGTGAGTATTGTGTCGGATAGGGATCCTCGTTTTACTTCCCGATTTTGAAAGAGATTGCAAGAAGCTTTGGGAACGAAGTTGAGTTTTAGTACGGCTTATCACCCTCAAACGGACGGACAATCTGAGAGAACTATTCAAATTTTGGAGGATATGCTGAGGCGTGTGTTTTAGACTTCGAAAAAGGTTGGGAGAAATATATGTCCCTAGCGGAATTCGCTTATAATAACAGCTATCAGGCCACTATCGGGATGGCCCCATTTGAGGCATTGTATGGACGTAAGTGTCGATCCCCAATTTACTGGGATGAGGTAGGTGAGACGAAGACTTTCGACCCGACCCTACTACCATAACTTATGAAGACTATTGATAATGTCTACCTCATCCGAAAATGGATGCTTACTGCCCAAAGCAGGCAGAAAAGTTATGCAGACCAACGGAGACAGAGTCTAGAGTTTAAGGTCAGCGACAAGGTGTTCTTGAATATATCACCTCGGAGGGGACTGATTAAACATGACAAGGGTAAAAAGTTGAGCCCGAGGTTTGTAGGACCATTTGAGATAATTGAGAAGGTTGGAAAATTGGCGTATCACAAGGAACTACCCCAAAACCTCTCCAATATTCACGACGTCTTTCATGTTTCAATACTACGGAAGTATCACCCTGATCCATCGCATATCTTGGAGCTAGAGCCGTAGCAGCTTCGGGAGAACTTGTCTTATGAAGAGAAGCCCATTCGGATCCTAGACCAGCAAGATCGGGAGTTGCGCAACAAATCTATACCGATGGTGAAAGTGTTGTGGGATCACCATGGAGTTGAAGAAGCAACGTGGGAAAGGCGAGACTAGATGGAGCAACAGTATCCAGCATTATTTCAAAGGTAATATTGAATTTCGGGATGAAATTCTTTTAAGGAGGGGAGGATGTGAAGTCCGGCCCTGATTTACGTGCGATACCTCGTTTCGTGTGCCCTAACCTAGATTTGCGTGCCTTGACCTAGGTTTAAGAGTCGTGTTTCGTTTTGTATGCCTTGCATTGAATTACGTGCATTCATTTAGGGTTGTGTCCATTTACTTGGGAAACGTGCATTCATCTCGTAGTTCGTGCTTTACCTCATAGTGCGTGCCCTAAACCTAGGAAAGCGTGCCCGTACGCTAATCAAGAGAGCTTCTTGCACAAAGCACTAGATTATTAATTAATCCTACAACTCCACTAACTAATATTAAAATGCTAATTCAACTCACTAGAAGACGAAATCTCACAAAAAACTAAACATTATTATTCTTTATTCTTTAATTCTTTGCATATTTCAAGCACATACAATAAAATAAGCCTTAACCAAGACAAAAATTCAGAATTTATCCTTACCTTGGCCGACCACTCCTTGCATTTTGATAAGCCTTTGCATAATTAAAAACATTACAAGACAAACTATGACAAATCACTTCAAACAATGCAAAAAAAAAATTGAAATCAAGCATTATTTTATCCTCCACCATGCTTCACCTTTTTGATCCATTCAATGCCCATGCTAGACAATTCAAAATATGCTCTTGAAGACACAAAAATCAGAAATCTTGAAGCTCAAGGCCGACACACTCACAACACCAACATTTCATTCTTTGCAAACATTCTCTCGAGCTCAATTCCCCTCTCTCTCTCAGCCTAGGCTGCTTCATCACTCTCCCTAGCTTAAGTTCATCACCCTAAGGTTCATCAAGACATTCAAGACACTAAGGAACTCGACCAAGCAAGCTAGAAGCAAAAAGACATACATGCAAGCTCATAGAACCTTCATTTCGGCTTAGGTATGTTTGATAACTTCTATTTCATTTCCTTTTTGTTCTAACCACATGCACGTACTAAGGACATGGTAACTCAGCTAGGAATTAAATAAATCAAGCATTATCCCTCGGCCAAACAAGGAGAGAAGACCATTTGTGCATCTTCAAGAGTTTTGAGCATCATTTGTTGTCAATAGGCTAAGGTGAGGGTTAATCCTTTTTAAAAGCTTTCCAAAACCACATGCATGCCTTTAAATGTCGATTTTTACCTCTGTACTTGTGATATATGTGTGTACATGAGCTTTTGTAAACATACATGGCAAGATATTTGGCTAGAATTTGAAGATAGGCGAAATCGAGTAAATGGCAGTTTTCTGACTTGTTGGAGCGAAGTGAATTTGACCAAGTAAATGATGTTAAAAATGCGTGAAAATTGGTAGGTGACTATTTTTGCCAGTTTTGAGAATTTTTCTTAGAAATAGGCCAAGGCCAATTTTGACTCTAAGGTCCCAAAAATGGAAAAACATCGAAAGGTGTCCAAATCTGGAAAAATCTGGAAAAATGGAGCAGGTTTTTGGCAGTTCACTGTCCTTGTAGAACGAACCCGTTTTGACTTAGTAAATGATATCTAAAATGCATAAAATTTGGTAGATTTCTAGATTTGTCAGTTCTGGGCATTTTTTTCAGAAATAGACTAAGGCTAAATCTGACCCTAAGGTCCTTAAAAACGACAAGTATTGAAATGTGTACAAATCTGGATAGTTTTGCGTAGTATCACGGTTTTGGTTATAACTCTTGAATCCGAACTCCAAATGATGCGAGGTTTGTTTCTAGATTTAGTTCAATCCTTAAGCTTTAATTTGACATTTTGGTCACTAGAATTGGAGATTGTTTTCTTGTCTAAATGATAGTGAGAAAATAGACCTTTACAGTGAGATTTTTGTTTAACGATATGCTTTGAAAATTATTGTAACTTCTCTCGTTGTATTAAATGCTTGGGATTGTGGCACTTGGATGTTGTGTGGAATGTTTTGGATTATTGAGGGTGTTTTAATTAATCAATGCATGGCTTGAGTCTAATTACATGATAACTTGAGGCTTAATCGCACGGGTAAGCATGAATTGAAACCGTAGTGACTATGAAAATGCACTAAGTGTTGATCCTATGGTTATCGTGTCTAATTATGTAATTAGGGGGCTGCCCATAGTTTCCCTTATAGCCCTAAATGTGATTCCGATGATTACATGTTGACAAGTAGACCTTTCTTGTACCCGGTCCCACATAGATGTCGTTGCATGTTGTATGACCTTATTATTTGATTGCGTGAACCCCGAAATGAGTTATATGACTTGATTCACATGTGTTACATGTCTGTCCGTTTAATATTCATGTAACTCCATGTGCCTTACAAGTGAAATTATCTGTCATAGCATGCTTTGTGTGTTTACCTGTCAACGTGCAATCTTATAACTGCTCGGAGGCAACCTACTTTGTTGTCCTCCTAATGTGATATGTTAAATGTTATAAATGTGCATTGCATACAAGGTTGCAACCTTTCATTGTGGCATGGTAGCGTTTCACGCACGCTGGACGGCATCGGGCTTGCCGGTACTACCGTGACTACCATGGTCTAATTCACTCTCTCGCTTGGCATTCCACTCTCGGAGAGTTGGGTCGTAGGTTTTCGGGATACATCCGGAGTACACATAAATGGGAGCAATAAGTGGATTATTGAAGTCGGCTGCAACAATCGTATCGAAATCGATATTGAGAGCAAATGTTCACCGTATCCTTGAAATGATTGGTAATTGTATCTATTGCTCAATTTGATTCTTATACTTTGCATACCTTATTGCTTGTTATACGTGACATGTTTTCAAAAGAGTTTTTTCATAAGTTAACTGAAAAAAGAGTTTCAAAACGTATTTCTCGTTCCCCCTCCCTGAGTTCATAAGGACTCGCCCTCTTTTATCATCTCAGGTGAAGAAGACCAGGAACAGGTACCCGAGGATAACGTGCCTATTGATGACTCTTTGGAGTGATTGTATGCCCTACGTGCCTTACTTGACTATGGCCATTTTGTGAACGATATGTTGCTTGAAGACTATTTCTTATGTTGCTTGTTGTTGTATTGTAAATGACCCCCGTTGTAATTTGGGGTCTAATTTTGGTTTGTACTGATCATAACTAGATACACACTCTTCTGGCCATTTTGCTATCGCTACTTTGGTTTAGTATCTATCACAGACTTATGAAGTACTAGATAAGAGTTATGTAAAATGAATTTATCCAATCTTAAGTAGGTACTCATTGTTAAGCTAAGATCAATAGGTATCGGTGTAACTAGATTGACAAATAAACGAGACATAGTATCATGCTTGGTTATTAGTCAAACGAGGCTTCGAGATAACTAGTAGGCACCCCGATTGGTGATAAATAGTAATCTTAGTTGAAAATGAATTTGAGATTGAAAGTTTTGAGGCGTTTAGAGAATTAGGTCAAACTAAAGAGCCCAATTACAGTCGTTATGCTGCCGAATTTTCAGAGAATTTGTGGAGTTTAGGCTAAACGTTAAGTGTTAAACCTTCATGAACGATTAAGTACGTGAAATGATTTGAATGTTTAGATCACTCCCTAGTCTAACCTCTATAGGTCGGGTTGGTGTGTGACAAATGTGATGGATTAGGTTATCGTCCTTTTCGCGGCTCACGACGTACGATCCAGGATGGAAAAACAGCGCAAAAGAAGAAAAGTGTCCTGAAATTGATGAAAACGTTCGATTTTGGGATATGAAAATAGGCGTAGCCGAGTAGGCTTGCTACCCTCGTCGTAGAGCTCTCGGAGTGCTTTTCAATGGTATGTTTTGCACCACGTAACTCCTTACGGATAAAAAGTTATGGGCATTGGAGTGACAGAGACCTGGTCCCAAGCCCCACGGCCACGGTTTGCGGGCCCAGCCTCTACGTGAAGCGAAGTTCTCTTGCCCAAGGTGGCATGGGTTTCGGTAATAGAAATGTGATGGATTAGGTTGTCGTCCTTTTTGCGGCTCACGACGTATGATCTAGGACGAAAAAACAGCATAAAAGAAGAAAAGTGTCCCGAAACTGATGAAAATATTAGATTTTGGGCTCCAAAAACATGCTCGGTTGAGCAGGCTTGCGGCTCTGTCGTAGAGCTCTCAGAAAGCTTTCCAACAGTATGTTGTGCGTTGCGTAACTCCTTACGGATAAAAAGTTATGGGCACTAGAGCGACGGAGGCTTGGTCCTAAGCCCCACGCCCTCGGTTTGCCGGCCCAGTCTCTACGTGAAGCGAAGTTGTCTTGCCCAAGGTGACGTGGTATTCAGTAATATAAATGTGATGGATTAGGTTGTCGTCTTTTTTGCGGCTCACGACATACGAGCCGGGATGGAAAAACAGCACAAAAGAAGAAAAGTGTCTCAAAACTGATGAAAATGTTAAATTTTGGGCTCCGAAAACATGCTCAGCCGAGCAGGCTTGCGGCTCTGTCGTAGAGCTCTCAGGAAGCTTTCCAACGGTATGCAGTGCATCACGTAACTCCTTACGGATAAAAAGTTATGGGCACTAGAATGACGGAGACTTGGTCCCAAACCCCACGCCCTCGGTTTGCGGCCCCAGCCTCTACGGGAGGCGAAGTTGTCTTGCCCAAGGTGGCGTGGGATTCGGTAATAGAAATGTGATGGATTAGGTTGTCGTCCTTTTTGCGGTTCACGACGTACGATCTGGGACAGAAAAACTGCGCAAAAGAAGAAAAGTGACCCGAAACTGATGAAAATGTTCCATTTTGGGCTCCGAAAACATGCTCAGCCAAGCAAGCTTGCGGCTCTGTCGTATAGCTCTCGAAGAGCTTTCCAATGGTATGTTGTGCACCGGGTAACTCATTACGGATCAAAAGTTATGGGCACCGGAGCGACAGAGACCTGGTCCCAAGCCCCACGCCCTCGGTTTGTGGGCCCAGCCTTTACGTGAAACGAAGTTGTCTTGCCCAAGGTGTCGCGGGATTCAATAATAGAAATGTGAAGGATTAGGTTGTTGTCCATTTCGCGGCTCACGACGCACGCTCCGGGATGAAAAAATAGAGCTAAAGAAGAATAGTATCCCAAAACTGATGAAAATATTCGATTTTGGGCTCAAAAAACATGTGCAGCCGAGCAGGCTTGCTGCCATGTCATAGAGCTCTCGGAGAGCTTTCCAACGGTATGCTGTGCGCCGCGTAACTCCTAACGGATAAAAAGTTATTTGCACTGGAGCGACGGAGACTTGGTCCTAAGCCCCACGCCCACGGTTTGTGGGCCAAGCCTTTATGTGAAGCGAAGTTGTCATGCCCAATGTGGCGTGGGATTCGGTAATAGAAATGTGATGGATTAGGATGTCGTTCTTTTTGTGGCTCACGACGTACGATCCGGGACGGAAAAACAGCGCAAAAGATGAAAAGTGTCCCGAAATTGATGAAAATGTTAGATTTTGGGCTTCGAAAACTTGCTCAGCCAAGTAGGCTTGCGGCTTTGTGGTAGAGATCTCGGAGAGCTTTCCTACGGTATGCTGTGCGTCGCATAACTCATTACGGATAAAAAGTTATGGGCACCGGAGCGACGGAGACCTAGTCCCAAGCGCCACGCCCTCGGTTTGTGGGCCCAGCCTCTACGTGAAGCGAAGTTGTCTTGCCTAAGGTGGCATGGGATTCGGTAATAAAAATGTGATGGATTTGGTTGTCGTCCTTTTCGCGGCTCACGACGTACGATCTGGGATAGAAAAACAGCGCAAAAGAAAAAAAATGCCCCAAAACTGATTAAAACGTCTGATTTGGGGCTCCAAAAACAAGCGCAGCCAAGCAAGCTTGCTGCCCACATCGTAGAGCTCTCGGAGAGCTTTCCAACAGTATGATATGCGCAGCGTAACTCCATACGAATAAAAAGTTATAGGCACCGGAGCGACGGAGACTTGGTCACAAGCCCCACGCCCTCAGTTTGCGGGCCCGGACTCTACGTGAAGCGAAATTGTCTTACCCAAGGTACCATGGGATTCGATTATAGAAATGTAATGGATTATGTTGTCGTCCTTTTCGCGGCTCACGACATACGATCCGGGATGAAAAAATAGCGCAAAAGAAGAAAAGTGTCTCAAAATGGATGAAAATGTTCAATTTTGGACTCCAGAAATAGGCGCAGCCGAGCAGGCTTGCTACCCCCGTCGTAGACCTCTCGGAGAGCTTTCCAACGGTATTCTGTACGCCACGTAACTCCTTACGGATCAAAAGTTATGGGCACCGGAGCGACGGAGACCTGGTCTCAAGCTTCACGCCCTCAGTTTGCGGGCCCAGCCTCTACCTGAAGCGAAGTTGTCTTGCCCAAGGTGCCATGGGATTCGGTAATAGAAATGTGATGGATTAAGTTATCGTCCTTTTTACGGCTAACGACGTACGATCCGAGACGAAATAACAGGGCAAAAGAAGAAAAGTGTTCCAAAACTGATGAAATGGTTCGATTTTGGGTTATGAAAATATGCGCGGCCGAGCAAGTTTGCTGCCTTATCGTAGAGCTCTTGGAGGGCTTTCCAACGGTATGATGTGTGCCGCGTAACTCCTTACGGATCAAAAGTTATGGGCACCGGAGCAACGGAGACTTGGTCCCAAGCCCCACGCCATAGGTTTGAGGGCCCAGCCTCTACGAGTTACGAAGTTGTCTTGCCCAAGGTGGCGTGGGATTCGGTAATAGAAATGTGATAGATTAGGTTGTCGTCCTTTTCGCGCCTCACGACGTACGATCCAGGATGGAAAAACAGCGCAAAAGAAGAAAAGTGTACCGAAATTGATGAAAATGTTAGATTTTGGGCTCCGAAAACATGCTTAGCCAAGCAGGCTTGTGGCCCTGTCGTAGAGATCTCAGAGAGCTTTCCAATGGTATGATGTGCACCGCGTAACTCTTTATGGATAAAAAGTTATGGGAACCGGAGCGACAGAGACCTGGTCTCAAGCCCCACGCCCTCGGTTTGCGGGCCCAGCCTCTATGTGAAGCGAAGTTGTCTTGCCCAAGGTGGCATGGGATTCGGTAATAGAAATGTGATGGATTTGGTTGTCGTCCTTTTTGCGGCTCATGACGTACGATCCGGGATGGAAAAACAGCGCAAAAGAAGAAAAGTGTCCCGAAACTGATGAAAATGTCTGGTTTAGTGCTCCAAAAATAGGCGCAGTCGAGCAGGCTTGCTGCCCACATCGTAGAGCTCTCAGATAGCTTTCCAACGGTATGATGTGCGCACCGTAACGCCTTACAAATCAAAAGTTATGGGCACCGGAGCGACGGAGACCTAGTCCCAAGCCCCACGCCCTCGGTCTGCGGGCCCAGCCTCTACATGAAGCGAAGTTGTGATGCTGAAGGTCCCGTGGGATTCGATAATAGAAATGTAATAGAATAGGTTGTCGTCTTTTTCGCGGCTCACGACATACGATCCGGGACCAAAAAACATCGCAAAAGAAGAATAATGTCCAAAAACTGTTGAGAACATTCAATTTTGGACTCCAAAAACAAGCGCAAGCAAGGAGGATAGCTGGTCCCGTCGTAGAGCTCTCGGAGAGCTTTCCAATAGTATGTTCTGCGCCGCATAACTCCTTACGGATCAAAAGTTATGGGCACCGGAGCGACAGAGACCTGGTCCCAAGCCTGACGCCCTCGGTTTGCATGCCCAGCCTCTACGTGAATTGATGTTGTCTTGCCCATGGTGCCGTAGGATTCGGTAGTAGAATGTGATGGATTAGGTTATCGTCCTTTTCGCGACTAACGACGTACGATCCGGAGCAAAAAAACATCGCAAAAGAAGAAAAGTGTCCCGAAATTGATGAAAAGGATCAATTTTGGGCTTTGAAAATATGCGTGGCCGAGAAAGCTTGTTGCCCTGTCGTAGAGCTCTCGGAGAGCTTTCCAACGGTATGATGTGCACTGCGTAACTCCTTACGAAACAAAAGTTATGGGCACCGGATCAACGGAGGCCAGGTCCCAAGCCCCACGCCATCGGTTTGCGGGCCCAGCCTCTACGTCAAGCAAAGTTGTCTTGCCTAAGGTGCCGTGGGATTCGGTAATAGAAATGTGATGGATTAGGTTGTCGTCCTTTTTGCGGCTCACGACGTACGATACGGGAGGAAAAAACAGCGAGAAAGAAGAAAAGTGTCCCAAACTGATGAAAACGTTCGATTTTGCCTCCAAAAATAGGCGCGGCCGAGGAGGCTTGTTGCCCTATTGTAGAGCTCTCGAAGAGCTTTCCAACGGTATGTTGTGCGCCGCGTAACTGTTTACGGATAAAAAGTTATGGGCACTGGAGCGACGGAGACCTGGTCCTAAGCCCAACGACCAAGGTTTGCAGGCCTACCCTATACGTGAAGCGAAGTTCTCTTGCCCAAGGTGGCATGGGATTTGGTTATAGAAATGTGACGGACTAGGTTGTCATCCTTTTCGTGGCTCACGACGTACGATCTAGGACGGAAAAACAGCGCAAAAGAAGAAAAGTGTCCCAAAACTGATGAAAATGTTTGATTTTGGGCTTCGAAAACATGTTCAGCTGAGCAAGCTTACGGCCCTGTCGTAAAGCTCTTAGAGAGCTTTCCAACGGTATGCAGTGCGTCGCGTAACTCCTTACGGATCAAAAGTTGTGGGCACCAGAGCGACGGAGACCTAGTCCCAAGCCCCACTCGGTTTGCGGGCCCAGCCTCTACGTGAAGCGAAGTTGTCTTGCCCAAGGTGGCGTGGGATTCTGTAATAGAAATGTGACGGATTAAGTGGTCGTCTTTTTCGCAGCTCACGGCGTACGGTCCTTGAAGGAAAAACAGCGCAAAATAAGAAAAGTGTCCCGAAACTGATGAAAACGTTAGATTTTGGGCTCCAAAAATAGGTACAGCCGAGGAGGCTAGCTACCCCCGCCGTAGAGCTCTCGGAGAGCTTTCCAACGCTATGATGTGCGCAGCGTAACTCTTTACGCCCTCGTTTTGCGGGCCTAGCCTTTACGTGAAACGAAGTTGTCTTACCCAAGGTGCCATGGGATTCGGTTATAGAAATGTGATGGATTAGGTTGTGGTCCTTTTTGCGGCTCATGACGTACGATCCGGGACCCAAAAACAGTGCAAATGAAGAAAAGTATCACGAAACTGATGAAAATGTTTGATTTTGGGCTCCAAAAACAGGCACAGCCGAGTAGGCTTGCTGCCCCCGTCATAGAGCTCTCGGAGAGCATTCCAACGGTATGTTGTGCACGGCATAACTCATTACGGATCAAAAGTTATAGTCACCGGAGCGACGGAGACCAGGTCCCCAGCCCCACGCCCTCGGTTTACGGGCCCAGCCTCTACGTGAAGAGAAGTTGTCTTGCCCAAGGTACGGTGGGATTCAATAATAGAAATGTGATGGATTAGGTTATCGTCCTTTTCGCGACTAACGACGTACGATCCGCGACAGAAAAACATTGCAAAAGAAGAAAAGAGTCCCGAAACTGATGAAAAGGTTCAATTTTGGGCTCTAAAAACATGCGTGGCCGAGCAAGCTTGCTGCCCTGTCGTAGAGCTCTCGAAGAGCTTTCAAAAGTTATGATGTGTGCCACGTAACTCCTTACGGATCAAAAGTTATGGGCACCGGATCAACGGAGGCTAGGTCCCAAGCCCCATGCCCTCGATTTGCTAGCCCAGCCTTTACGTGAAGCGAAGTTGTCTTGCCCAAGGTGCCGTTGGATTCGGTAATAGAAATGTGATGGATTAGGTTGTTTTCCTTTTCGCGGTTCACGACGTACGATCTGGGATAAAAAAATAGCACGAAAGAAGAAATGTTTACCAAAACTGATCAAAAACATTCGATTTTGGGCTCCAAAAATAGGCGCAGCCGAGCAAGCTTGCTGCCCTATCGTAGAGCACTCGGAGAGCTTCCCAATGATATGTTGTGCACCGCGTAACTCCTTACGGATAAAAAGTTATGGGCACTGGAGCGACGGAGTCCTGGTCCCAAGCCCCACACCCTCGGTTTGCAGGCCCAGCCTTTACGTGAAGCGAAGTTGTTTTGCCCAAGGCTGCGTGGGGTAATAGAAATGTGTTGGATTAGGTTGTCGTCCTTTTCGTGGCTCACGACGTATGATCCGGGACCCAAAAACAGCGCAAAAGAAGAAAAGTATCCCGAAAATGATGAAAATATTAGATTTTGGGCTCTGAAAACATACGCAGCCGAGCAGGCTTGCAGCCGAGCAGGCTTGCATCCTTGTCGTAGAGCTCTCAGAGAGCTTTCCAACAGTATGCAGTGCGTCGCGTAACTCCTTACGGATAAAAAGTTATGGGCACCGGAGCAATGGAGACCTGGTCCTAAGCCCCACGCCCTCGTTTTGTGGGCCCAGCCTCTACATGAAGCGAAGTTATCTTGCCAAAGGTGGCATGGGATTCGGTAATAGAAATATGACGGATTAGGTTGTTGTCTTTTTTGTTGGTCACGACGTACGATACAAGATAGAAAAATAGCGTAAAGCAAGAAAAGTGTACCAAAACTGATGAACATGTTTGATTTTGGGCTCTGAAAATAGGCGCAGCCTAGCGAGCTAGTTGTTCCCTTTGTAGAGCTCTCGGAGAGCTTTCCAACGAAATGTTGTGCATCGCGTAACTCCTTACGAATCAAAAGTTATGGGCACCAGGGCAACGGAGACCTGGTCACAAGACCCACGCCCTCGGTTTGCGGCCCAGACTCTACGTGAAGTGAAGTTTTCTTGCCCAAGGTGCCGTGGGATTCGATAATAGAAATGTAATGGATTAGGTTGTTTTCCTTTTCGTGGCTCACGTCATACGATCCGGTACGGAAAAAAAGAGTAAAAGAAGAAAAGTATCCCGAAATTGATGAAAACGTTCAATTTTGGGCTTCGAAAACTTGTGCAGCCAAGCAGGCTTGTTGCCCTGTCGTAGAGCTCTTGGAGAGCTTTCCAACGGTATGTTGTGTGCCGCGTAACTCTTTACGGATAAAAAGTTATGGGCACTGGAGCGACGAAGACCTAGTCCCAAGCCCAACGACCACGGTTTGCAGGCCCAGCCTATACGTGAAAAGATGTTCTCTTGCCCAAGGTGGAGTGGGATTCGGTAATAGAAATGTGATGGATTAGGTTGTCGTCCTTTTCGCGGCTCACGACGTAAAATCTGGGACCGGAAAAACTGCACAAAAAGTAGAAAAGTGTCTCGAAACTGATTAAAATGTTTGATTTTAGGCTCCAAAAACATGCTCAGCCGAGCAGGATTGCGGCCCTGTCGTAGAGCTCTCGAAGAGCTTTCCAACGGTATACTGTGCGTCGCGTAACTCCTTACGGATAAAAAGTTATGGGCACCGGGACGATGGAGGCCTGGTCCCAAGCCCCACGCCCTCGGTTTGCGGGCCCAGCCTCTACGTGAAGTGAAGTTGTCTTTGTGAGGCCCGACCTCGATTTTTGTGCGATACCTCGTTTTGTGTGCCCTAACCTAGATTTGCGTGCCTTGACCTAGGTTTAAGAATTATGTTTTGTTTTGTGTGCCTTGTATTGAATTACGTGCATACATTTAGGGTTGTGTGCATTTACTTGAGAAACGTGCATTCGTCTCGTAGTTCGTGCCTTATCTCGTAGTGCGTGCCCAAAACCTAGGAAAGCGTGCCCTCACGCTAATCAAGAAAGCATCTTACACGAAGCACTAGGTCATTAATTAATCCTACAAATCCCACTAACTAATATTAAAATGCTAAGTCAATGCACTAGAAGACGAAATTACACCAAAAGCTAGACATTCTTATTCTTTATTCTTTATTCTTTTGCATATTCCAATCACTCAATTAAATAATGCTTAAACAAGACAAAAATTCAGAATTTTACAATGCCTTGGCCGACCACTTTCTTGCATTTTTGCCTGCCTTGCATGATTCAAAATTAAATCTAAACATTCTATGATAAGTTTATGACACAAGCATAAAAAAGAATTGGCTCAAAACTCTACCCAAAGCTCCACCAATCTCGACATATGCATATGCCCATGCTAGGATGATTCAAACATGCTTCTTGAAGACACAAAATTCTGATTTTTCAAGGCCCTAGGCCGACACATGCATTAAAGATTCCTCAAGCCTTCATTCTTTCTCACATTATCTCATTTCCTCTTATTCACTCTCTCTTCTCTCTCTCTCTCTCGGCCCTAGCTGAAATTCTACTCTCCATGGCTTAAGTTCTTCATCCAAAGGTTCTTCAAGACATGCAAGATACTAGGAACTCGACCAAGCAAAGCTAGAATGCAAAAGACACACATGCAAGCTCATTGAACCATCATTTCGGCTTAGGAATTAGAGAAATCTCAAGTTGTCTCTCGGCTAAGCAAGAAGAAGAGTCAACCTTGTGCATCATCAAGAGTCTTGTGCATCTTCTTGTTGTCTTGCTAAGGTGAGGGCTAAAACTCCTTGAGAAGCTTTCAAAAACCACATGAATGCCTTTGAATGTCTATTTTTACCTCTTTACTTGTGATATATGTGTGTACATGAGCTTTTGTAAACATGCACGGCAAGATATTTGGCTAGAATGTGAAGATAGGTGAAATCGCGTATTTGACAGCTTTCTCTTCTGTTGGAACGAAGTGATTTTGACCAGGTAAATGATGTTGAAAATGCGTGAAAATTGGTAGGTGACTGTTTTTTCCAGTTCTGCGCATTTTTCATAAAAATAGGCCAAAGCTAATTTTGACACTAAGGTCCTCAAAATGGCAAAACATCGAAAAGTGTCCAAATCTGGAAAAATCTGGAAAATGAAGCAGGTTTTAGCAGATTCACTGTTCTTTAGAACGAATCATTTTTGACTTAGTAAATGATATCCAAAATGCATGAAATTTGGTGTGCTGCTATATTTTTCAGTTATGGACATTTTTGTCAGAACTGGACTAAGGCTAAATCTGACCCTAAGGCTCTCAAAAATGACAAGTATTGAAATGTGTGCAAATCTGGATAGTTTTGCGTAGTCTCACTGTTTTGGCTATAACTCTTGAAACCGAACTGCAAGTGATGGGAGGTTTGTTTCTAAATTTAGTTCACTCCTTAATCTTTAATTTGACATCTTGTTCACTAGAATCGGATATTGTTTGCTTGTCTCAATGATTGTGAGAAAATAGTCCATTGCAGTGAGGGTTTCATCTAGTGATATGCTATGAAAATTATTGTAACTTCTCTTGTTGTGTTAAATGCTTGGGATTGTGGCACTTGGATGTTGAGTGGACTGTTTTGAATGCTCGAGGGTGTTTTAATTAATCAATGCACGGCTTGAGTTTAACTACGAGATGACTTGGGGCTTAATCGCACGGGTAAACACGAACTGAAACCCTAGTGACTTGGTAAATTCGCTAAGTGTTGATCCTATGAATATCGTGTTTAATTATGTGATTAGTAGGCTGCCCCTAGTTTCCCTTATAGCCCTAAATGTGGTTCCGATGATGACATGTTGACAGGTAGGCCTTTCTTGCACCCGTTCCCACGTAGATGTTGTTGCATGTTGAATAATCTTATTATTTGATTACGTGAACTTCGAAATGAGTTATATGACTTGATTTACATGCGTTACATGGCTGCCCGTTTAATATTCATATAACTCCATGTGCTTCATAAGTGAAATTACCTATCATACCGTGCCTCGTGTGTTTACTTGTCAATGTGCAATCTTATGACTACTCGGAGGCAACCTACTTTGTTGTCCTCCTAATGTGATATATTAAATGTCATAAATGTGCATTGCATACAAGGTTGCAACCTTTCATTCTGGCGTGGTAGCGTTCACGCACACCGAGCGGCATCGGGCTTGCCGGTGCAACCGTGACTACCATTGTCCAATTCCCTCTCTCGCTTGGGGGCTAGACTTTCTCGAAGAGTTAGGTCGTAGGATACATCCGGAGTACACCCATTTGGCGTGATAAGGGGATGATTTGAAGTCGGCCGCAACAATTGATACTGGAAATGAACTGAGAGCAAAAGCACACCATATCCTTTTCACTATGTGTATAAGTACACTCGCTTGGTTCCTAGAGGACCTCGGGGAGGAAAGATGGGTAATTGTGTTCTTTTACTTTTACATTACATTATGTACTTACTTATGTTATAATGTCATGCTTGCAAAAAGGGTTTTCATAAGTTGAATCGGAAAATGAGTTTCAAAACTTATTTCTCATTCCCCCTCATTGATTTCATAAGGACTCACCCTCTTTTATCATCTCAGGTGAAAAGACTAGGAATAGGTACCCGAGGACAACGTGCCTAATGATGATTCCTTGGAATGATTGCTTGCCCTACGTGCCTTACTTGACTATGGCCATTTTGTGAACGATGTGTTGCTTGAAGACTATTTCATTTCTTATGTTGCTTGTTATTGTGTTGTAAATGACCCCCATTGTAATTTGGGGTCTGATTTTGGCTTGTACTGATCCTAACTAGATAGACACTACTATGGTCATTTTTGCTATCGTTATTGGCTAGTATCTATCATAGGATTATGAAGTATCAGGTAAGGATTAAGTAAAATGAATCTATCCAATCTTAAGTAGGTACTCATTATCAAGCTAAGATCAACAGGTACTTTTGTAACAAGGATTAACAAACAAACGAGACATAGTATCATGCTAGGTTATTAATCAAACGAGACTTTGAGATAACTAGCAGGTGTTTCGATTGGTGATAAATAGTAATCTTAGTTAGAAATGAAATTGAGATTGGAAATTTTGAGGTGTTTAGAGAATTAGGTCAAACTAAAGAGCTCAATTACAATCGTTATGCTGCCGGATTTCCGGAGAATTTGTGGAGTTTAGGCTAAAATGTTAAGTGTTAAACTTTCATGATTGATTAAGTACGTGATATGGCTTGAATGATTAGATCACACCCTAGTCTAACCTTTATAGGTCAGGTTGGGGCGTGACAGTCTTGCCCAAGGTGGCATGGGATTCGGTAATAGAAATGTGATGGATTTGATTGTCATCCTTTTCGCGGCTCACGACGTACGATCCAGGACGGAAAAACAGAGCAAAAGAAGAAAAGTGTCCCAAAACTGATGAAAATGTTGGATTTTGGGCTCTGAAATCATGTGCGGCCGAGGAAGCTTCCTTCCCTGTCGTAGATCTCTCGGAGAGCTTTCCAACAATATGATGTGCGCCGCGTAACTCCTTACATATCAAAAGTTATGGGCACCGAAGCGACGGAGACCTGGTCCCAAGCCCCATGCCCTCGGTTTGCGGGCCCAGCCTCTACGTGAAGCGAAGTTGTTTTGCCCAAGGTACTGTGGGATTCGGTAATAGAAATGTGATGGATTAGGTTGTCGTCCTTTTCGCGGCTCACAACGTACGATCCAGGACGGAAAAACAGTGCAAAAGAAGAAAAGTGTCCAGAAACTGATGAAAATGTTCGATTTTGGTCTCTGAAAACATGTACAACCGACCAAGCTTGTAGCCCTGTCATAGAGCTCTCAGAGAGCTTTCCAACGGTATGCTGTGCGTCGTGCAACTCCTTACGGATAAAAAGTTATGGGCACCGGAGCGTCGGAGACCTGGTCCTAAGCCTCACGCCCTCGTTTTGTGGGCCCTTTCATGCCACAACCCGACCTATAGAGGTTAGACTAGGGTGTGATCTAAACATTCATATCATTTCACGTACTTAATCGTTCATTAAATTTTAACGCTTAACGTTAGCCTAGAACTCCAAAATTCTCCAGAAAACTGGCTGCATAACGGTTGTAATTGGCTCCTTAGTTTGACCTAATTTCCTAAACGCCTCAAAACTTTCAATCTCAAATTCGATTTCAACTAAGATTACTATTTATCACCAATTGAAATGCCTACTAGTTATTTCGAAGTCTCGTTCGATTAACAACCTAGCATGGTAACTATGTCTCGTTTGTTTGTCAATCCCTGTTACAAAAGTACTTGTTGATCTTAGCTTACCAATGAGTACCTGCTTAAGATTAGATAGATTCATTTTACTTAACTCTTATCTAATACTTCATAAGCCTGCAGTAGTTACCAATCAAAGTAGCAAAACGAGCAAATAGGGCGTCTGTCTAGTTAATATCGGTACAAATCAAAATTAGACCCCAAATTACAACGGGGGTCATTTACAATAACGACAACAAGTAACATAAGAAATAGTCTTCAAAGCAACATATCGTTCACAAAATGGCCATAGACAAGTAAAACACGTAGGGTAAACAATCACTCCAAGGAGTCATCAATAAACACGTTATCCGCGGGTACCTATTCCTGGTCTTCTTTACCTGAGATGATAAAAGAGGGTGAGTCCTTATGAACTCAGCAAGGGGGAAACGAGAAATACGTTTTGAAACTCTTTTTCTGGTTAACTTATGAAAAACCCTTTTTCAAAGCATGACATATAACACAAGTAAGTATATAACGTAATATAAAAGTAAAGAAACACAATTACCCGTCTTTCCTCCCCGAGGTCCTCTAGGAACCAAGTGAGAGTACTTATACACATAGTGAAAAGGATACGGTGAGCTTTTGCTCTCAATTCATTTCCAATAACGGTTGTTGCAGCCAACTTCAATTCATCCACTTATCACGCCAAATAGGTGTACTCTGGATGTACCCCGAAATCCTACGACCCAACTCTCTGAGGAAGTCTAGCCCCCAAGCAAGAGAGGGAATTGGACCATGGTAGTCACGGTTGCACCAGCAAGCCCGATGCCGCCCGGTGTGCGTGAACGCTACCATACCAGAATGAAAGGTTGCAACCTTGTATGCAATGCACATTTTAACATTTAACATCTCACATTAGGAGGGCAACAAAGTAAGTTGCCTCTGAGTAGTTACAAGATCGCACGTTACCAAGTAAACACACAAGGCATGCTTTGACATGTAATTTCACTTGTAAAACACATGGAGTTATATGAATATTAAACGGGCAGCCATGTAACACAAGTAAATCGAGTCATATAGCACATTTCGGGGTTCACGACGTTTACTTTAGACCGGGTGCAAGCAAAGTCTACTTATCAACACGTAATCATCGGGGATCACATTTAGGGCTATAAGGACATATACAGGCAGCCTATTGATCTTCCTCAATATCATTCATAATTCACAAAAGAACAGTTTATGACTCGGGGACCTACAGGGCCATTAGGGTTTGCTAGGCCGTGCTCGGGGTCGGTTTCATTCGCTAAACACCACAAGCAACTCTTAAACCATTTCAAGCATACTTAACATTTATTAGGCAGCCCACTAATCACACAATTAAACACAATAACCATAGGATCATCTCTTAGCGAGTTTTCATAGCCGATAGGGTTTCGTTTCATGCTTACACATGCGATTAAGCCACAAGTTGACAAATAATTAAACCCAAGCCATGAATTGATCAATTAAAACATCCTCAAACATCCAAAACATTCCACACAACATCCAAGTGCCACAATCCCAAGCATTTAATACCACAAGAGAAGTTACAATAATTTTCAAAGCATATCACTAGATACAAACCTCACTGCAATGGTCTGTTTTCCCACAATCATTTAGACAAGCAAACAATATCCAATTCCAGTGAAAAAAATTTCAAATTAAACCTTATGAAGTGACATAAATCCAGAAACAAACCTTGTATCATTTGGACTTCAGATTCAAGAGTTATAGCCAAAACCGTGAGACTGCGCAAAACTGTCCAGATTTGAATACATTTTAATACTTGTCATTTTTTAGGGCCTTAGGGTCAGATTTATCCTTAGTCTATTTCTGACAAAAATGTCCAGAACTGAACATTATATAAACCGATCAAATTTCATACATTTTCAATATCTTTTACAATGCCAAAATGGTTTCGCTCTACGCGGTTAGTGAATTGCCAAAAACCTGCTCTATTTTTCCAGATTTTCCAGATTTCGACACATTTTGATATTTTGCCATTTTAGGAGTCTTACAGTCATAATTGGCCTTGGCCTATTTCTATGAAAAATGCTCAGAACTGGAAAAAATAGTTACCTACCAATTGTAATGCATTTTTAACATCATTTACCTGGCTAAATTTGCTTCGCTCCAACAAGTCAAAAAACTGGTCATATTTCGCGATTCGTCCTATCTTCAAGTTCTAGCCAAATATCTTGCCATGCATGGTTACAAAAGCTCAAGTGCACACATATATCACAAGTACAGAGGTAAATATAGACATATGAAGGCTTGCATGTGGTTTTTGAAAGCTTTTTAAAAAGGATTAACCCTCACCTCTTGAAGATTTAGCAAATGAGCACAAATGCTCTTCAAAATGCATAAAGGGAGCTTCTTCCTTGCTTGGGCTGCCATGGACGAGCTTGGGAGAGATCTTGAGAGCATTCTTGAGGTCTTGGAAGGTCAAGAGGCAGCCATGGTCGAAATAGAGAGAGAATGAGAGCTTGAGAGGGTTTTTGAGAGGAAAAATGAAATTTTAGTGTGTGTGTGTGTGTGTGTGTGTGCTTGGTTTTGCAGAATTTTTGTGTGTCAAATGCCTTCTAAAGTTGCTGAATATTCTGCCTAGGAAATGTAGTGTGTAAGGAATAAGTGCATGAGCATGTTGGAGGCTTAGGAGTTAGCAAAAAGGGCATAAAACTTAGGAAAAGTTATGACATGGTGTAAGAGAATGTTGGGTAGAATAGAATATTTTATAGTTAGTGGGATTTGTAGAGAATTTGAATTAGGAATATAATATTGGTTAGTGGATTGTGTAGGATTATTTTAGTGTCTTGTGCTTTGTGCAGGAATCTTTATTGATTAGCGTGTAGGCACGCACTACGAGGTAATGCATACACTTAAGGTAAATGCACAGATTTTTATGTAAATGCACACAATTCTGGGTAAGTGCACGTAAACCAAAGCAAGGTACGTAATTCAATGCAATGCACGTAAATCAAGGTATGGCGCTTAAACCTAGGTTAGGGCATGCAGTTCAAGGTTATGCCATATGAAACGAGGAAAAGCACACAAATCGAGGTCTCGCACCTAATTCAAGGTCAGGGCACTTATGTCTAGGTATGCACGTACATCGAGGATTAGGGCACACAATTCTAGGTCAAGGCACGTATGATGAAGCATGCACAAAAACCAAGACAGGGCATGCAATCCAAGATCAATCATATAATTTTGGGTCCAAGGTACGTAAATCGAGGTAAGACACGTTATTCAGGGTCGGGCCTCACATCCTCCCCTCCTTAAAAGAATTTCGTCCCGAAATTCAATCTTACTTGTTGAGGTCATTTAGACGGATTCCAACCATTGTTATTTTCCAACTCCGGGTCATCTTTTGCTCTGTGATCTCTCTTACCACAACGAATTCACTTCCTAGCTTTCTCCAATCATTTAATTCGGTGTGACCCCTGCATTTATAGTTCGTTCCTTTGAACGACTCTATTCCTTCCATTTGATCTTAAGGTCAAGTTCATTAACTAAGGTTAGAATCTCCAAACATAGTAATCAAGGCTGCATCGATATTCTAACAATACAACTATAACTTCAAAATCATGACTTATGTCGTATCAATCTTGCATTTATACCTCAAAAGGAATCTCACAATAATTCCATGATCCTATGGTGACATACGCTAATTTCAAGATAATAGGTCTATATCCGATTTACATATCCTATCTACTAGCTTCAAAACTATTATCACATAGGTCATACACATGTTATGAATTATTTCCACAATACGACCCTATTTTCAGGAAGAACTCACCAAACAAACTAATCTATCTCAAGTCGTCATCTATCGATAGTATCATAGTCCCTATCTCGTAGGTACATTATATTAGCAAATCTTCTAATGACAAGTCTCTCGATTACAGGCTCCTATTCACTAACATCCTTTCCCAGCTTCGTTAACCTTCACGCTTGTAATCAAGAAGAAAGACCGTTGAGATTTGTTAAACTCAAACTCTAAGGTTTATTAGGTACCACCAACAAATTGCCATTGAAATTGCATGGGTAAACTAATCATGTTGAACTAGTTCAACTCTTATAAGTAAATTTCATTAGCTTGTGATCCACAATCTATTTCCTTATTCAAATCTCTATTTTCAAGTCTCGAGGCTTCATAATTTCTTTTAATCTTATCCAAAACTCCTAAAACGAATAGTTTCAACTTCAAATAAATTCCACTAACCTCAATCCAAGGTTACGTCATACTTAAGAAGACAATGGTCCTACTCACTTAGTGACCTAGTCATTCCTTCAAGCACTTAATGCCCGCCAATATATCTTCAACATTAATGTTACTAAGCTAGGTTCATCGCCATGTAAGTGATATCAATGCTCTACTAGGTTACCGGCTGTACAACAACAATCCTAGGACTATAAATGGGTACCGAAATGATCGAGCTCATAAGATACTTACACGAGATAACTTCAAGGTTGTATCAACATAAGAATTATGACCACGAGGCATCCTTCAACATAACCTAATAGAACTTCAAAAGTAATCAACCACTCATTTAACTATCACTACAAGATTCACCCCTCTATTCAACAACCACAATTCGAAGTCTACCAATCGCTAGTTTCTAGACGTGAAACGGTGCACATAGATACGGTGGTCTAACAATAGTCTCTTGGGTCATTATGACTCTAATTCATCTCTATCTTAACTATATGAAATCTTACTTTTCTCATCTACATGTTCAACTAGCTAAGAGCATCAAGACTCATCGACTTTAGGGCCTAGGGTTCACCATGAATCATCATGCATACTCGCTATTAGCTATTTAGGATTACTAATCATACCCTAACGACTCCACTTTGCAACTAGATGCTTAATATCATTTCCATGGTTTATATACCAGGTCCATTCGGTATTACTTAGGGATATATGCTTCCTAACATCCTCTAAGGTATCCAAACAACGAGAGCATAGATTGACTTACTTGCATAATTACAACTAAATCTGAGAGGCACCAAATTAATACCATGATTCTAAATATCTCCGATGTCCAACTTAGGACCTTTAGCAACGTTAGTCATCTAATGCATAATTCAATTCCTTACACTTCTATTCGACCTAACATTTTAGGTGTAGTTTTCCAAACACGAGTTCTAGCTATGTGAATTCCTCGATTCCAATATCCCTATATCTTGTTATACTAAAGAATCATCAATCTTGTTAAACTCAATATCCAAGGTTACCTACATGTCTTGAGGTTATCCATTGTTAAGTTACTTAAATACGTTATCCATGACTTAATAATCTAACCCCTAAAAGTAACTATTGTCAACTTCCACGAATTCATGTCTTAATTTCTAGGTCACGATCTTACCGTTTAGTGAACTTGAAACTCGCTAGTATACACCATATCAGATTCATCAATGCTTCATTCCAATCAAGTAAGGATTCAATCATACGAGTATATTGCTAAGTTCTTAGATAGCCTATCAAGCCAATTTTAAGGTGTGAGAAATAGATTCAAAGCAACTTCAAAGTCAACTTCCACTATAAGCATATAAATATATATTACTCCACATGTCCAATAGTATACTCTTATGTCTTAAGGAAAGTTGTATGTCCCTAACATTTATTCTTGAACCACAATTAGAAGAACGGTTTAACAGAATCAAGAACTTTATGGCTACAAAATTGATAACTTAATCATAGGTATGGGTATTCCAAAGATAAGGGGATAATTTTACCTCAACATTTATACCTGTGCTACGCATTTTATGTATGCATATCCAATAATACATACGATCCATCGAGTACTTGCGAAGATGCAAGAAATCTCTAACCGAGCCTTTTCGTTCGTCCTGTACAAATTCATTTCCCTAAAAGTCCTAATCCTAACAATCTATGTGTATAAACAGTCATTCACGGTTATATAACATGCACATGTATCAAGGAAGGAGTATAAAAGCATGCATGCATTATTCAGGGCACTAACGCGTCGGTGTGCATAACACATAATACATATGGTTCACAAAGGCACATAATATTCAATGCTCAAGAAAATTAAATCACATTAGCACACATTAACACATATAAACAAGACATCACAATTACCTTAGGGCTTCTACCCATGGTCTGAGAGTTGAACCCGACTAATGCCTAGTTAGCAAACTAAGCTCTGATACCATTCTAGTATAGGGTGTCATGCCCCAACCAAACCTATAGAGGTTAGACTAGGGTGTGATCTAAACATTCATATCATTTCACGTACTTAATCGTTCATTAAGGTTTAACGCTTGACGTTTGCCTAGAACTCCAAAATTCTCCAGAAAATCGGCAGCATAACGGCTGTAATTGGCTCCTTAGTTTGACCTAATTTTCTAAACGCCTCAAAACTTTCAATCTCAAATTCGATTTCAACTAAGGTTACTATTTATCACCAATTGAAATGCCTACTAGTTATTTCGAAGTCTCGTTCGATTAACAACCTAGCATGATAACTATGTCTCGTTTGTTTGTCAATCCATGTTACAAAAGTACTTGTTGATCTTAGCTTACCAATGAGTACCTGCTTAAGATTAGATGGATTCATTTTACTTAACTCTTATCTAATACTTCATAAGCCTGCAGTAGTTACCAATCAAATTAGCAAAACGAGCAAATAGGGCGTCTGTCTAGTTAATATTGGTACAAATCAAAATTAGACCCCAAATTACAATGGGGGTCATTTACAATAATGACAACACGTAACATAAGAAATAGTTTTCAAAGCAACATATCGTTCACAAAATAGCCATAGACAAGTAAATCACGTAGGGCAAACAATTACTCCAACGAGTCATCAAAAAGCACGTTATCCTCGGGTACCTGTTCCTGGTCTTCTTCACCTGAGATGATAAAAGAGGGTGAGTCCTTATGAACTCAGCGAGGGGAAAACGAGAAATATGTTTTACAACTCTTTTTCCGGTTAACTTATGAAAAACCCTTTTTGAAAGCATGACATATAACACAAGTAAGTATATAACGTAATATAAAAGTAAAGAAACACAATTACCCGTCTTTCCTCCCTAAGGTCCTCTAGGAACCAAGTGAGAGTACTTATACACATAGTGAAAAGGATACGGTGAGCTTTTGCTCTCAATTCATTTCCAATAACGGTTGTTGCAGCCAACTTCAATTCATCCACTTATCACGCCAAACGGGTGTTCTCCGGATGTATCCCGAAATTCTACGACCCAACTCTCCGAGGAAGTCTAGCCCCCAAGCGAGAGAGAGAATTGGACCATAGTAGTCACGGTTGCACCGACAAGCCCGATGCCGCCCGGTGTGTGTGAACACTACCATGCCAGAATGAAAGGTTGCAACCTTGTATGCAATGCACATTTTAACATTTAACATCTCACATTAGGAGGACAACAAAGTAGGTTGCCTCCGAGCAGTTACAAGATCGCACGTTACCAAGTAAACACACAAGGCATGCTTTGACATGTAATTTCACTTGTAAAACACATGGAGTTATATGAATATTAAATGGGCATCCATATAACACAAGTAAATCGAGTCATATAGCACATTTCAGGGTTCACGAAATCAAGAAATAAGATTATACAAGCATGCAATGACGTTTACTTTAGACCGGGTGCAAGCAAAGTCTACTTATCAACATGTAATCTTCGGGGATCACATTTAGGGCTATAAGGACATATACGGGCAGCCTATTAATCTTCCTCAATATCATTCATAATTCACAAAAGAACGGTTTATGACTCGGGGACCTACAGGGCCATTAGGGTTTGCTAGGCTGTGCTCGGGGTCGGTTTCGTTCGCTAAACACCACAAGCAACTCTTAAACCATTTCAAGCATACTTAACGTTTATTAGGCAGCCCACTAATCACACAATTAAACACAATAACCATAAGATCATCACTTAGCGAGTTTTCATAGTCGATAGGGTTTTGTTTCATGCTTACACGTGCGATTAAGCCACAAGTTGACAAATAATTAAACCCAAGCCTTGAATTGATCAATTAAAACATCCTCAAACATCCAAAACAGTCCACACAACATCCAAGTGCCACAATCCCAAGCATTTAATACCACAAGAGAAGTTACAATAATTTTCAAAGCATATCACTACATACAAACCTCACTGCAATGGTCTGTTTTCCCACAATCATTTAGACAAGCAAACAATCTCCAATTCCAGTGAAAAAATGTCAAATTAAATCTTATTAAGTTAGCTAAATCCAGAAACAAACCTCGCATCATTTGGAGTTCGGATGCAAGAGTTATAGCCAAAACCGTGAGACTGCACAAAACTGTCCAGATTTGTACACATTTCAATACTTGTCATTTTTGAGGGCCTTAGGGTCCGATTTAGCCTTAGTCTATTTCTGACAAAAATGTCCAGAACTAAAACTTCTAGCAACCTACCGAATTTCATACATTTTCAATACCGTTTAATAGGCCAAAATGGTTTCGCTCTACGAGATCAGTGAACTGCCAAAAAACCTGCTCTATTTTCCCCGATTTTCCAGATTTCGACACATTTTTATATTTTGCTATTTTACGGGTCTTAGAGTCAGAATTGGCCTTGGCCTATTTCTACGAAAACTTATCAGAACTGGAAAAACTAGTTACCTACCAATTTTAACGCATTTTAAACATCATTTACCTGGCCAAATTGGCTTCGCTCCAACAAGTCAAAAAACTGCTCAGATTTCGCGATTCGTCCTATCTTCAAGTTCTAGCCAAATATCTTGCCATTCATGGTTACAAAAGCTCAAGTGCACACATATATCACAAGTACAGAGGTAAATATAGACATATGAAGGCTTGCATGTGCTTTTTGAAAGCTTTTTAAAAAGGATTAATCCTCACCTCTTGAAGATTTAGCAAATGAGCACAAATGCTCTTCAAAATGCATAAAGGGAGCTTCTTCCTTGCTTGGGCTGCCATGGATGAAGCTTGGGAGAGATCTTGAGAGCATTCTTGAGGTCTTGGAAAGTCAAGAGGCAGCCATGGTCGAAATAGAGAGAGAATGAGAGCTTGAGAGGGTTTTTGAGAGGAAAAATGAAGTTTTAGTGTGTGTGTGTGTGTGTGCTTGGTTTTGCAGAATTTTTGTGTGTCAAATGCCTTCTAAAGTTGCTGAATATTATGCCTAGGAAATGTAGTGTGTAAGGAATAAGTGCTTGAGCATGTTGGTGGCTTAGGAGTTAGCGAAAAGGGCATAGAACTTAGGAAAAGTTATGACATGGTGTAAGAGAATGTTGGGTAGAATAGAATATTTTATAGTTAGTGGGATTTGTAGAGAATTTGAATTAGGAATATAATATTGGTTAGTGGATTGTGTAGGATTATTTTAGTGTATTGTGGTTTGTGCAAGAATCTTTATTGATTAGCGTGCAGGCACATATTCCTAGGTCTAGGGCACGCACTACGAGGTAAGGCACGCACTTAAGGTAAATACACAGATTTTTATGTAAATGCATGCAATTATGGGTAGGTGCACACAAACCAATACAAGGTACGTAATTCAATGCAATGCACATAAATCAAGGTATGGCGCTTAAACCTAGGTTAGGGCATGCAGTTCAAGGTTATAGCATATGAAACAAGGAAACACACACAAATCGAGGTCTCGCACGTAATTCAAGGTTAGGGCACATATGTCTAGGAATACCCGTCCATCGAGGATTAGGGCACACAATTCTAGATCAAGGCACGTATGACGAAGCATGCACAAAAACCAAGACAGGGCACGCAATCCAAGATCAGTCATATAATTATGGGTCCAAGGTTCGCAAATCGAGATAAAACACGTTATTCGAGGTCGGGCCTCACAGGCCCAGCCTCTACATGAAGCGAAGTTGTCTTGCCCAAGGTGGCGTGGGATTCGGTAATAAAAATGTGATGGATTTGGTTGTCATCCTTTTTGCGGCTCACGACGTACGATCCGGGATGAAAAAATAGCGCAAAATGAGAAAAGTATCCCAAAACTGATGAAAATGTTCGATTTTGGGCCCTGAAAATAGGCACAGCTTAGCTAGCTGGCTGCTCCCTTTGTAGAGCTCCCGGAGAGCTTTCTAACGGTATGCTTTGCGTCGCGTAACTCCTTGCGGATCAAAAGTTATGGGCACCGGAGCGACGGAGACGTGGTCCCAAGCCCCACACCCTCGGTGTGCTGGCCCAACCTCTACGTGAAGCGAAGTTGTCTTGCCCAAGGTGCCGTGGGATTCGATAATAGAAATGTTATTTTTTAGGTTGTCGTCCTTTTCGCAGCTCACGACGTACGATCCGGGACAGAAAAATCGCGAAAAAGAAGAAAAGTGTCCCGAAGATTAGGAAAATGTTAGATTTTGGGCTCTGAAAACATACACAGTCATGCAGGCTTGCGGCCCTGTCGTAGAGCTCTCAGAGAGCTTTCCAACGGTATGTTGTGCACCGCGTAACTCCTTACAGATCAAAAGTTATGGGCACCGGAGCGATGGATACTTGGTACCAAGCCCCACGCCTTCGGTTTGCTAGCCCAGTCTCTACGTTAAGCGAAGTTGTCTTGCCCATGGTGCTGTGGGATTCGGTAATAGAAATGTGATGGATTAGGTAGTCGTCCTTTTTGCGGCTCACGACGTACGATCCGGGACGAAAAAACTGCGCAAAAGAACAAAAGTGACACGAAATAGATGAAAACGTTTGATTTTGGACTCCGAAATAGGCGCAGTCGAGCAGGCTTGTTGCCCCTGTCGTAGAGCTCTCGGAGAGCTTTCCAACGGTAAGTTGTGCACTGCGTAACTCCTTACGGATCAAAAGTTATGGGCACCGGAGCGACGAAGACCTGGTCACAAGCCCCACTCTCTCGGTTTACGGGCCCAGCCTCTACGTGAAGTGAAGTTGTCCTGCCCAAGGTGTCGTGGGATTCGGTAATAGAAATGTGATGGATTAGGTTGTCATCCTTTTCGCGGCTCACGACGTACGATCCGGGACGAAAAAACAGCGCTAAAGAAGAAAAGTATCCCGAAACTGATGAAAACATTCGAATTTAGTCTCTGAAAACAGCCACAGCCGAGCAGGCTTGTTGCCTCAGTCGTAGAGCTCTCGGAGAACTTTTCAACGGTATGCTGTGTGCTGCGTAACTCATTACGGATCAAAAGTTATGGGCACCGGAGCGACGGAGGCTTGGTCCCAAGCCCTACGACCTCAGTTTGCGGGCCCAGCCTCTGCGTGAAGCGAAGTTGTCTTGCCCAAGGTGGCATGGGATTCGGTAATAGAAATGTGATGGATTTGGTTGTCGTCCTTTTAACAGCTCACGACGTACGATCCGAGTGGGAAAAACAGTGCAAAAGAAGAAATGCGTCCTGAAACTGATGAAAATATTCAATTTTGGGCTCCGAAAACATACGCAGCGGAGCAGGGTTATTACCCTGTCTTAGAGCTCTCGGAGAGCTTTCCAACGGTATGTTGTGCGCCGCGTAACTCCGTATGGATAAAAAGTTATGGGCACTGGAGCGACGGAGACGTATTCCCAAGCCCCACGACCTCGGTTTACGGGCCAAGCCTCTATGTGAAGCGAAGTTGTCTTGCCCAAGGTGGCATGGGATTCGGTAAAAAAAATGTGATGGATTGGGTAGTCATCCTTTTCGTGGCTCACGACGTACGATCCGGGATAGAAAAATAGCACAAAAGAAGATAAATGTCTCAAAACTGATAAAAACATTTGATTTTGGGCTCTGAAAATAGGCGCAATCGAGCAAGTTTGCTTCCCCTGTCATAGAGCTCTCGGAGAGCTTTCCAACGGTATACTGTGCGCCGCGTAACTCCTTACGGATCAAAAGTTATTAGCACCGGAGCGACGGAGACCTGGTCCCAAGCTCCACTCCCTCGGTTTACAGTTCTAGCCTCTACGTGAAGCGAAGTTGTCTTGCCCAAGGTGTCATGGGATTCGCGAATAGAAATGTGATGGATTAGGTTGTCGTCCTTTTCGCGGCTCACAACGTACGATACGTGATGAAAAAAACATAGCAAAAGAAGAAAAGTATCCTGAAACTGATGAAAACGTTCAATTTTGGAATCCAAAAATAGGCGCAGCTGAGCAGGCTTACTGCCCCCGTTGTAGAGCTCTTGGAGTGCTTTCCAACGTTATGCTGTGCGCCAAGTAACTCCTTACGGATCAAAAGTTATGGACACCGGAGCGACAGAGACCTAGTTCCAAGCCCCACGCCCTCAGTTTACGAGCCCAGCCTCTACGTGAAGCGAAGTTGTCTTACCCAAGGTGCTGTGGGATTCGGTAATAGAAATGTGATGGATTAGGTTGTCGACCTTTTCGCGGCTCACGACGTACGATCCAGGACGGAAAAACAGCGCAAAAGAAGAAAAGTATCCTAAAACTGATGAAAACTTTCAATTTTGGGCTCTGAAAATAGGCGCAGCCTAGCAAGCTAGATGCCCCTATTGTAGAGCTCTCGGAGAGCTTTCCAATGGTATGATGTGCACCGAGTAACTCCTTACGGATCAAAAGTTATGGGCACATAAGCGACAGAGACTTGGTCCTAGGCACCACGCCCTTGGTTTGCGGGCCCAGCCTCTACGTGAAGCGGAGTTGTCTTGCCCATGGTGCCGTTGGATTCGGTAATAGAAATGTGATGGATTAGGTTGTCATCCTTTTTGTGGCTCACGATGTACGATCCAGGACGGAAAAACAGCGCAAAAGAAGAAAAGTGTCCCGAAAATGATGAAAATGTTGAATTTTGGGCTACGATAACATTCACAGCCGAGCAGGCCTGTGGCCCTATCGTAGAGCTCTCAGAGAGCTTTCCAATTGTATGATGTGCGTCGCGTAACTCCTTTCGGATTAAAAGTTATGGGCACCGGAGCGAGAGAGACCTAGTCACAAGGCCGACGCCCTCGTTTTGTGGGCCCAACCTCTATGTGAAGCGAAGTTGTCTTGCCTATGGTGGCGTGTGATTTGGTAATAGAAATATGATGGATTTGGTTGTCGTCCTTTTCAAGGCTCACGACGTACGATCCGGGATGAAAAAACAACGCAAAAAAAGAAAATTGATCCGAAATGGATGAAAATGTTCGATTTTGGGTTTTAAAAACATGCGCAGTCGAGCAAACTTGCAGCCCTGTCGTAGAGCTCTCAGAGAGCTTTCTAACGGTATGTTGTGCGTCGCGTAACTCCTTACGATTAAAAAGTTATAGGCACCGGAGCGACGGAGACCTGGTCCCAAGCCCCACGCCCTCGGTTTACGGGCCCAGACTCTACGTGAAGCTAAATTGTCTTGCCCAAGGTGGCGTGGGATTCGTTAATAGAAATGTGATAGATTTGGTTGTCGTCCTTTTTACGGCTTACGACGTACGATCCGGGATAAAAAAATAGTGCAAAAGAAGAAAAGTGTCCCGAAACTAATAAAAATGTTTGATTTTGGGTTCCGAAAAAAGGCGCAGCCTAGCATGCTAGATTACCCCGTTGTAGAGCTCTCGGAGAGCTTTCCAACAGTATGTTTTGCACCGCGCAACTCCTTACGGATCAAAAGTTATGGGCATCGGAGTGACGGAGACCTGGTCCCAAGCCCTACGCCCTCGGTTTGCGGGCCCAACCTCGACGTGAAGCGAAGTTGTCTTGCCCAAGGCACCGTGGGATTCATTAATAGAAATGTAATGGATTTGGTTGTCGTCTTTTTCGCGACCCCCGTCGTACAATCCGGGATGAAAAAACAGCGCAAAAGAAGAAAAGTGTCCCAAAACTGATTAAAACATTCAATTTTGGGCTCCGAAAATAGGGGTAGCCTAGCAAGCTAGCTGCCCCTATTGTAGAGCTCTCGGAGAGCATTCCAACGGTATACTGTGTGCCGCGTAACTCCTTACGGATCAAAAGTTATGGCCACCGAAGCGACGGATACCTGGTTATAAGCCCCACGCAATCGGTTTGCGGGCCCAGCCTTTACGTGAAGCGAAGTTGTCTTACCCATGGTACCATGGGATTAGGTAATAGAAATGTAATGGATTAGGTTGTCATCCTTTTCGTGTCTCGCGACGTACGATTCGGGATGAAAAAACTGTGGAAAAGAAGAAAAGTGACCAGAAATAGATGAAAACGTTCGATTTTGGACACTGAAAGTAGGCTTGCTACCCCCATCATAAAGCTTTCGGAGTGCTTTCCAACGGTTTGTTGTGCACCACGTAACTCCTAAGGGATCAAAAGTTATGGGCACCGGAGCGACGGAGACGTGGTCCTAAGCCCCACGCCCTGGGTTTGCGGGCCTAGCCTCTACGTGAAGCCAAGTTGTCTTGCCCAAGGTGGCATGGATTCGGAAATAGAAATGTGTTGGAATTGGTTGTCGACCTTTTGCGGCTCACGACGTACGATCCGGGATTGAAAAATAGTGCAAAAGAAGAAAAGTGTCCCGAAACTGATGAAAACGTTCGAATTTGATCTCCGAAAGCAAGCGTAGCTGAGCAGGCTTGTTTCCCCCGTCGTAGAGCTCTCGGTGAGCTTTCCAACGGTATGATGTGCGCCGCATAACTCCTTACGGATCAAAAGTTATAGGCATCGGAGCAACGGAGACCTGGTCTCAGGCACCATGCCCATAGTTTGCGAGCCCAACCTCTACGTGAATCGAAGTTGTCTTGCCCAAGGTGCCATGGGATTCGGTAATAGAAATGTGATGGATTAGGTTGTCGTTCTTTTCGCGGCTCACGACGTACGATCCTAGACGGAAAAACAGCGCATAGCCCAAAACTGATGAAAATGTTCGATTTTGTGCTGCGAAAACATGTACAGCCGAGCAGGCTTGCTGCCCTGTCGTAGAGCTCTCGGGGAGCTTTCCAATGGTATGTTGTGTGCCGCGTTAGCCCTTACGGATAAAAGGTTATGGGCACTGGAGCGACGGAGACCTGGTCCTAAGCCCCACGCCAACAGTTTGCGGGCCCAGCCTCTACGTGAAGTGAAGTTTTCTTGCCCAAGGTGCCGTGGGATTCGGTAATAGAAATGTGATGGATTAGGTTATCATTTTTTTCGTGGCTCACAACATACGATCCTGGACGGAAAAACAGAGGAAAAGAAGAAAACTATCACAAAACTGATGAAAATGTTCTATTTTGGGCTCCGAAAACATGCGGAGCCTAGCAAGCTTGCTACCTTTTCGTAGAGGACTCGGAGAGCTTTCCAACGATATGTTGTACGCCACGTAACTCCTTACGGAAAGAATATCATGAGCACCGAAGCGACGGAGACCTGTTTCCAAGCCCCACGCCCTCGGTTTGTGGGCCCAGCCTCTACGTGAAGTGAAGTTGTCTTGCCCATGGTGCCGTGGGATTCAGTAATAGAAATGTGATGGATTAGGTTGTCGTCCTTTTCGCGGCTAACGGCGTACTATCCGGGATGAAAAAACAACGCAAAAGAAGAAAAGTGACCCGAAATTGATGAAAATGTTCAATTTTGTGCTCCAAAAATAGGAGCAACCGAGCGGGCTTGCTACCCCCATCGTAGAGCTCTCATAGAGCTTTCCAACGGTATGTTGTGCCCTGCGTAACTCATTACGGATCAAAAGTTATGGGCACCGGAGCGACGGAGACCTGGTCCCAAGCCCTATGCCCTCGGTTTGCGGGCCCATCCTCTACATGAAGCGAAGTTGTCTTGCCCAAGGTGCCGTGGGGTTCGGTAATAAAAATGTGATGGATTAGGTTATCGTCCTTTTCGCGGCTAAAGACGTACGATCCTGGGCGAAAAAATAGCGCAAAAGTAGAAAAGTTTCCCAAAACTGATGAAAAGGTTCAATTTTGGGCTCCGAAAACTTGTACAGCCGAGCAAGCTTGTTGCCCTGTGGTAGAGCTCTCGGAGAACTTTCCAACGGTATGCTGTGCGCTGCATAACTCCTTATGCATCAAAAGTTATGGGCACCGGAGCAACGGAGACCTGGTCCTAAGCCCCACACCCTCAGTTTGCGGGCCCAGCCTCTACGTGAAACGAAGTTATCTTGTCCTAGGTGGCATGGGATTCGGTAATATAAATGTGATGGATATGGCTGTCGTCCTTTTCGCGGCTCACGACGTACGATTTGGGACAGAAAAATGGCGCAAAAAAAGAAAAGTGTCCAGAAACTGATGAAAACGTTCAATTTTGGGCTCCGAAAACAAGCACAGCCGATTAGGCTGGCTTCCCTATCGTAAAGCTCTCAGAGAGCTTTCCAATGGTATGCTGTGCGCGGCGTAACTACTTTCGGATCAAAAATTATGGGCACTCGAGTGACGGAGACCTAGTCACAGGCCCGACGCCCTCGGTTTGCGGGCCCAACCTCTACATGAAGTGAATTTGTCTTGCTCAATGTGCCGTGGGATTCGGTAATAGAAATGTGATAGATTAGGCTGTCGTTCTTTTCGGGGCTCACGACGTACGATCTGGGACGAAAAAACAACGCAAAAAAAGAAACCTGTCTCGAAACTGATGATAATGTTCAATTTTGGGCTCCAAAATCATTCGCCGCCTAGCAGGCATACTGCCTAGTCGTAGAGCTCTCGGAGAGCTTTCCAACGGTATGCTGTACGCCGCGTCATTCCTTACGGATAAAAAGTTATGGGCATTGAAGCGACGGAGACCTGGTCTTAAGCCCAAACCCTCGGTTTGCCGGCCAAGCCTCTACGTGAAGCGAAGTTGTCTTCCCCAAGGTGGCATGGGATTCGGTAATAGAAATATGGTAGATTTGGTTGTCGTCCTTTTCGCGACTCACGATGTACTATTCGGGACGAAAAAATAGCGCAAAAGAAGAAAAGTGTCCCGAAATTGATGAAAACGTTCGATTTTGGGCCCCGAAAATAGGCGCAACCGAGCAGGCTTGCTGCATTGTCATAGAGCTCTTAGAGAGCTTTTCAACAGTATGTTGTGTGCATTGCGTAACTCCTTACGGATAAAAAGTTATGGGCACCGGAGAGACGGAGACCTGGTCTCAAGCCCCACACCCTCGGTTTACTAACCCAGCCTCAACGTGAAGCGAAGTTGTCCTGCCCAAGGTGGCGTGGGATTCGTTAATAGAAATGTGATGGATTTGGTTGTCGTCGTTTTCGCGACTCACAACGTACGATCAAGGATGAAAAAAACAGCGTAAAAGAAGAAAAGTGTCCCGAAATTGATGAAAATGTTCAATTTTGGGTCCCGAAAAAAGATGCAGCCTAGCATGCTGGATGACCCTGTTGTAGAGCTCTCGGAGAGCTTTCCAACGGTATGTTGTGCGCCGCGTAGCTCCTTACAAATCAAAAGTCATAGGCACCGGAGCGACGGAGACCTGGTCCTTAGCCCTACGCCCTCGGTTTGCGGGCCCAACCTCTACGTTAAGCGAAGTTATCTTGCTCAAGGTGGCATAAGATTCGGTAATAGAAATGTGATGGATTAGGTTGTCGTCCTTTTCGCGGCCCCCGACGTATGAACCGGGATGAAAAAATAGTGCAAAAGAAGAATGTGTCCCGAAATAGATGAAAACGTTCAATTTTGGGCTCCGAAAATAGGGGCAGCATAGCAAGCTAGCTGCCCCCATTGTAGAGCTCTCGGAGAGCTTTCCAACAGTATTCTGTGTGCCACGTAACTCTTTACGAATCAAAACTTATGGGCACCGGAGCGACAGAGACCTGATCCCAAGCCCTACGCCCTCGGTTTGCGGGCCCAGCCTCTACGTGAAGTGAAGTTGTCTTGCCCATGGTGCCTTGGGATTCGGTAATAGAAATGGGATGGATTAGTTTGTCATCTTTTTCGCATCTGAGGACGTACGATCCGAGATGAAAAAACAGCGAAAAAGAAGAAAAGTGACCCGAAACAGATGAAAACGTTCGATTTTGGACACCGAAAGCAGGCTTGCTACCCCCATCGTAAAGCTCTCGGAGTGCTTTCCAACAGTTTGTTGTGCGCCGCGTAACTCCTTGCGGTTCAAAAGTTATGGGCACCAGAGCGACGGAGACCTGGTCCCAAGCCCCACGCCTTCGGTTTACAGGCCCAGCCTCTACATAAAGTGAAGTTGTCTTGCCCAAGGTGGCGTGAGATTCGGAAATAGAAATGTGATGGAATCGGTTGTCTACCTTCTCGCGGCTCACGACGTACGATCCGGGATTTAAAAACAGCGCAAAAGAAGAAAAGTGCCCCAAAACTGATGAAAACGTTCGAATTTGATCTCCGAAAAGAGGCGCAGCCGAGCAGGCTTGTTGCCCCCGTCATATAGCTCTCGGAAAGCTTTCCAACGGTATGCTGTGCGCCGTGTAACTCCAGCATACCGTTGGAAATCTCTCCGAGAGCTCTACGACGGGGGTAGCAAGCCTGCTCAGCTGAGCATGTTTTCAGAGCCAAAATTTGAACATTTTTATCAGTTTCGGGAAACTTTTCTTCTTTCGCGCTGTTTTTCCGTCCCGGATCATATATCGTGAGCCGCAAAAAAGTCAACAACCTAATACATCACATTTCTATTATCGAATCCCATGGCACCTTGGGCAAGCAACTTCGCTTCACGTAGAGGTTGGGCCCATAAACCGAGGGCGTGGGGCTTGGGACTAGGTCTCCGTCGCTTCGGTGCCTATAACATTTTATCCGTAAGGAGTTACGCGGTGCACAGTACACCGTTGGAAAGCTCTACGATAGCTCTACGACGTGGGCAGCAAGCCTGCTTGGCTGCGCTTATTTCGGTGCAAAAAATTGAATGTTTTCATCAGTTTCGGGACACTTTTCTTCTTTTGCGCTTTTTTCCGTCCCGGATCGTACGTCGTGAGCCATGAAAAAGTCGACAACCTAATACATCACATTTCTATTACCGAATCCTACGGCACCTTGGGCAAGACAACTTCACTTTACTTAGAGGCTGGGCCCGCAAACCGACGGCGTGGGGCTTGTGACCAGGTTTCTGTCGCTCCAATGCCCATAACGTTTTATCCTTAAGGAGTTACGCGGGTCACAGCATACCGTTGGAAAGCTCTCCGAGAGCTCTACGACAAGGTAGCAAGCCTGCTCTGCTGCGCATGTTTTCGCTGCCCAAAGTGGAACCTTTTCATCTGTTTCGGGACACTTTTTTTCTTTTGCGTTATTTTTTTGTCCTGGATCGTACGTCGTGAGCCGCGAAAAGGACGGCAACCTAATCCATTACATTTCTATTACAGAATCACATGGCACCTTGGGCAAGACAACTTCGCTTCACGTACAGGTTGGGCCTGCAAACCGAGGGCGTAAGGCTTGGGACCAAGCCTCCGTCGCTCCAGTGCCCATAACTTTTGATCCGTAAAGAGTTACGCAGCGCACAGCATACCGTTCAAAAGCTCTCCGAGAGCTGTCCGACTGGGGCAACAAGCTTGCTCGGCTGCGCCTGTTTTTGAAGCCCAAAATTGAACGTTTTCATCTATTTCGGGACACTTTTCTTCTTTTGTGCTGTTTTTCCTTCCCGGATCGTACGTCGTGAGCCGTGAAAAGGACGACAACCTAATCCATCACATTTCTGTTACCGAATCCTAGGGCACCTTGGGCAAGACAACTTTGCTTCACGTAGAGGCTGGGCCCGCAAACCGAGGGCATGGGGCTTGGGACCAGGTCTCCGTCGCTCCGGAGCCCATAACTTTTAATCCGTAAGGAGTTACATGGCGCACAGCATACCGTTGGAAAGCTCTCTGAGAGCTCTACGACGAGGGCTGCCAACTTGCTGGGCTGCGACTGTTTTCGGAGCCCAAAATTGAATGTTTTCATCAGTTTCGAGATACTTTTCTTCTTTTACGCTATTTTTTCATCCTGGATTGTACGTCATGTGCCTCGAAAAGGACGACTATCAAATCCATCATATTTCAATTACCGAATCCCAAGGCACCTTGGGCAAGAAAACGTCGCTTCACGTAGAGGCAGGGCCCGCTAACCGAGGGCGTGGGGCTTGGGAGCAGGTCTCCGTCGCTTCGGTGCCCATAACATTTTATTTGTAAGGAGTTACGCGGAGCATAGCACGCCGTTGGAAAGCTCTCCGAGAGCTCTACGACAGGGCAACAAGCTTGCTCGGCCACGCATGTTTTCAAAGCCCAAAATTGAACCTTTTCATCAGTTTCGGGACACTTTTCTTCTTTTGCGTTATTTTTTCATCCCGGATCGTACGTCGTTAGCCGCGAAAAGGACGACAACCTAATCCATCCTATTTCTATTACCGAATCCCACGGCACCTTTGGCAAAACAACTTCGCTTCATGTAGAGGCTGGGTTCGTAAATCGAGGGCGTGGGGCTTGGGACCAGGTCTCCGTTGCTCTGGTGCCCATAACTTTTGATCCGTAAGGAGTTACACAATAAACAACATACCGTTGGAAAGCTCTGCGAGAGCTCTAAGACAGGGGCAGCAAGCCTGCTTAGCTGCGCCTATTTTTGGAGACCAAAATGGAATGTTTTCATCAATTTCAGGATACTATTCTTCAATTGTGCTATTTTTTCGTCCCGGATCGTACGTCGTGAGCCGCAAAAAGGACGACAACCTAATCCATCACATTTCTATTAGCGAATCCCATGGCACCTCTGGAAAGACAACTTCACTTCTCGTAGAGGCTGGGCCTAAAAACCGAGGGCGTGGGGCTCGGGACCAGGTCTCTGTCGCTTCGGTGCCCATAACTTTTGATCCATAAGGAGTTTCGCGGCGCACAACATACCGTTGGAAATACTCTGAGAGCTCTACGACGGGGGCAGCCAGCTTGCTAGGCTGAGCCAGTTTTCGGAGCCCAAAATCGAACATTTCCGTTAGTTTTGGGACACTTTTCTTCTTTTACGCTGTTTTTCCGTCCCGGATCGTACATCGTGAGCCACAAAAATCACGACAACCTAGTCCATCACATTTCTATTACAGAATCGCATGGCACGTTGGGCAAGACAACTTCGCTTCACTTAGAGGCTAGGACCGCAAAACGAGGGGTGGGGCTTGGGACCAGGTCTCCATCGCTCTGGTGCCCATAACTTTTTATCCGTAAGGAGTTACGCGGCGCACAATATACTGTTGGAATGCTATCCGAGAGCTCTACGATGAGGGCAGCAGGCCTGCTCGGCTGTGCATGTTTCCAGAGCCAAAAATCGAATGATTTCATCAGTTTCAATGAACTTTTCTTTTCTTGCGCTGTTTTTTAATCCCAGATCGTACGTCTTGAGCCGCGAAAAAGACGACAACCTAATCCATCACATTCCAATTACCGAATCCCACGACACCTTTGGCAAGACAACTTCGCTTCACGTAGAGGCTAGGCCCGCAAACTGAGGGCATGGGGCTTGGGTCCATGTCTCCGTCACTCCAATGCCCATAACTCTTTATCCGTAAGGAGTTACACGGTGCACAGCATACTGTTGGAAAGCTCTTCGAGAGCTCTACGACAAGGCATCAAGCCTGCTCGGCTGTGCATGTTTTCGGAGACCAAACTCGAACGTTTTCATTAGTTTCGGGACACTTTTCTTCTTTTGTGCTATTTTTCCGTCCTGAATCGTACGTTGTGAGCCGCGAAAAGGACGATAACCTAATACATCACATTTCTATTAACTAATCCCACGATACCTTGGGCAAGACAACTTCGCTTCATTTAGAGGCTGGGCCCCCAATCCAAGGGCATGGGGCTTGAGATCAGGTCTCCGTCGCTCCGGTGTCCATAACTTTTGATCCGTAAGGAGTTACGCGGTGCATAGCAAACCGTTGAAAAGCTCTCCGAGTGCTCTACGATAGAGGCAGCAAGCCTGCTCGGCTGCACCTATTTTTAGAGCCCAAAATCGAATGTTTTCATCAGTTTTGGGACATTTTTCTTCTTTTGTGCTGTTTTTCGATCCCGGATCGTATGTCGTGAGCCGCAAAAAGGACGACAACCTAATTCATCACATTTCTATTACCGAATCCAGTGGCACCTTGGGCAAGACAACTTCTGTCACGCCCCAACCCGACCTATGGAGGCTAAACTAGGGAATGACCTAATTCTTTTATGCTATTTGTACGACTTGGTCATTTTTTACGATTAGTACTTAACGTTGATTTAGACTTCCAAATGATTTTCTGAAAATTCGGCAGCATGACGGCTATATTTAAGACCTTTGGTTTGACCTATTTTCTAAAACGCCTCAAAACCTTTAATCGTTGATTTTATTCCAACTAAAATTTCCTATTTTGTTATCAATAGATATGCCTACAAATTTATGTCAATAGTCTCGTTTGATTGACAAGCCTAGCACCATAACTATGTCACATTTATTTGTCAATTTACCCCTATCATGCACGTAACTATTATCCTTTAGCTTACGAATGAGTAACTAAGTGAAGTTGGATAGAGTTAACTTAGTTGATTATTCACCTAGTGGTTTAAACACTTATGATAACTACTAATCAAGACAATAAAAATAATAACCAAATAAAGAGTTCGTCTGGTTATAGATAGTACAATCCCAAAATTAGACCCGAATTACAACAGGGTCATTTACATCAACAAAATAAATATTCTTCAAAGCAAACACAACGTTCACAAAACAGCCACTGTCAAGCAAGGCACATAAAGCACGTAATCACTCCAAGGATTCACCAACAAGCACATTCTCCTCGGGTACCTGTTCCTGATCTTCTTCACCTGTGATGATAAAAGAGGGTGAGTCCTTATGAACTCAGCGAGGGAGAACGAGAGATAACGTTTTGAAACTCTTTTCTAGTTAAACTTATGAAAACTCCTTTGAAAACATGTTAATTAGAATAAATAAGTTCATAACATAACATAAATATAAATGAACATATTTACCCGTCTTTCCTCCTCGAGGTCCTCTAGGAACCAAGCGAGAGTACTTAAACACATAGTAAAAAGGATACGGTTTGATACGTACAGGACTCTAGAGGTAGCTCATACGGGCTTAAGAGGTAGCTCCCACCACATTTAGGTGTAGCACTTTTCCTCGCATAGCACTTACTTCCTGCCATTCAAGTTCATTTTCAGTAATAGTTGTTGCGGCCGGCTTCAATCATCCACTTTTCACGACAAATGGGTGTACTCCGGATGTGCCCCGAAATCCTACGACCTAACTCTCCGAGGAAGTCTAGCCCCCAAGCGAGAGAGAGAATGGTAGTCACGGTAGCACCGGCAAGCCCGATACCGCCCGGCGTGCGTGAAACGCTACCATGCCAAAATGAAAGGTTACAACCTTATATGCAATGCACATGTATGCCATTTAACATTTCACTTTGGGAGGTCAACAAAGTAGGTTGCCTCCGAGCAAGTATATGATCACATTTTGACATATTGGCATATAAGGCATTGTAAAAACATGTAATCATCTCATATATCAATTTGAAAGCAATTAAACTTCCTCGGGTAGCCAAGTAATCATGTTCAAATAAGCCATAGAATTTCTTTTAACAAGTCACATTAGGAGGACAACAAAGTAAGTTGCCTCTGAGCAAGTATAAGATCACATATTGACAAGTAAACGAACGAGGCATGCTTAACACAAATTTTCACTTTGTAAAACACATAGAGTTATATGAACATTAAACGGGCAGCCATGTAACACATGTAAATCAAGTCATATAACTCATTTCGGGGTTCACGTATCAAGTATTAAGATTATACAAGCATGCAATGACATTTACATGAGACCAGGTGCAAGAAGAGTTTATTTATCAACATGTAATCATCGGGAATCATATTTAGAGTTATAAAAACAATTCTGGGCAGCCCATTAACATTCCTCAACATCAATTTATAATTCACACAAGAGTGGTCTATGACTTGGGAGTCTACGGGGCGATTAGGGTTTACAAGGTCGGGGTCGGGGGTGGTTTTGTTTGCTTAGCACCACAAGTAACACTGAAACCATTTCAAGCATACTTAACATTTATTAGGTAGCCTACTAACCACACAATTGAACTCATTTAGCCATAGGGTCATTACTCAACAAGTTTTCATAAGCAATAGGGCCTTAATTCCGTGCTTACACATGCGGTTAAGCAAACCATTCATCAATTAGTGATCCCAAGTCATACATCAATCAAATTAAGCAACCTCAACTAGCTACAACAGTCCACACAACATCTAAGTGCCACAATTCCAAGCATTCAATACCACAAGAGAAGTTACAACATGTTTCAATGCATATCACTAAATAAAAACCTCACTGCAATGGTCTGTTTTCCCACAATCATTTGGACAAGCAAAAAATCTCCAATTCCAGTGAACAAAATTTCAAATTAAATCTTAATGAGTGATTTAAATCTAGAAACAAACCTCGCATCATTTGGAGTTCGGATTCAAGAGTTATATCTAAAACCGTAAGACTACGCAAAACTGTCTAGATTCGTACATATTTCAATACTTGCCATTTTTGAAGGTCTTAGGGTCCGATTTAGCTGTAGTCTATTTCTGACGAAAATGTCCAGAACTGAAAAATATAGCAACCTACCAAATTTCATGCATTTTAAATATCATTTACAAGGTAAAAACTGTTTCATTCTACAAGGACAGTGAACTGCCAAAAACCTGCTACATTTTCCTAGATTTTCCAGATTTAGACACCTTTCGATATTTTGCCATTTTGGAGACACTAGAATCAAAATTGGCCTTGGCCTATTTCCATGAAAAATTCTCATAACTGGAAAAACTAGTCACCTACCAATTTTCATGCATTTTCAACATCTTTTACTAGGTCAAATGCACCTCGCTCTACCAAGTCAGAAATCTGCCAGCTACGCGATTTTGCCTATCTTCAGGTTCTAGCCAAATATCTTGCAATGCATGGTTACATAAGCTCATGTACACACATATACAATAAGTACAGAAGTAAAAATAGACATATGAAGAGATGCATGTGGTTTTTGAAAGCTTTTAAAAAGGATTCACCCTCACCTTAGCCTATTGACAACAAATGATGCTCAAAACTCTTGAAGATGCACAAATGGTCTTCTCTCCTTGTTTGGCCAAGGGATATTGCTTGATTTCCTTAATTCCTAGCTAAGTTACCATGTCCTTAGTATGTGCATGTGGTTAGAACAAAAAGGAAATTAAATAGAAGCTATCAAACATACCTAAGCCGAAATGAGTGTTCTATGAGCTTGCATGCATGTTTCTTTGCTTCTAGCTTGCTTGGTCGAGCTTCCTAGGGCCTTGAGTGTCTTGATGAACCTTAGGAGAGGAGCTTAAGCTATGGAACTTGAGAGTGCAGCGTTGGCCAAGAGAGAGAGAGGAATTGAGAGCTTGAGAGAAGGTTTGAAAGCAAAAAATGAAGTTGAAGATGCTTTGAAGATGTTTGAATGCATGTGTCGGCTATAGGCTTGCAAAATTCTGATTTTGTGTCTTCAAAAGCATGTTTTGAATTTTTTTTTGGGCATGGCATTGCAAGGGCTGAGAATGGTGGCTTTGGTTAGGATATTTAGGAGTTTTTTTATTGCATGGTGTCTTGAGCTTGTCATAACTTGTCTAAGGTGATTTTAAATTGCAAAGCCTGCACAAAGTTCTTCACATGGTCGGCCAAGCTTGTGCAATTTCTGAATTTGGTTATGTTTTAAGCATTATTTTATTGTATATTTGGAATATGCAAAAGAATAAAGAATAAAGAATAAGAATGTTTAGCTTTTGGTGAAATTTCGTCTTCTAGTGAGTTGAATTAGCATTTTAATATTAGTTAGTGGAGTTTGTAGGATTAATTAATGATCTAGTGCTTCGTGTAAGATGCTTTCTTGATTAACGTGCGGGCACGCTTTCCTAGATTTAGGGCACGCACTACGAGGTAAAGCACGAACTACGAGACGAATGCACGTTTCCCAAGCAAATGCACGCAACCCTAAATGAATGCACGTAATTCAATGCAAGGCACATAAAACAAAACACGACTCTTAAACCAAGGTCAAGGAACGTAAATCTAGGTTAGGGCACACGAAGCGACATATCGCACCCAAATCGAGGTCGGGCCTCACAAAGACAACTTCGCTTCACGTAGAGGCTGGGCCTGTAAATCGAGGGCGTGAGGGTTCGGACCAGGTCTCTGTCACTCCGGTGCCCATAACTTTTGATCCGTAAGAAGTTACGCGGCGCACAGCATACCGTTGGAAAGCTCTCCGAGAGCTCTACAACTGGGGCAGCTAGCCTGCTGGGGTGCACCTGTTTACGAAGCCCAAAATCGAACCTTTTCATCAGTTTCGAGATATTTTTCTTCTTTTCCGCTGTTTTTTCATCCCAGATCGTACGTCGTGAGCCGCGAAAAGGACGATTACCAAATCCATCACATTTCTATAACCGAATCCCACGCCACCTTGGGCAAGACAACTTCGCTTCACGTAGAGGCTGGGCCTGCAAACCGAGGGTGTAGGGCTTGGGGCCAACTCTCCATCGCAACGGTGCCCATAACTTTTTATTCGTAAGAAGTTACGCAGCGCACAGCATACCGTTGGAAAGCTCTCCGAGAGCTCTATGACAAGGCAGCAAACCTGCTTGGCTGCGCATGTTTTCCTAGCCCAAAGTCAAATATTTTCATCAGTTTTGAGACACTTTTCTTCATTTGCGCTGTTTTTCCATCTCGGATCGTACGTCGTGAGCCGCGAAAATGACGACAACCTAATCCATCACATTTCTATTACTGAATCCCATGGCACCCTGTCCAAGACAACCTCAGTTCATGTAGAGGCTGGGCCTGCTAACCGAGGGCGTGGGGCTTAGGGCCAGGTCTCTGTCGTTCCGGTGCCTATATCTTTTTATCCGTAAGGAGTTACGCGGTGCACAACATACCGTTGGAAAGCTCTCCGAGAGCTTTACGACAAGCCAGCAAGCCTGCTCGGTTGCGCATATATTCGGAGCCCAAAATCTAACATTTTCATCAGTTTCGTGACTCTTTTATCCTTTTGCACTGTTTTTTCATCCCAGTTCGTACGTCGTGAGCCGCGATAAGGACGACAACCTCATCCATTACATTTCTATTACCGAATCCCACGGCACCTTAGGCAAAACAACTTCACTTCACGTAGAGGTTAGGCCCGCAAACCGAGGGCGTGGGGCTTGGGACCAGGTCTCCGTCGCTCCAGTACCCAAAACTTTTGATCTGTAAGGAGTTATGCGGCGCACAGCATACCGTTGGAAAACTCTATGACAGAGCAACAAGCCTACTCGGCTGCGCATGCTTTCAGAGCCCAAAATCGAACCTTTTCATCTATTTCGGGTCACTTTTCTTCTTTTGCTCTGTTATTTCGTCCCGGATCGTACGTCGCTAGCCGCGAAAAGAACGACAACTTCATCCATCACATTTCTATTACTAAATCCCATGGCACCTTGGGTAAGAAAACTTCACTTCACGGAGAGGCTTGGCCAGCTAACCGAGGGCGTGGGGCTTGGGACTAGGTCTCTATCGCTCCGGTGCCTGTATCTTTTTATCCGTATGAAGTTCCGAGGCGCACAGCATACCGTTGGAAAACTCTCCAAGAGCTATAAGATGGAGGCAATAAGCCTGCTCGACTGCTCCAATTTTTAGAGACCAAAATCGAATGTTTTCATCAGTTTTTGGTCACTTTTCTTCTTTTACGCAGTTTTTTCATCCCGGAACGTACGTCGTGAGTCGCGAAAAGGACGACAACCTAATCTATCACATTTCTATTACCAAATCCCACGGCACCATGGGCAAGACAATTTCACTTCATGCAGAGGCTGGGCTCGCAAACTGAGGGCGTGGGGCTTGGGACCAAGTCTCCATCGCTCTGGTGCCCATAACTTTTTATCCGTAAGGAGTTATGCAGCGCACAGTATACCGTTGGAAAGCTCTCTCAGAGCTCTACGACAGTGCAATAAGCCTGCTCGCCTGCGCATGTTTCGGAGCCCAAAATCGAACATTTTTATCAGTTTAGGGATACTTTTCTTCTTTTACGCTATTTTTCCGTCTCGGATCGTACGTCGTGAGCTGCAAAAAGGTCTACAACCTAATCCATCACATTTCTATTACCAAATCCTATGCCACCTTGGGCACGACAACTTCGCTTCACGTAAAGGTTGGGCCCGCAAATCGATGGCGTGGGGCTTGGGACCAGGTCTCTGTCGCTCTGGTGCCCATAACGTTTTATCCGTAAGGAGTTATGTGGCGCACAGCATTCCGTTGGAAAGCTCTCCAAGAGCTCTACGATGGGGCCAGTAGGCCTGCTTGGCAGCGCATGTTTTCAGAACCAAAAATCAAACGATTTCATCAGTTTTGGTACACTTTTCTTCTTTTTTGTTGTTTTTTCGTCCCAGATCGTACGTCGTGAACCGCGGAAAAGATGACAACCTAATCCATCACATTTCTATTACCGAATCCCACGACACCATGGGCAAGACAACTTCACTTAACGTAGAGGCTGGGCCCGCAAACCGAGGGTGTGGGGCTTAAGACCAGGTCTCCGTCGCTCTGGTGCCAATAGCTTTTTATCCGTAAGGAGTTATGCGGCTCACAACATATCGTTAGAAAACTCTCTGAGAGCTCTACGACAGGGCAGCAAGACTGCTCTGCTATGCATGTTTTCGGAGCCCAAAATAGAACATTTTCATATGTTTCGGGGCACTTTTCTTCTTTTGCGTTATTTTTTCATCCCGGATCGTACGTCGTGAGCTGCGAAAAGGACGACAACTTAATCCATCATATTTCTATTACCGAATCCCACGATACCTTGGGCAAGATAACTTCGTTTTACGTAGAGGCTGGGCCCACAAATCGAGGGCGTGGGGCTTGGGACCTGCTTTGCGTCGTTCTGGTGTCCATAACTTTTTATCTGTAAGGAGTTATTCGGAGCACAGCATACCATTGGAAAGCTCTCCGTTCATTATACGACGGGGCAGCAAGCCTGCTCGGTTCTACCTATTTTCAGACCCCAAAATCTAACGTTTTCATCATTTTCGGGACACTTTTCTTCTTTTGCGCTGTTTTTCCGTCCCGGATCGTACGTCGTGAGCCGCAAAAAGGATGACAACCTATTCCATCACATTTCTAATACTGAATCCCATGGCACCTTGGGCAAGACAACTTCAGTTCACGAAGAGGCTAGGCCCTCAAACCGAGGGCGTGGGGCTTGTGACCAGGTATCCGTCGCTCCGGTGCCCATAACTTTTGATCCGTAAGGAGTTACGCGGCACACAGCATACCGTTGGAAAGCTCTATGAGAGCTCTACGGCGGGGGCTGCAAGCCTGCTCGGTTGATCTTGTTTTCAAAGCCAAAAATTGAACATTTTCATCAGTTTCGAGACACTTTTCTTCTTTTGCATTGTTTTTCCGTCCCGGATCGTACGTCGTGAGCCGCGAAAAGGATGACAACCTAATCCGTCACAATTCTATTACCGAATCCCATGGCACCTTAGGCAAGACAACTTCGCTTCACGTAGAGGCTGGGCACGCAAACCAAGGGCGTGGGACTTGGAACCAGGTCTTTGTCGCTCCAGTGCCCATAACTTTTTATCCGTAAGGAGTTATGCGGCCCACAGCATACCGTTGGAAAGCTGTCCGAGAGCTCTACGATAAGGCAGCAAGCCAACTCGGCTGTGCATGTTTTCAGAGCCCAAAGTCGAACCTTATCATCAGTTTCGTGACATTTTTCTTCTTTTGCGCTATTTTTCCGTCCTGAATCGTACGTCGTGAGCCGCGAAAAGGACGACAACCTAATCTATCACATTTTAATTACCGAATCCCACGACACCTTGGGAAAAACAACTTCTCTTCACGAAGAGGCTGGGCCTGCAAACCGACAGCGTGGGGCTTGGGACCAGCTCTCCGTCGCTCTAGTGCCCATAGGTTTTTATCCGTAAGGAGTTACGTGATGCACAGCATATCGTTGGAAAGCTCTACGAGAGTTCTACGACAAGGCAGCAAGCCAGCCCAGCTGCGCATGTTTTCGGAGCCCAACGTCGAACGTTTTCATCAGTTTCGGGACACTTTTCTTCTTTGCGCTGTTTTTCTGTCCCGAATCGTACGTCGTGAACTGCGAAAAGGACGACAACCTAATCCATCACATTTCTATTGCTGAATCCCATGGCACCTTGGGCAAGACAACTTCGCTTCACGTAGAGGCTGGGCCAGCAAACCGAGGGCGTGGGGCTTGTGACCAGGTCTCCGTCGCACTAGTGCCCATAACTTTTGATCCGTAAGGAGTTACGCGGCACACAGCATACCGTTGGAAAGCTCTCCGAGAGCTCTACGACTGGAGCAGCAAGAATACTCGACTGCGCTTATTTTTGGAGCCCAAAATTGAACGTTTTCATCAGTTTCGAGACACTTTTCTTCTTTTGCCCTATTTTTCCATCTCGGATCGTACGTCGTGAGCCGCGCAAAGGACGACAACCTAATCCATCACATTTTTATTACTGAATCCCACGGAACCTTGGGCAAGACAACTTCACTTCACGTAGAGGCTGGACCCGAAAACTGATGACGTGGGGCTTGGGACCAGGTCTCTATCACTCCGGTGCCCATAACTTTTGATCCGTAAGGAGTTACACGGTGCACAACATACCGTTGGAAAGCTCTCCGAGAGCTTTACAACGGGGGAAGCCAACCAGCTTTGCTGCACCTGTTTACGGAGCCCAAAATCAAACGGTTTCATCAGTTTCGAGACAATTTTCTTCTTTTGCGCTATTTTTTCGTCCCGGATCGTACGTCGTGAGCCGCGAAAAGGACGACTACCAAGTCCATCACATTTCTATTACTGAATCCCATGCCACCTTGGGCAAGACAACTTTGCTTCGCGTAGAGGTTGGGCCCGCAAACCGAGGGCGTGAGGCTTAGGACCTGGTCTCCATCGCTCTGGCGCCCATAACTTTTGATCCGTATGGAGTTACGCTGCGCACAACATACCGTTGGAAAGCTCTTTGAGAGCTCTATGACAGGGCAGAAAGCCTGCTCGGCTGCCCCTATTTTTGGTGCCCAAAATCGAACATTTTCATCAGTTTTGAGACACTTTTCTTCTTTTTCGCTGTTTTTTCGTCTCGGATCGTACGTCGTGAGCTGCGAAAAAGACGACAACCTAATCCATCACATTTCTATTACCGAATACCATGGCACCTTAGGCAAGACAACTTCACTTCACGTAGAGGCTGGGCCCGCAAACCTAGGTCGTGGGGCTTGGGACCAGGTCTCCGTCGCTCTGGTGGCCATAACTTTTGATCTGTAAGGAGTTACGCGGAGCATAGCATACCGTTGGGAAGCTCTCCAAGAGCTCTACGATGAGGGCAACAAGGCTGTTCGGTTGTGCCTATTTTCGGAGCCCAAAATCGAACGTTTTCATCATTTTCGGGACACATTTCTTCTTTTGTGTTGTTTTTCCGTCCCGTATCGTACGTCGTCAACTGCGAAAAGGACGACAACCTAATCCATCAAATTTCTATTACCGAATCCCATGGCACCTTGGGCAAGACAACTTCGTATCACGTAAAGGCTAGGCCTACAAGCCAAGGGCGTGCGACTTGGGATCAGCTCTCTGTCGCTGCGGTGCCCATAACTTTTGATCCGTAAGGAGTTACGCGGCGTACATCATACCGTTGGAAAGCTCTCCGAGAGCTACACGACGGGGGCAACAAGCCTGCTCGGCTGCGCATGTTTTCGGAGTCCAAAATTGAACGTTTTCATCAGTTTTGATATATTTTTCTTCTTTTGTGCTATTTTTCGTCCTGGATCGTACGACGTGAGCCGCGAGACAACCTAATCCATCACATTTCTATTACCGAATCCCACGTCACCTTGGGCAAGACAACTTTGCTTCACGTAGAGGCTGGGCCTGCAAACTAAGGGCGTGGGGCTTGGGACCAGGTCTCCGTCGCTTCGGTGCCCATATCTTTTTATTCGTAAGGAGTTATGCGGCGCACAGAATACCGTTGGAAAGCTCTCCGAGAGCTCTATGATAGGGCAGCAAGCCTGCTCGGCTGCTCTATTTTTTGTAGCCCAAAATCGAGCATTTTCATCATTTTTTAGACACTTTTCTTCTTATGCGTTATTTTTCTGTCCCGGATCGTACGTCGTGAGCCGCGAAAAGGACGACAACCTAATCCATCACATTTCTATTTCTGAATCCCACGGCACCTTGGGCAAGAAAACTTTGTTTCACAAATAGGCTGGGCCTGCAAACCGAGGGCATAGGGCTTGGGACTAGGTCTCCGTAGCTCTGGTGCCCATATCTTTTTATCCGTAAGGAGTTACGCGGCGCACAACTCACCGTTGAAAAGCTCTCCCAGTGCTCTACGACAAGGCACTAAGCTTGCTCGGCTGCGCTTGTTTTCGGAGCCAAAAATCGAACATTTTCATCAGTTTTAGGACAATTTTCTTCTTTTGTACTGTTTTTCCGTCCTGGATTGTAGATCATGAGCCGTGAAAAGGACGATAACCTAATCCATCAAATTTTTATTACCAAATCCCATGGCACTTTGGGCAAGAGAACTACACTTCACGTAGAGGCTGGGCCTGCAAGCCGAGGGCGTAGGGCTTGGGACCCGGCCTCCGTTGCTCTGGTGCCCATAACTTTTGATCCATAAAGAGTTACGCAGCGCACAGTATACCGTTGGAAAGCTCTCCAAGAACTCTACGACAAGGCAACAAGCCTGCACGGCTGTGCATGTTTTTGGAGCCCAAAATTGAACCTTTTCATCAGTATTGGGACACTTTTCTTCTTTTGCGCTGTTTTTTTGTCCCAGATCGTACGTCCTTAGCCGCGAAAAGGACGAGAACCTAATCCATGACATTTCTATTACCGAATCCCATGGCACCTTGGGCAAGACAACTTCGCTTCACGGAGAGGCTGGGCCCGCAAACCGAGGGCATGGGGCGTAGGGCGTAGGGCGTGGGGCTTGTGACCAGGTCTCCATCACTCTAGTGCCCATAACTTTTGATCCGTAAGGAGTTACGCGGTGCACAGCTTACCGTTGGAAAGCTCTCCGAGAGCTCTATGACGGGGGCAACAAGCATGCTCGGCTGTGCATGTTTTTGGATCCCAAAATTGAAGATTTTCATCAGTTTCAGGACACTTTTCTTCTTTTGTGCTGTTTTTCCATCCCGGATCGTACGTCGTGAGCGGCGAAAAGGACGACAACCTAATCCTTCACATTTCCATTACTGAATCCCATGGCACCTTAGGCTAGACAACTTCATTTCACGTAAAGCCTGGGCCCGCAAACCGAGGGCTTGGAGCTTGGGACCAGGTCTCCGTCACTCCGGTGCCCATAACTTGTGATCCATAAGGAGTTACGCGGCGCATAGCATACCGTTGGAAAGCTCTCTAAGAGCTCTATGACGGGGGCAGCCTGCCTACTAGACTGTGCCTATTTTCAAAGCATAAATCAAACGTTTTCATAAGTTTTGAGACACTTTTCTTCTTTTGCGCTGTTTTTCCGTCCCGGATCGTACATCGTTAGCCATGAAAAGGACGACAACCAAATCAATCACATTTCTATTACCGAATCCCATGCCACCTTGGGCAAGACAACTTCGCTTCATGTAGAGGCTGGGCCCGCAAACCGAGGGCGTGGGTCTTGGGACCAGGTCTCTGTCGCTCCGGTGCCAATAACTTTCGATCCGTAAGGAGTTATGCGGCGCACAGCAAACCGTTAGAAAGCTCTCCGAGAGCTCTACGATGGGGGCAGCAAGCTTGCTTGGCTGCACCTATTTTCGAAGCCCAAAAGTGAACGTTTTCATCAGTTTCAGGATACTTTTCTTCTTTTGCGCTGTTCTTCGATCCCGGATCGTACGTCGTGAGCCGCGAAAAGGACGAAAACCTAATCCACGACATTTTTATTATTGAATCCCACATCACCTTGGGCAAGACCACTTCGCTTCACGTAGACGCTAGGCCTGCAAACCGAGGGCGTGGGGCTTGGCACTAGGACTCCGTCGCTCCGGTGCCCATAACTTTTGATCCGTGAGGCGTTACGCGCGCACAGGATACCGTTGGAAAGCTCTTCGAGAGTTGTATGACAAAGCATCAAGCCTGCTAGGTTGCGCCTATTTTTGGAGCCCAAAATCGAACGTTTTCATCAGTTTTAGGATATTTTTTTTCTTCTTTTGTGCTATTTTTCTGTCCCGGGTCGTACGTCGTGAGCCGCGAAAAGAACGACAACCTAATCCATTACATTTCTATTACCAAATCCCATGCCACATTGGGCAAGACAACTTCACTTCACGTAGAGGCTGGGCCAGCAAACCGAGGGCGTGGGGCTTGTGACAAGGTATCCGTCGCTCCGGTGCCTATAACTTTAGATCCGTAAGGAGTTACGCGACACACAGCATACCGTTGGAAAGCTCTACGAGAGCTCTACGACGTGGGCAACAAGCATGCTCGGCTGCGCCTCTTTCTGGATCCCAAAATCGAACGTTTTAATCAGTTTTGAGATACTTTTCTTCTTTTGCGCTGTTTTTTCATCCCGAATTATACGTCGCGAGCCGCAAAAAGGACGTCAACCTAATCCATCACATTTCTATTACCGAATCCCACTACAACTTGGGCAAGACAACTTTGCTTCACGTAGAGGCTGGGGCCGCAAACCGAGGGTGTGGGGCTTAGGACCAGGTCTCCGTTGCTCTAGTGCCCATAACTTTTTATCTTTAAGAGTTACGCGGCGCACAACATACCGTTGAAAAGCTCTCCGAGAGCTCTACGATGGGGGCACAAAGCTTGATCGGCTGCTCCTGTTTTTCGAGCCCAAAATCTAATGTTTTCATAAGTTTCGGGACACTTTTCTTCTTTTGCGATGTTTTTCTGTCCCGGATCGTACGTCGTTAGTCGCGAAAAGGACGATAACCTAATCCATCACATTTCTATTAACGACTCCCATGGCACCTTAGGCAAGACATCTTCGCTTCACGTAGAGGCTGGACCCGCAAACCGAGGGCGTGGGCTTGGGACCAGGTCTCCGTCGCTCCGGTGCCTATATCTTTTGATCCGTCAAGAGTTACGCGGCGCACAGCATACCGTTGGAAAGCTCTCTGAGAGCTCTACGACGGGGGCAGCCAACCTCCTCAGCTGCACCTGTTTACGGAGCCCAAAATTGAACGTTTTCATTAGTTTCGAGATAATTTTCTTCTTTTGCGCTATTTTTTCATACCGGACTGTACGGCTTGAGCCGCGAAAAGGACGACTACCAAATCCATCACATTTCTATTGCCGAATTCCACGCCACCTTGGGCAAGACAACTTCGCTTCACGTAGAGGCTAAGCCTGCTAACCGAGCGTGTGGGGCTTGACACTAGGTCTCCGTCGTTCTAGTGCCCATAACTTTTGATCCGTGAGGAGTTACGCAACACAAAGGATACCGTTGGAAAGATCTCCGAGAGCTCTACGATTGGGGAAGCCAACCTGCTCGGTTGTGCCTGTTTACGGAGCCCAAAATCGAATGTTTTCATCAGTTTTGAGATATTTTTCTTCTTTTGCGCTATTTTTTCGTCCTGGATCGTACTTCGTGAGCCGCGAAAAGGACGACTACCAAATCCATCACATTTCTATTACTGAATCCCACACCACCTTGGGCAAGACAATTTCGCTTCACGTAAAGGCTACGCTCGCAAACCGAGGGCGTGGGGCTTGACACTAGGTCTCCGTCGCTCCGGTGCCCATAACTTTTGATCCGTGAGGAGTTACGCAGCGTACAGGATACCGTTGGAAAGATCTCCGAGAGCTGTACGATAGGGCATCAAACTTGCTAGGCTGCGCCAATTCTTGGAGCCCAAAATCGAACGTTTTCATCAGTTTTGGGACACTATTCTTCTTTTGTGCTCTTTTTCCATCCTAGGTCGTACGTCGTGAGCCGCAAAAAGGACGACAACTAATCCATCACATTTCTATTACCGAATCCCACGCCACCTTGGGCACGACAACTTTGCTTCATGTAGAGGTTGGGCCCGCAAATGAGGGCATGGGGCTTGGGACTAGGTCTCCGTCGCTCCGGTGCCCAAAACTTTTTATCCGTAAGGAGTTACGCGGCGTACAGCAAATCGTCGGAAAGATCTCCGAGAGCTATACGACGAGGGCAGTAAGCCTATTCAGTTGTGCCTATTTTCGGAGTCCAAATTCCAACATTTTTATCAATTTCGGGATACTTTTCTTCTTTTGCGCTATTTTTCCGTCCCGAATCGTACGTCGTGAGCCGCAAAAAGGACGACAACCTAATCTATCACATTTATATTACCGAATCCTACAGTACCTTGAGCAAGACAACTTCGCTTCACGTAGAGGCTGGGCCCGCAAACCGAGGGCGTGGGGCTTGTGACCAAGTCTCCGTCGCACTGGTGCCCATAACTTTTGATCTGTAAGGACTTACGCGGCGCACATCATACCGTTGGAAAGCTCTCCGAGAGATTTACGATGGGGGCAGCAAGCTTGTTTAGGTGCGCCTATTTTTTGGAGCCTAAAATTGAACATTTTCATCAGTGTCGATACACTTTTCTTCTTTTGCGCTGTTTTTCGGTCCCGAATCGTACGTCGTGAGCCGCGAAAATGATGACAACCTAATCCATCACAATTCCATTACCGAATCCCATGGCACCTTAGGCAAGACAACTTCAATTCACGTAGAGTCTGGTCCCGCAAACCAAGGGCGTGGGGCTTAGGAATAGGTCTCCGTCACTCCGGTGCCCATAACTTTTGATTCGTAAGGAGTTACGCGGCGCACAGCATACCGTTGGAAAGCACTCCGAGAGCTCTATGACTGGGACAGCCAGCATGCTAGGCTGCGTCTATTTTTGGAGCCCAAAATCGAACGTTTTTATCAGTTTTGAGACACTTTTCTTCTTTTGCGCTGTTTTTCAGTCTTGGATCGTACGTCGTGATCCTTGAAAAGGACGAGAACCTAATCCATCACATTTCTATTACAGAATCCCATGGCACCTTGGGCAGGAGAACTTCACCTCACGTTGAGATTGGACTCAGAAACCGAGGGCGAGGGGCTTGGGACCAGGTCTCCGTCACTACGGTGCCTATAACTTTTGATTTGTAAGGAGTTACGTGGCGCACAACATACCGTTGGAAAGCACTCCAAGAGCTCTATGAAAGGGGTAGCAACCTTGCTTGGCTGTACCTATTTTCGGAGCTGAAAATCGAATGTTTTCATCAGTTTCGTGATACTTCTCTTCTTTTGCGCTGTTTTTGGTCCCAGATCGTACGTTGTGAGCCACGAAAAGGACGACAACCTAATCCATCACATTTCTATTACTGAATCCCACAGCACCTAAGGCAAGACAACTTCGCTTCACGTAGAGGCTGGGCCCGCAAGCCGAGGGCGTGGGGCTTGGGACCAGGTCTCCGTCGCTCCGGTGACCATAACTTTTGATCCGTAAGGAGTTTCGCGGCGTATAGGATACCGTTGGAAAGCTCTCCGAGAGTTGTACTACATGGCATCAAGCCTGCTCAGCTGCGCCTCTTTTTGGAGCCTAAAATCGAACTTTTTCATTAGTTTTGGGACACTTTTATTCTTTTGTGCTCTTTTTCCATCCCAGGTCGTACGTCGTGAGCCGCCAAAAAGACGACAACCTAATCCATCACATTTCTATTACCTAATCCCACTCTACCTTGGGCACGACAACCTCGCTTCACGTAGAGGTTGGGCCCGCAAACTGAGGGCGTGGGGCGTAGGACCAAGCCTTCGTCGCTCTGGTGCCCATAACCTTTTATTTGTAAGGAGTTACGTGGCGCATAGCATACCGTTGGAAAGCACTCTGAGAGCTCTACGACAGGGGCAGCCGACTTGCTAGGCTGTGCCTGTTTTCGGAGCCCAAAATCGAACGTTTTCATCAGTTTCGGGACACTTTTCTTCTTTGGCGCTGTTTTTTCGTCTCGAATCGTACGTCGTGAGCTTCGAAAAGGACGACAACCTAATCCATCACATTTCTATTACCGAATCCACGACACCTTAGGCAAGACAACTTCACTTCACGTAGAGGCTGGGCACACAAACTGAGGGCGTGGGGCTTGGGACCAGGTCTCCGTCGCTCCGGTGCCCATAACTTTTTATCCGTAAGGAGTTACGCGGCGCACAATGTCACGCCCCCAACCAGACTTATAGAGGTTAGACTAGGGTGTGATCTAAACATTCATATTCTTTTATGACTATAACTGATTAACGAAGATTAAGCTTATCCGTTAGACTAGAACTCCAAAAATTCTTCAGAAAACAAGCAGCATAACGGTTATAATTGGGCTATTTAGTTTGACCTAATTTTCTAAACACCTCAAAACTTTTAATCTCAAATTCATTTCCAACTAATATTACAATTTATCACAAATCGAAATGCTTGCTAGTTATCTCGAACTCTCTTTTGATTAACAACCTAGCATGACAACTATGTCTCGTTTATGTGTCAATTCCAGTTACACAAGTACCTGTTGGTCTTAGCTTACAAATGAGTACTTGCTTAAGATTGGATAGATTCATTTTACTTAGCCCTTTGCCTAATACTTCATAAGCCTGTAGTAGTTACTAATCAAAGTAGCAAAATGATCAAATAGGGTGTCTGTCTAGTTATAAACAGTACAAATCAAAATTAGACCCCAAATTACAACGGGGGTCTTTTACAATAACAATGACAACAACATAAGAGATAGTCTTCAAAACAAACATATCGTTCACAAAATAGCCACAGTCAAGTAAGGCACGTAGGGCAGGCAATCACTCCAAGGAGTCATCAATAGGCATGTTATCCTCAGGTACCTGTTCCTGATCTTCTTCACCTGAGATGATAAAAGAGGGTGAGTCCTTATGAACTCAGCGAGGGGGAACGAGAAATACGTTTTGAAACTCTTTTTCCAGTTCAACTTATGAAAAACCCTTTTTGAAAGCATGACATATAACACAAGTAAGTTCATAATGTATTATAAAAGTAGAAGAACACAATTACTCCTCTTTCCTCCCCGAGGTCCTCTAGGAACCAAGCGAGAGTACTTATACACATAATGAAAAGGATACAGTGAGCTTTTGCTCTCAATTCACTTCCAGTAATAGTTGTTGCGGCCGACTTCAAATCATCCACTTATCACGCCAAATGGGTGTACTCTGGATATACCCCAAAAACCTACGACCCAACTCTCCAAGGAAGTCTAGCCCCCAAGTGAGAGAGGGAATTGGACCATGGTAGTCACGGTTGCATCGGCAAACCCAATGCCGCCCGGTGTGCGTGAACGCTACCATGCCAGAATGAAAGGTTCCAACCTTGTATGCAATGCACATTTATAACATTTAACATATCACATTAGGAGGACAACAAAGTAGGTTACCTCCGAGCAGTCATAAGATCGCACATTGACAAGTAAACACACGAGGCATGCTTTGACATGTAATTTCACTTGTAAAGCACATGGAGTTATATGAATATTAAACGGGCAGCCATGTAACACATGTAAATCAAGTCATATAACTCATTTTGGGGTTCACGTAATCAGATAATAAGTTTATACAAGCATGCAACGACGTCTACATGGGACCGGGTGCAAGAAAGGTCTACTTATCAACATGTAATCATCGGGAATCACATTTCAAGCATACTTAACATTTCTTAGGCAGCCCACTAATCACACAATTGGACACAATAACCATAGGATCAACACTTAGCGAGTTTTCATATTCAATAGGGTTTCAATTCATGCTTACACGTGCGATTTAAGCCACAAGTTGTCACGTAACTAACCCAAGCCACGCATCGATTAATTAAAACATCTTCAATCATCCAAAACTGTCCACATAACATCCAAGTGCCACAATCCAAAGCATTCAAAATCACAAGAGAAGTTACAATATTTTTTCAAACCATATCACTAGATAAATAACTCACTGCAATGGTCTGTTTTCCCACAATCATTTAGACAAGCAAATAATCTCCAATTCTAGTGAAAAAAATTTCAAATTAAATTTTATCAAGTGAAATAAATCTAGAAACAAACCTTGCATCATTTGGAGTTCGGATTCAAGAGTTATAGCCAAAACTGTGAGACTACGCAAAACTGTCCAGATTTGTACACATTTCAATACTTGCCATTTTTGAGGGTCTTAGGGTCAGATTTAGCTTTAGTCTATTTCTGAAAAAAATGTCCAGAACGGAAAAATATAGCAACATACCAAATTTCATAAATTTTAGATATCATTTACTAGGTCAAAACTGTTTCGTTCTACAAGGACAGTGAACTGCCAAAAACCTGCTCCATTTTCCCAGATTTTCCGGATTTAGACACCTTTCGATGTTTTGCCATTTTGGAGACCTTAGAGTCAAAATTGGCCTTGGCATATTTCTACGAAAAATTCTCAGAACTGGAAAAACTAGTCATCTACCAATTTTCACACATTTTCAACATCATGTACCAAGCCAAATATACTTCGTTCTAACAAGTCAGAAATCTGTCAGCGACGCGTTTTTGCCTATCTTCAAGTTCTAGCCAAGTATCTTGCCATGCATGGTTATATAAGCTCATGCACACACATATACAACAAGTACAGAGGTAAATCTAGACATATGAAGGCATGCATGTGGTTTTTGATAGCTTTTAAAAAGGATTCACCCTCACCTTAACCTATTGACAACAAATGATGCTCAAAATTCTTGAAGATGCACAAAATGGTCTTCTCTCCTTGTTTGTCCAAGAGATATTGTTTGATTTCCTTAATTCCTAGCTGAGTTACCATGTTCTTATTATGTGCATGTGGTTAGAACAAAAGGGAGATGAATGAAAAGCTATCAAACATACCTAGGCCGAAATGAAGAGTTCTTGTGTGCTTGCATGCGTTTTTTGCTTCTTGCTTGCTTCCTTTGCCTTGGACGATGCTTGTGTGTTAAGGGGAGAAAATTTTCATTCTTAGAAGCTTATGAAAATGCTAAGGCCGAAAGAGAGAGGAGAAAATGAGAAGATGAGAGAATGAGAGAAAGAAATGAGGTGCTTGAGCATATGGTCGGCCTTGAGCTTCAACAAATCTGATTTGTGTCATTTTTTTGAGCATTTTGAATTGTCTTAGCATGGGAATTTGAGTGGGCTGAGAATGTGGAGCATTGGGTAGGGTTTTAGGTCATTTTTTAATGCATTGTTTGAAGTAATTGTCATAGTTTGTCTAGGCTTAGTTTAATTTATGCAAAGGCTTATCAACTTGCATCCTATGGTTGGCCAAAGCATTGCCCAAATCTGAATTTTGTTATGTCTTGAGCATTATTTTATTGCATGTGCTTTGAATATGCAAAAGAATAAAGAATAAAGAATAAGAATGTTTAGCTTTTGGTGAAATTTTGTCTTCTAGTGCATTGACTTGGCTTTTTAATATTAGTCAGTGGAGTTTGTAGGATTAATTAATAATCTAGTGCTTCGTGTAAGATGATTTCTTGATTAGCGTGCGGGCATGCTTTCTTAGGTTTAGGGCACGCACTACTAGGTAAGGCACGAACTACGAGACGAATGCACGTTTTTCAAGTAAATGCACGCAACTCTAAATGAACACACGTAATTCAATGCAATGCATATAAAATGAGACACGACTCTTAAAACTAGGTCAAAGCACGCAATTCTAGGTTAGGATACACGAAACGAGGTATCGCACACAAATCGAGGTCGGCCCTCCCATCCTTGCCTCCTTAAAAGAATTTCATCCCGAAATTCAATATTACCTTTGAAATAATGCTGGATACTGTTGCTCTATCTGGTCTCGTCTTTCCCATGTTGCTTCTTCATCTCCATGGTGATCCCACAACATTTTCACCATCAGTATCGACTTGTTGCGCAATTCCCGATCTTGCTAGTCTAGGATCCGAATAGGCTTTTCTTCATAAGACAAGTTCTCCCGAAGCTACAACGGCTCCGACTCCAAAATATGCAATGGATTAGGGTGATACTTTCGTAGCATTGAGACATGGAAGACATCATGAATATTGGAGAGGATTTGAGGTAGTTCCAGATGATACGCCAATTTGCCAACCTTCTCAATTATTTCAAATGGTCCTACAAACCTCAGGCTCAACTTTCCACCCTTTCCATGTTTAATCAGTTCCATCCGAGGTGATAACTTCAAGAACACCTTGTCGCCGACCTCAAACTCTAGATTCCGTCTCCGTCGATCTGCATAACTTTTCTGCCTGCTTTGGGTGGTAAGCATCTGTTTCCGGATGAGGTGGACATTTTCAACAGTCTTCATAAGTTTAGATAGAAGGGTCGGGTCAAAAGTCTTCGTCTCACCTACTTCATCCCAGTATATTGGGGATCGACACTTGCGCCCATATAATGCCTCAAATGGGGCCATCCCGATAGTGGCCTGATAGCTGTTATTATAGGCGAACTCTTCTAGAGGTAGATATTTCTCCCAACTTTTTCCGAAGTCTAGAACACACCCTCAGCATATCTTCCAGAATCTGAATAGTTCTCTCAGATTGTCCGTCCGTCTGAGGGTGATAAGCTATACTGAAACTCAACTTCGTTCCCAAAGCTTCTTGTAATCGCTTCCAAAATCGGGAAGTAAAACGAGAATCCCTATCCGATACAATACTTACGAGCATCCCATGTAGCCTTACAATATCCGCCACATACATATCTCCTAGTTTCTCAGGACTATCCTCCTTGTTTATCGGTAAGAAGTGCGCTGACTTGGTCAATCTATCCACTATGACCCAAACGGCGTCATGACCCTTTTGTGACCTGGGCAGGTCCATGACAAAGTCCATAGTTATATGTTCCCATTTCCATTGGGGAATTTTCAACGGTTGAAGTAAACCTACCGGTCGTTGATGTTCTACTTTGACTCCCTGACAAGTTAAACACCGTGCCACAAATTCTGCGATCTCCCTCTTCATGTTATTCCACCAATAGTGTTGCTTCAAATCCTGGTACATCTTTGTCCCGCCGGGGTGAATGGTATATCTTGAGTTATGGGCTTCTTCAAGAATCTTCTTTTTCAACTCTGGGTTATTAGGAACACAAATTCGAATCCTGAACCTCCAAATACCATCATCATGAAACTTGAAATCTGTGTTGCCTTCTTTAATCTTCTGAAACTATTGGTCCTTCTGTTGAGCCTCTTGTAATTCGGACAACAAGCTTGATTGAACTTGTGTAGTGGCAAATAGTAACCCTTTTTGAGTCAATTGTGGATTCCACAAAAATGCTTCCTTTAACAACTCCTGCACCTTAACTTCCAGTTTTGCCATGCTCGCATTCCAAATTAAGGCATCTACAACTACATTTGCTTTACCGGGCACATAATTGATTGTGCAGTTATAATCATCCAAAAGTTCCATCCACCGTTTTTGCCTCATGTTCAACGCTTTTTGTGAGAACAAGTACTTCAAGCTGTTGTGATCAATAAACACCTCAAACTTGTTACCCCACAGATAGTGCCTCCATTTCTTGAGTGCAAACACAATACCCGCTAACTCCAAATCATGCGTCGGGTAATTCAATTCATACGGCTTGGGCTTCCTAGAGGCAAACGCAATCACTCTACCGTTCTGCATTAACACACAACTCAATCCCTCCTTCGAAGCATCGATATAGATTACAAAGCCTTGACTTCTTTCAGGCAATGCAAGAACAGGTGCGGTAGTCAATCTTTTCTTCAGTTCTTGAAAGTTGTTCTCACACTTATCATCCTACACGAACTTTGTTTTCTTTTGAGTGAGCTTTGTAAGCGGTCCTGCAATCTTTGAGAAATCCTTCACGAATCTCCGATAATAGCCGACTAAACCGAGAAAACTCCGAACTTCCGTAACATTTTCCGGCTTCTTCCAAGATATCACCGCTTCTATCTTTGCTGGGTCCACCGCTATTCCCTCTTGGGATATGATGTGACCTAAGAATTCAATCTACCGCAACCAAAATTCGTATTTGTTAAACTGCGCATACAATTGATGCTCTAGAAGTTTCTACTGTACCAATCGCAGATGTTGTTCATGCTCAACCTCGGATTTTGAGTATACTAAAATATCATCAATAAAGATCACCACAAATTGGTCCAAGTAGGGTTGAAACACCCTGTGCATCAAGTCCATAAAAGCTGCAGGGGCATTAGTTAGTCCAAATGGCATCACCACATATTCATAATGCCCATATCTCGTCCTGAAAGCCGATTTAGGCACATCCTCATTTTTTTATCCGCAACTGATAATACCCTTGCCTCAAGTCGAGTTTCGAATACACTTTAGCTCCTTGAAGTTGATCAAACAACTCGTCGATCAGTGGAAGTGGCTATTTATTCTTGACGATTACTTGGTTCAATCCTCGGTAATCGATGCATAACCTCAATGTTCCGTCTTTCTTCTTTACAAATAGGACTGGTGCGCCCCATGGAGAAGAACTTGGTTGAACAAACCTCTTCTTCAACAATCCTTGCAATTGGTCTTTCAATTCTTGTAGCTCGGCTGGTGCCATACGATAGGGAGCTTTAGATATTGGCTGGGTGCCAGGCAGTAATTCTATTATGAACTCGATCTCCCAATCCAGAGGCAAACCCCGTAATTCTTCTGGAAACACATCCGCATAATCTTTAATCACTGGCATCTTCTCCAACTTAGCTTTGTCTGATGGCTTGTTGATGAGGTAAGCTAAGTATCCACTACACCCTTTTCTCAAGGACTTCACTGCTTTCGTAGATGAGATGATGGAATTTCCGGTGAATTCCCTTCGACCCATTACCTCCAATATTGGTTGACTAGATATCTGGAATGTTACAATCTTTGTCCGGCAATCTAGTTGGGCATGATGCTTTGCCAACCAGTCCATCCCTAAGATGACTTCATAGTCTCGAAAGGGTAACACTATAAGATTGGCTGAGAATTCCCTATCCTTAATTTGGATTTTACATGCTTTACAAGCTGAGCTAGTAACAAGTTTAGAATCCATCGGAGTACCAACTTCTACTTCGTAAGGCAAACATTCAACTCGTAATTTTACACGTTGCACACATAAGGGCGTAATAAATGAATGAGTAGCACCTGGATCAATTAACACCCTAACAGGTTGATTCAGTATCAAGAATGTACCTTCAACAACAGCAGTCTCCTTAGGAAGCTTCTCGCATTCAATAGCATAAGCTCGGGCCTGAACTCTAGGAACTGGAGTCTTGCCTCTACCAGCTGGTTTAATCTGATTTTGTCCTCCTTGCCATTTAGGGCAATCCTTGATCTGATGCTGATCACTACCACACCGCACGCATCGTCCTGACTTCTTCCAGCACTGGGCCTCGGTGTGACCCTTCTTGTCACAGTAAGAACAGTTGATAGACTAAGTAGCAGGTGAACTACCTGTGGATCCGCGGGTGGAAGAGGCTGATGGTACTTTAGTCGAGCCACGGGTTTTGACGGGTCTGTTCTGGCTCTGGCCATGACTGGGACTCTGAGTCTGGAATTTCCTCTGTTGTCTTGGAGGCTGATATGGTTTCTTGTTCGGCTGGCTTGAACCGACTCTATCAAGTTTCCTCTTCTCAACTCGGGAGGCAGTAGCAAGGAGAGCAGAATAGGTAGTAAAGTCATGCGAAGCCAACTGATCCTGAATTTCTGGCCTGAACCCATTCGTAAATTTCTACATCTTCGCCTCAGGGGTACTGACCATATATTGAGCATAACGGGACAGTCTGTCAAAACGAGCCTCATATTGGGCCACCATCATGTTACCCTGGTTTAAGTGCATGAATTCTTCATTTCGCCTTTGCCTGGAAACTACAGGTACATATTTCTCCTTGAATGCCTTAACGAAATTATCCCACAAGTGAGGTGTATGATCAGTTTCCCAAAGTGGCTCGACAGTGTGCCACCAATGCTCCGAATCCCCGTGCAACAGAAACACAGCGAACTCAATCTTTTCCTTATCAGTATAGTCAAGTGGCCTGAAAATCCTTTCAATCTCAGACAACCAAGCCTCTACCTTTTCATCATCAGCTTCCCCGTAGAATTTGGACGGGCGAAAGTCAAGGAACTCCCACATTCTGCTATTTCTCCCATTGTTACCATCATTCCTGTTGTTGTTGTTGTTGTTGTTTGCTTCACGTGCATCTTGACGTTCCATTACTTGTGACACTCGATCCATAGCATTCACCATCATGTTAAACATGGCCATGCCGGGATTAGTTTGATGAGCATCTCCGGCTCCTTGAGGCTCATCGCTCCTATTGGTATTGTGGGTACTAGGGCCAGCCATCTATAGACACAGATTATGATGCACAATTTATTGGAATACGACATAACAAGAATTTAATGTATAAGGTATGCAACATACAATTTTACATAGACATATAATTCTTGAAACAGTTAAGACATGTTAATCACATAAGCACATAGAAACAGAGAAGGCACAATTGATATTGTCACACATTAACACACATAAACAAGTCATCCCAATAACCTTAAGGCTTCTACCCATGGTCCGAGAGTTAAACCTGGCTTAAGCAATCTAAGCTCTGATACCATTAATATAAGGTGTCACGCCCCCAACCAGACCTATAGAGGTTAGACTAAGGTGTGATCTAAACATTCACGTTCTTTTATGACTACAACTGATTAACAAATATTAAGCTTATCCGTTAGACTAGAACTCCAAAAATTCTTCGGAAAACAAGCAGCATAACGGCTGTAATTGGGCTCTTTAGTTTGACCTAATTTTCTAAACTCCTCAAAACTTTCAATCTCAAATTCATTTCCAACTAAAATTACTATTTATCACAAATCGAAATGCCTGCTAGTTATCTCGAAGTCTCTTTTGATTAACAACCTAACATGGCAACTATGTCTCGTTTATGTGTCAATTCTTGTTACACAAGTACCTGTTGGTCTTAGCTTGCAAATGAGTACCTGCTTAAGATTGGATAGATTCATTTTACTTAGCCTTTTGACTAATACTTCATAAGCCTATAGTAGTTACTAATCAAAGTAGCAAAACGATCAAATAGGGTGTCTGCCTAGTTATAAACAGTACAATCAAAATTAGACCCTAAATTACAACGGGGGTCTTTTACAATAACAACAACAAACAACATAGAAAATAGTCTTCAAAATAACATATCGTTCACATAACAGCCACAATCATGTAAGGCACGTAGGTCATGCAATCACTCCAAAGAGTCATCAATATGCAAGTTATCCTCAGGTACCTGTTCCTGAACTTCCTCACATGAGATGATAAAAGAGGGTGAGTCCTTATGAACTCAGTGAGGGGGAACGAGAAATACTTTTTAAACTCTTTTTTTTTCCGGTTCAACTTATGAAAACCCTTTTTGAAAGCATGACATATAACACAAGTAAGTTTATAATGTAATATAAAAGTAAAAGAACACAATTACCCGTCTTTCTTCCCCAAGGTCCTCTAGGAACCAAGAGAGAGTACTTATACACATAGTGAAAAGGATACGGTGAGCTTTTGCTCTCAATTCATTTCCAGTAACAGTTGTTGCGGCCGACTTCAAATCATCCACTTATCACGCCAAATGGGTGTACTCCAAATGTACCCCGAAAACCTATGACCCAACTTTTCGAGAAAGTCTAGCCCCCAAGAGAGAGAGAGAATTGGACCATGGTAGTCACGGTTGCACCGGCAAACCCAATGCCGCCCAGTGTATGTGAACGCTACCATGCCAGAATGAAAGGTTGCAACCTTGTATGCAATGCACATTTATAACATTTAATATATCACATTAGGAGGACAACAAAGTAAGTTGTCTCCGAGCAGTCATAAGATCGTACATTGACAAGTAAACACGCGAGGCATGCTTTGACATGTAATTTCACTTGTAAAGCACATGGAGTTATGTGAATATTAAACGGGCAGCCATGTAACACATGTAAATCAAGTCATATAACTCATTTCGGGGTTCACATAATCAGATAATAAGTTTATACAAGCATGCAACAACATCTACGTAGGACCAAGAGCAAGAAAAGTGTACTTAACTACATGGAAACATCCGGAATCACATTCCAAGCATACTTAACATTTCTTAGGCAGCCCACTAATCACACAATTGGACACAATAACCATAGGATCGACACTTAGCGAGTTTTCACATTCAATAAGGTTTCAATTCATGGTTACACGTGCGCTTTAAGCCACAAGTTGTCACGTAACTAACCCAAGCCATGCATCGATTAATTAAAACATCCTCAATCATCCAAAACAGTCCACACAACATCCAAGTGCCACAATCCTAAGCATTCAATATCACAAGAGAAGTTACAATATTTTTTCAAAGTATATCACTAAATAAATACCTCACTGCAATGGTCTTTTTTCCACAATCATTTAGACAAGCAAACAATCTCCAATTCCAGTGAACAAAATGTCAAATTAAAGATTATTAAGTGAACTAAATCTAAAAACAAACTTCGCATCATTTGGAGTTCGGATTCAAGTGTTATAGCTAAAACCGTGAGACTACGCAAAATTGTCCAGATTCGTACATATTTCAATACTTGCCACTTTTGAGGGTCTTAGGGTCAGATTTAGCTTTAGACTATTTCTGAAAAAAATGTCTAGAACTGAAAAATATAATAACCTACCAAATTTCATGCATTTTAGATATCATTTACTAAGGTAAAACTGTTTCGTTCTAAAAGGACAGTGAACTGCCAAAAACCTGCTCCATTTTTCCAGATTTTCCAGATTTAGACACCTTTCGATGTTTTGCCATTTTGGAGACCTTATAGTCAAAATTGGCCTTGTCCTATTTCTACAAAAAATTCTCAGAACTGGCAAAAATAGTCACCTACATATTTTCAAGCATTTTCAACATCATTTACCAAGCCAAATATACTTTGTTCTAACAAGTCAGAAATCTGCCAGCTACACGATTTTGCCTATCTCCAAGTCCTACCCAAATATCTTGCCATGCACGGTTATATAAGCTCATGCACACACATATACAACAAGTACAGAGGTAAATCTAGACATATGAAGGCATGCATGTGGTTTTTTTAAAGCTTTTGAAAAGGATTAACCCTCACCTTAGCCTATTGACAACAAATGATGCTCAAAACTCAAGATGCACAAAATGGTCTTCTCTCCTTGTTTGGCCGAGAGATATTGCTTGATTTCCTTAATTCCTAGCTGAGTTACCATGTTCTTAGTATGTGCATGTGGTTAGAACAAAAGGGAGATGAAAGAAAAGCTATCAAACATACCTAGGCCGAAATGCAGAGTTCTTGTGTGCATGCATGCATTTTTTGCTTCTTGCTTGCTTTCCTTTGCCTTGGACAATGCTTGTGTGTTATGGGGAGAAATTTTTCAGTCTTGGAAGCTTATGAAAATGCTAAGGCCGAGAGAGAGAGGATAAAATGAGAAGATGAGAGAATAAGAGAAAGAAATGAGGTGCTTGAGCATATGGTCGGCCTTGAGCTTCAACAAATCTGATTTGTGTCATTTTTTTGAGCATTTTGAATTGTCTTAGCATGGGCATTTGAGTGTGCCGAGAATGTGGAGCATTGGGTAGGGTTTTAGGTCATTTTTTAATGCATTGTTTGAAGTAATTGTCATAGTTTGTCTAGGCTTAGTTTAATTTATGCAAAGGCTTATCAACTTGCATCCTATGGTCGGCCAAAGCATTGTCCAAATCTGAATTTTGTTATGTCTTGAGCATTATTTTATTGCATGTGCTTGGAATATGCAAAAGAATAAAGAATAAAGAATAAGAATGTTTAGCTTTTGGTGAAATTTTGTCTTCTAGTGCATTGACTTAGCATTTTAATATTAGTTAGTGGAATTTGTAGGATTAATTAATAATCTAGTGCTTCGTGTAAGATGTTTTCTTGATTAGCGTGCGGGCACGCTTTCTTAGGTTTATGGCACGCACTACGAGATAAAGCACAAAGTACGAGGCGAATGCACATTTTCCAAGCAAATGCACGTAACCCTAAATGAATGCACATAATTCAATGCAAGGCACATAAAATGAGACATGACTCTTAAACCTAGGCCAAGGCACGCAATTCTGGGTTAGGGTACACAAAACGAGGTATTGCACGCAAATCGAGGCCGGGCCTCACACACAGCATACCGTTGGAAAGCTCTCCAAGAGCTCTACGATGACGGATGTCAGCTTGCTCGGCTGAGCCTGTTTTCGAAGCCCAAAATCGAACATTTTCATCAGTTTCAGGACACTTTTCCTATTATGCGCTGTTTTTCTGTCCCGGATCGTACATTGTGAGCCGCGAAAAGGACAACAACCTAATCCATCACATTTCTATTACCGAATCCTACAGCACCTTGGCTAAGAAAACTTCGCTTCACGTAGAGGCTAGGCCCGTAAACAGAGGGCGTGGGGCTTGGCACTAGGTCTCCGTCGCTCCGGTACCCATAACTTTTGATCCGTGAGGAGTTATGCGGCAAACAGGATACCGCTGGAAAACTCTCTTAGAGCTGTATGACAGGGCATCAAGCCTGCTAGGCTGCGCCTATTTTTGGATCCCAAAATTGAACGTTCTCATTAATTTTGGGACACTTTTCTTCTTTTCTGCTCTTTTTCCGTCCCGGATCGTACGTCGTGAGCCGCGAAAAGGATGACAACCTAATCCATCACATTTCTATTACCAAATCCCACGCCACCTTGGGCACAAGAACTTCACTTCACGTAGAGGTTGGGCACGTAAACCGAGGGAGTGGGGCTTGGGACCAGGTCTCCGTCGCTCCGGTGCCCATAACTTTTTATCCGTAAGGAGTTACGCAGCGCACAACATACCGTCAGAAAGCTCTCCGAGAGCACTTTGATAGGGTAGCAAGCCTGCTTGGATGCGCTTGTTTTCGGAGCCCAAAATCTAACATTTTCATCAGTTTCGAGACACTTTTCTTCTTTTGCGCTGTTTTTCTTTCCCGGATCGTACGTTATGAGCCGCGAAAAGGACGACAACCTAATCCATCATATTTCTATTATCGAATCCCACGACATCTCGGGCAAGACAACTTCTATTCACGTAGAGGCTGGGCCCGCAAACCAAGGGCATGGGACTTGGGACCAGGTCTCCGTCGCTCCGGTGATCATAACTTTTGATCTGTAAGGAGTTACGCAGCGCACAGCTTACCGTTGCTAAGCTCTCCAAGAGCTCTACGACAGGGCAGCAAGCTTGCCAGGCTGCGCATGTTTTTGGAGCCCGAAATCTAACATTTTTATCAGTTTCAGAACACTTTTCTTCTTTTGCGATATTTTTCCTTCCCGGATCGTACATCGTGAGCCGCGAAAAGGACGACAACCAAATCCATCACATTTCTATTACCGAATCCCATGTCACCTTGGGCCAGACAACTTTGCTTCATGTAGAGGCTGGGCCCGCAAATTGAGGGTGTGGAGCTTGGGACTAGGCCTCCGTAGCTCAGGCGGCCATAACTTTTGGTCCGTAAGGAGATACGCGGCGCACAGCATACCGTTGGAAAGCTCTCCGAGAGATCTACAACGAGGGCAACAAGCTTGCTCGGCTGTGCATGTTTTTGGAGCCAAAAAATTGAATGTTTTCATAAGTTTCAGGACACTTTTCTTCTTTTGTACTGTTTTTCCGTCCCAGATCGTACGTTATGAGATGCAAAAAGGACGACAACCTAATCCATCACATTTCTATTACCGAATCCCATGGTACCTTGGGCAAGACAACTTCGCTTCACTGAGAGGCTGGGCTCGCAAACCGAGGACGTGGGGCTTGGGACCAGGTCTCCGAGAGCTCTATGACAAGGCAACAAGCCTACTTGGCTGCCCATATTTTCGGAGCCCAAAATTGAATATTTTTATCAGTTTTGAGACACTTTCCTTCTTTTGCGCTGTTTTTTCGTCACGGATCGTACGTCGTGTGTAGCGAAAGGGACGACAACCTAATCCATCACATTTCTATTAATGAATCCCATGGTACCTTGGGCAAGACAACTTCACTTCACGTAGAAGCTAGGCCTGCAACCGAGGGCATGGGGCTTAGGACCAGGCCTCCGTTGCACCGGTGCCCATAACTTTTGATCCGTACAGAGGCATGCAGTGCACAACATACCGTTGGAAAGCTTTGTAAGAGCTCTACGACGATGACAGCAAGCCTGCTAGGCTGTGCAAGTTTTCGGAGACCAAAATCGAACCTTTTCATCAATTTTGGGACACTTTTCTTGTTTTGCGCTGTTTTTCAATCACATATCGTACGTCGTTAGCCTTGTAAAGGACGACAACCTAATCCATCACATTTTTATTACCGAATCCCATATCACATTGGGCAAGACAATTTCGCTTCACGTAGAGGCTGGGCCCGCAAACCGAGGGCGTGGGGCTTGAGACCAAGTCTCCGTCGCTCCGGTGCCCATAACTTTTGATCTGTAAGGAGTTACGCGGCGCACAGCATACTGTTGGAAAGCACTTTAAGAGCTCTACGATGGGGGCAGAAAGAAAGCTCTGCTACGCCTGTTTTTGGAGATCAAAATCAAACATTTTCATCAGTTTCGGGACACTATTCTTATTTTGCACTGTTTTTCGTCCCAGATTGTACGACGTGAGCCGCAAAAAGGACAACAATAGAATCCATCCAATTTCTATTACCGAATCACATGGCACCTTGGGCAAGACAACTTCGCTTCACGTAGAGGCTGGGCACGCAAACCGAGGGCGTGGGGCTTGAAAAAAGGTCTCCGTCGCTCTGGTGCCCATAACTTTTGATCTGTAAGGAGTTACGTGGCGTACATCATACCATTAGAAAGCTCTCCGAGAGCTCTACGACAGGGCAACAAGCCTACTCGGTTGTGCAAGTTTTCAGAGCCCAAAATAAAACACTTTCATTAGTTTCAGGACACTTTTCTTCTTTTGCGCTATTTTTCTGTCACAGATCATACGTCGTGAGCCACGAAAAGGACGACAACCTACTCTATCACATTTCTATTACCGAATCCCACGACACCTTGGGCATGAAAAATTAGCCTCACGTAGAGGCTGGGCCCACAAACCGAGGTGTGGGGCTTAGGACCAGGTCTCCGTCGCACTGGTGCCCATAACTTTTTATACGTAAGGAGTTACGCGTCGTACAACATACCGTTGGAAAGCTCTCCGAGATCTCTACGACAGGGCAGCAAGCATGGCTGCGCATGTTTTTGGAGAACAAAATCTAATATTTTCATCAGTTTTCGGACACTTTTCTTCTTTTGCGTTGTTTTTCTTTCTCGGATCGTACGTTGTGAGCCGCGAAAAGGACGACAACCTAATCCATCACATTTCAATTACCGAATCCCATTACACCTTGGGAAAGACAACTTCACTTCACGTAGAGGTTGGGATCGCAAACCGAGGGCGTGGGGGTTAGGACCAGGCCTTCGTTGCGCCGGTGGCCATAACTTTTGATCCATAAGGAGTTACGCGGCACACCACATACCGTTGGAAAGCTCTCCGAGAGCTCTACGACAGGGCAACAAGCCTGCTTGGATGCGCATGTTTTCGAATCCCAAAATCAAACATTTTCATCAATTTTGGGACACTTTTTTTCTTTTGCTCTGTTTTTCTGTCCCGGATCATACTTCGTGAGCCGCGAAAATGACGACAACCTAATCCATAGCATTTCTATTACCGAATCCCATAGCACCTTGGGCAAGACAACTTCGCTTCACGTAGAGGCTAGACCCACAATCCGAGGGCGTGGGGCTTGGGACCCGGCCTCCGTCGCTCCGGAGCCCATAACTTTCAATCTGTAAGGAGTTACGTGGCGCACAGCATACCGCTGAAAAGCTCTCTGAGAGCTCTAAGATAGGGGCAGTAAGCGAGCTCGGCTGCGCCTATTTTTGGAGATCAAAATTGAACATTTTCATCAGTTTCTGGACACTATTCTTCTTTTGCGCTGTTTTTCCGTCCCGGATCGTACGACATGAGCTGCAAAAACGACGACAACTTAATCCATCCAATTTCTATTACTGAATCCCACGGCACCTTAGGCAAGAAAACTTCGCTTCACGTAAAGGTTAGGCCCACAACCCGACGGCGTGGGGCTCGGGACCAGGTCTCCGTCGCTCCGGTTCCCATAACTTTTGATCCGTAAGGAGTTACGCGGTGCACAACATATCGTTTGAAAGCTCTCTGAGAGCTCTACAATAGGTCAACAAGCCTGCTCGGCTACGCATGTTTTGGGAGCCCAAAATCAAACATTTTCAACAGTTTCGAGACACTTTTATTCTTTTGTGCTGTTTTTCCATCCCGGATCGTACGTCGTAAGCCACGAAAAGGACGACAACTAAATCCATCACACTTCTAATGCCGAATCCCATTCCACCTTGGGCAAGACAACTTAGCTTCACATAGAGGCTGGGCCCGCAAACTGAGGGCGTGGGGCTTTGGACCAGGTTTCCGTCGCTCTGGTGTCCATAACTTTTTACCCGTAAGGAGTGACGTGGCGTACAGCATACCGTTGGAGAGCTCTCTGAGAGCTCTACGACAGGGCAGCAAGCCTGCTCGGCGGCGCATATTTTCAGAGCCCAAAATTGAACATTTTTATCAGTTTTGGGATACTTTTCTTCTTTTGCTCTGTTTTTCCGTCCCAAATCGTACATCGTGAGCCTAAAAAAGGACGACAACCTAATCCATCACATTTCTATTACCGAATCCCATGGCACCTTGCACAAGACAACTTCGCTTCACGTAGAGGCAGGGCCCTTAAACAAAGGGCGTGGGGCTTGGGACCAGGTCTCCGTCGCTCCGGTGCCCATAACTTTTCATCCGTAAGGAGTTACGCGGCGTACAGCATACCATTGGAAAGCTCTCCGAAAGCTCTACGACGGGGCAACATGCCTGCTCGGCTGCGCATGTTTTCAGAGACCAAAATCGAGCATTTTCATCAATTTCGGGATACTATTCTTCTTTTGGGCTGTTTTTCCCTCCCAGATCGTACGTCATGAGAAAGGAAAAGGAAGACAACCTAATTCATCACATTTCTATTAACCCAGTTTTCGTCTTTACCTCGATTTGCATGTCTTTGCCTCGATTTGCATGATTTAACCTGTTTATGTGTTATACGAGTTAGAATGTGCTAAATATGTGATTTATATTCCTAATACATGCTATGTGTGCATTCATAAAATTTTTATCAAAATCGGCATCATAAATTTTATCGACAATTTTTATAAATAGTGTTTTGAACACCTATCCGCTAAAATTTTTACAAGGGTGTTTTATACATCTTAAAACCTAGTCCTCTATTATTAATAGACCCATGTTTGATAAAAATTGATTCTGAAACTGAATAGTAATTTAAATAGACTTTTCTGGTGAAAAGTAGCATTTTTGAGCCAAATACTGATTTATTCTAAACCCGATTCTTGCATTGACTTTCGTTGACAAAGTATATATTAATATAAATGTATTTATATATGGTATTAAATGATTTTAGATTAATTGTGCATTCAAAAGACATTTGAAAACAAATAATATGACTTTTCACATTTTTTTACAAAAATCACGTTTTAAGCCGACTCGGGTGAAATTGTTTAAATGTAAAACTTCTTGTCACCTAAAAATAAATTACTTGAGATAGTTTAGGTGTTGCATAATTAATTTGAGCAAGAGTAGTCAAGAAAATGAATTAAAAGACAAGAAAACACAAAAAATAATTAGTTTCCACCTTTGACGTTCTTTTATTTGTTTTACCTTTGCTTAATATATCATCAACACCTATCAAAAGGTTACAAAACATACTCATTTTACACACACATTACCGAAATTCCAAGGGGAGGCAAAAAGAAGGCATTTTCAAGGTTTTCCAAAGCATTTTTCACATAGATTTTGCAATTCAAGTCCAAATCACTTCATTCAAAGCATGATTTCACTTGTTGGACATCCATTCTACACATTTCTTGCATCAAAACACATCAAAGGTGAGAGAAAAATTCTAGATCTCAAAAGTCATATTTTATGTTTTTGCTCATAACTGCATTTTGAACAGTTAGAATGTTAATTTGAAGTTATATTATTGCTCAGCGCATGCTAGGGATCGTTTATGTGTATTACTACGAGATTTGAACCATTGTAGAGAAATTATTTATTTTCGGGTATTTAAAGTTGATTAATTAGCCATTTGAGGATTATCTTGAGTTGTTGTGGTTGGAATCGATTGCCGTCGATTTTTAAAAGTTTTTTAATTACGTGGTAACTCCGTTATAATGCCGAATTTTTTATTGCAATGTTTGGGTGAAAATCCAAAAATTTCAGCCTAGGTGCATTGAGGTTTTAGGGTTGTTGGGCTTGATTTTGATGTGTCTTGGTTGGTTTTCGAGAGGGACAATGTAGTTGATTGAATGGGTGAGTGTTATAAATGTATTTGGAGTTATTTGTATTAGTATAATGTAAGATATGATTATTTGGAGTTTAGGTTGTCTTTCTCTAAATTGTTGAATTGAGCCTTAGTTGATTGGGTGGTATTTGAGTGATTGAATTGTGAGTTGTTGATGGTTAGACTAGGGTTAGATTACGTGTTTAATTCATGTTAAGTTGGATGGCCTACTTTGTCATCTAACTTAGTTGTTTGTTGTTTAATTGATTACTTGATGTTATATTGATGGCAATTGATGATAATTGATGATTATTGATTGATGATTGATGAACTGGGAGATAGGCAATTCTGCTAGATTGTCCTCTTGTAAATGATGTTTATTATTATTGCTGAGTCTTGGTATGTGTATGCCACATCTCGGGCAGCATTGGGCTGTTGGGTTGATAACGGTATGACTACCAGAGACTACCTCCAGCTCACATGACATAGGTGTCATGGAGGGCGAGGCTAGTGAGGTACCTCGGGTGCATGAGTAATGGAGAGTTACAAGAAGAATGGTTGAGATCGTGATGGCGTTTGGAGTTATACCAACTAGAGTATCCTTTATTGATTGGTCATTATAGTTATGTGTTTATATTATTATTGATGTTTTATTGCATGTTTACTACTCAAAGGATCATTTCCAAGGAGTATAATAAATACTGTTAGAGATCTATCGGATCCTCACTGAGCTTGTTTATATAAGCTCATTCTCTATTATTGCATGCATACAGGTGTTATTGAGCAATATTACGGGTACGTGCCTCCAGAAGGGGATAATGTGTCGTATGTGGACGAGTCCTATGTGCCAGAGTCTTGTCCTTGATGTTTGAGATGTTGTATACTCTATTATCTTGTATATTAAACTAGTTGTCTTTTATTTACTTTGTAATTTATGATGTATAAGTTGTAGTAAAGATAATGAACTAAATGATGCTAACTTAGTAGTCTTTCTTTTGTTATGATTAGGTTGCTAAGTTGGTTTATAATCTATTTTGAGATGCATGTTAAAGTTAAGGTATTATGTTGGAACGGATGCGTATAACTAAGAATGATTATTGTATAATATGGTTATGTTGTATGTTGTTAAGGGTATTTAGGAATTGATTGTTGTTTGGTTGAGGAGTTTGATTGTATGATGTTCTGAGAGGTTGGTTTAAAGCCTCAATGTCCAAATTACTGTCGTTATACTGCCGAAATTCCGTTGCATCCTGACTGATTGTAGGAGGGGTCGAGTTGGGGCGTGACATTTAAGTGGTATCAGAGCTTGATTAGTTGTCAGCCGGGGTATCCTCAGAATGTAGGTAGTGGTCTAAGCATGCAAGTATGTATTAAGTGAAAGAAAAGTGAAACTTATGTTAATATGTTTATGTGATTAATTTACTTATGTGTCTAACTTTCTATGTGATCAATATGCTTTATGTGTTAAGTGAACTAATGTGGTCAACATGTTTTATGTGATAACATGTATTATGTACTCAATGTGTTGTAGATAATATGCATTTTGTGATTAATGTGTATTATGTGACAAATGTGTTTTATGTAATTGAAGTGTCTGTGTGAAGTTAGTTGTTTATGTGGTTTTAATTGTTTATAACTAGCTTATGTGAAACAACGTGCTTTAGGTGCTCAATGTACTTTAAGTGACCAATGTGAGTTCCGTGATCAACTTGTCTTATGTGAAGTTTGTTGCTTATGTGACTTTCATTGTTTATAAATTACTTCTGTGATATAACCTGTTTATGTGATGTTGGCTTCTTATATGCTGAATTGTGTGATATGTGATAATGTTGCATTGTATGATAATTGCGCATTACGTTGTACTTGTCTTTCATATGATATGGTTGCATACATGTTTTAACTCGTGAGTAACCTTTTAATGTCTAGGGTGGTTGTAAGAGTTTTTGGAAATGGAAGTAGGCCATGATTTTGAATTATTATTATTCTAGTAGTTTATCAGTGAGATTTTAATTGTTATGTTTATGGATTTTAGTTTCAGCTTAGTGGATTGATCTTGATGTTCCTTTAGCGAGAGTGAAGTTGTTCGAGGAAATAACAATGTATTTTGATGATTAGAATTACTTTTTTGCCCTGTTTAACTTGTTATTACTTGGAGTTGAGTCATAAGCAGAGATTCCTTTGAAGATGTGATCATGCACTTTTGGAGTCTCAACTCAGACTATACTTTCTTGAGGTTATTTTAGAATGAATTTATTTGAGGAATTAGTGATGTATATTTGTGAATGGAATGAAGTGTGGTATAACATGTGAGTATTTCTACTATTTGGGATTGCTATATTATTAATGGATGTTTTGGAGTTTTGATCTTTAAACCTTGGAGATAATTGGAGTGATTCCTGACTAAAGTTACTTTATTCGAAGATGTAATTGTTGGGAGATAGAATTATTTGAGGAAATAAGTATGCATTTTGGTGACTGAACATTTATTTGCCTACATTGAGCTATTGAGTTCTAGGTGGTATGACTTTCTAAATTGTTGATTGAGGATTCGCTTGTGTTATAATGGGTTAATATGAATCTGTATTGTGTTATTAGATTTTGGAGTCTTCATTAGTGAATCGTGTTGGGTAATCGGTTATTTATCTTGTTTAGTGATTGGTCTGGTACGGAATATAAATTTTGGAGTGATTTATCTTGTTTGGTGATTGTTATGACTCCTTAGGTTCTCTAGATCTCCTTAGTGTCTTGTTTTGGAGGAAGATAGATTGTAGGATTTGACTTGTTGGTATTTAAATGTGTAGGTGGGACATCCTTCTTGTGCTTCATAATTCTATTAGTCTTATTTTTCTTTTCTACTATATTCTCACTTATTTGAGAGAGTGTTACACTTTTCTATCATATCAATTGCTTCTTGAAAGTTTTGCTTATTGGATTAATGGATCCTATACTCATTTGACATTGTTTCTATTATTAACATTCATATTTGCTTCTTATAGCAATGCCGTTTATTGGAGTTAAGGTTTGAAACTTCTATATTTCATTCTATATCTCTAGCCATTGATTTCAATATTTCATTTCATCCTATTACTATTCATTTGAAAGTAATTTTTCCTTTGGTATACCCTTTTACTTGTTCGAATTTCACTTGCTTGATGTACTCCCTACCTAAGTACATGATTGTCATTCTTGTTGATCCTTGTTGATCCTATTGTTTTATTATTAAATGATGAGCCATTACTTTGCTTGTAATTGCTCATTTAATACTCAGCACTATCCTTTCTTATTTATTCTTCTTTGGTTATTGCGTGCTGAGATACTCATTATCTTGACACTCATATTTTCTATTGAATTAATCATCTCTTATTTCTTAATTTCATTTCACCTCAAGTACAACCTACTTGTTGGTTCCTTGAACAATCATCGAGAATTGAAATGTCTACTTGTTTAGGAATTTTGTTCAACAAACTCAGCACTGTTTTGACTCGTCATCATCCTTTGTTCGTACTTATTTAACTGATAGGTGCCGAGACATTTCTTATCTTAGTTATCATGCTTCCTTATTAAACTATTAACCTCTTGATTCTCTAACGTGTTTGACTCTTGTTCACCTGATTGTTGGCTCGAATATGATTTTTCATATTCGTATTTCCTTGTAAATTTCATAAGAGCCATTTTTCTGACAAATGTCACTTTTGAGATATTTCCTTGACCAATAATCATTCATGTTATGGTGAATGAGTTTTTAAACCCTCGGGGTGTTCATAGAGTTCTTTTGTGTAGTAGGGGATGATTGATAATTAGTGGTGTCATGCTAAGACATTGGAGTTGCGATTTCTTTCATATGCAATATGATATTAGGTGGGAGAGAATTATGAATTGAAGATTATCTTGGAATTATGATCATCAACTTGCAGTCAACAGAGTTTGTTCTTTTGAGCTCTTTGGTTAGGTGTCATCCTAAAAAATAAATGAGAACTAAGAGAAGTATTGTTAAGTGTAATGATTAAAGATTTAATTGTCTGCCAGTTAGAGAATTGCGTGGATGCAATTGTTTTAAGGAGGGGAGAATGTGAAACCCCAGTTTTCGTCTTTACCTCGATTTACGTGTCTTTGCCTCGATTTACGTAATTTGACCTGTTTATGTGTTATATGAGTTAGAATGTGCTAAATATGTGATTTATATTCCTAATACATGCTAAGTGTGCATTCATGAAATTTTCATAAAAAACGGAATCAGAAATTTTATCGACGATTTTTATGAATAGTATTTTGAACACCTGTCCGCTAAAATTTTTACAGTGGTGTTTTAAATGTCTTAAAACCTAGTCCTCTATCATTAATAGACCCATGTTTGATAAAAATTGATTCTGAAACTGAATAGTAATTTAAATAGACTTTTCGGGCAAAAAGTAGCATTTTTTAGCCAAATAGTGATTTCTTCTAAACCCGATTCTTGCATTGACTTTCGTTGACATAGTATATATTAATATCAATGTATTTATATGTGGTATTAAATGATTTTAGATTAATTGTGCATTCAAAAGACATTTGAAAACAAATAATATGTCTTTTCGCATTCTTTTGCAAAAATAGCGTTTTTAGCCGACTCGGGTGAAATTGTTTGAATGTAAAAATTCTTGTCAACTAAAAATAAACAACTTTAGATAGTTTAGGTGTTGCATAATTAATTTGAGCAAAAGTAGTCAAGAAAATGAATTAAAAGACAAGAAAACATAAAAAATAATTAGTTTCCACCTTTGACGTTCTTTTATTTGTTTGACATTTGCTTAATATATCATCAACATACATCAAAAGCTCACAAAACACACTCATTTTACACACACATTACCGAAATTCCAAGGGGAGGCAAAAAGAAGGCATTTTAAAGGTTTTTCAAAGCATTTTTCACATAGATTTTGCAATTCAAGTCCAAATCACTTCATTCAAAGCTTGATTTCACTTGTTGGGCATCCATTCTACACATTTCTTGCATCAAAACACATCAAAGGTGAGAGAAAAATTCTAGATCTCAAAAGTCATATTTTATGTTTTTGCTCATAACTGCATTTTGAGCCGTTAGAATGTTAATTTGAAGTTATATTATTGCTCAGCGCATGCTAGGGATCGTTTATGCGTATTACTATGAGATTTGAACCATTGTAGCGAAATTATTTATTTTTGGGTATTAAAAGTCGATTAATTAGCCATTTGAGGTTTATCTTGAGTTGTTGTGGTTGGAATCAATTGCTGTCGATTTCTAAAAGTTTGTTAATTACGTGGTAATGCCGTTATAATGCTGAATTTTTGATTGCGATATTTGGGTGAAAATCCAAAAATTTTAGCCTAGGTGCATTGAGGTTTTAGGGATGTTGGGCTTGATTTTGATGTGTCTTGGTTGGTTTCCAAGAGGGCTAATGTAATTGATTGAATGGGTGAGTGTTAGAAACTGATTCAGAGTTGTTTGGATTAGTAGAATGTAAGATATGATTATTTGAAGTTTAGGTTGTCTTTCTTTAAATTGTTGAATTGAGCCTTAGTTGATTTGGTGGTATTTGAGTGATTTAATTGTGAGTTGTTGATGGTTAGACTAGGGTTAGATTACGTGTTTAATGCATGTTAAGTTGGATGGCCTACTTTGTCATCTAACTTAGTTGTTTGTTGTTTAATTGATTACTTGATGTTATATTGATGGCAACTGATGATAATTGATTGATGATTGATGAACCGAGAGATAGGAAATTCTGCTAGATTGTCCTCCTGTGATGTGATGTTTATTATTTTTGCTAAGTCTTGGTATATATGTACCACCTCTCAGGCAGCATCGGGCTGTCGGGTTGATAATGGCATGACTACCAGAGGCTACCCCCAGCACGCATGACGAAGGTGTCATGGAGGGAGGGGCTAGTGAGGTACCTTGGGGACATGAGTAATGGGGAGTTACAAGAAGAATGGTTGAATCATGATGACGTTTGGAGCTATACCAACTAGAGTATCCTTTATTGATTGGTCATTATAGTTATGTGTTTATATTGTTATTAATGTTTTATTGCGTGTTTACTGCTCAAAGGATCATTTCCAAGGAGTATAGTAAATACTGTTAGAGATATGTCGGATTCTCACTGAGCTTTATTTATATAAGCTCACTCTCTATTATTGCATGCATACTGGTGTTACAGAACAGGATTACGAGTACTTGCCTCCAGAAGGGGATAATGTGCCGTATGTGGACGAGTCCTATGTGCCAGAGTCTTGTTCTTGATGCTTGAGATGTTGTATACTCTATTATCTTGTATATTAAACTAGTTGTCTTTTATTTACTTTGTAGTTTATGATGTATAAGTTATAGTAAAGATAATGAACTAAATGATGCTAACTTAGTTGTCTTTCTTTTGTTATAATTAGGTTGCTAAGTTGGTTTATAATCTATTTTGAGATGTATGTTAAAGTTAAGGTATTATGTTGGAACGGAGGCGTATAACTAAGAATGATTATTGTATAATATGGTTATGTTGTATGTTGTTAAGGGTATTAAGGAATTGATTGTTGTTTGGTTGAGGAGTTTGATTGTATGATGTTCTGAGAGGTTGGTTTAGAGCCTCGGTGTCTTAATTACTGTAGTTATACTGCCGAAATTCCGTTGCGTCCTGATTGATCATAGGTGGGGTCGAGTTGGGACGTGACATGGGGCTTGGGACCAGGCCTCCATTGCTCCGGTGCCCATAGCTTTTGATCTGTAAGGAGTTACGCGGCGCACAACATACCGTTATAAAGCTCTCCGAGACTACAACAGGGCATTAAGCCTGCTTGGCTGCGCATGTTTTCAGAGCCCAAAATCAAACATTTTCATCAGTGTCGAGACATTTTACTTCTTTTGTACTGTTTCTCCGTCCCGGATCATACGTCGTGAGCCGCGAAAAGGACGACTACCTAATCTATCACATTTCTATTACCGAATCCGACGACACCTTGGGCAAGATGACTTCGATTCACGTAGAGGCTTGGGCCGCAAACCGAGGGCGTGGGGCTTAGGACCAAGTCTCCGTCGCTCCGGTGCCCATAACTTTTAATTCGTAAGGAGTTACACGACGCACAGCATACCGTTGGAAATCTCTCTGAGAGCTCTACGACAGGGCCAGCAAGCCTGCTCGGCTTCGCATGTTTTCAAAGCCCAAAATCGAACGTTTTCATCAATTTCGGGACACTTTTCTTATTTTGCGCTGTTTTTGGGTCCCGGATTGTACGTCGTTACACGCGAAATTGACGACAACCTAATCCATCACATTTCTATTACCGAATCCCACAGCACCTTGGGCAAGACAACTTCACTTCACGTAGAGGCTGGGCCCACAAAACGAGTGCGAGGGGCTTGGGACCAGGTTTCCGTCGCTCCGGTGCCCATAACTTTTTATCCGCAAGGAGTTACGGGGCGCACAATATACTGTTGTAGAGCTCTCCGAAAGATCTACGATGGGGCAAAAAGCCTGCTCTACTGCGCCTATTTTTGGAGACCAAAATCGAATGTTTTCATTAGTTTGGGGACACTTTTCTTGTTTTGTGCTGTTTTTCCGTCCCGGATTGTACGTCATGAGCCTTGAAAAGGACGACAACCAAATCCATCACATTTCTATTACCGAATCCTACGCCACCTTGGGCAAGACAACTTCACTTCACGTAGAGGCTGGGCCCGTAAACCGAGGGCGTAGGGCATGGGACCAGGTCACTGTCGCTCCGGTGCCCATAACTTTTTATCCGTAAGGAGTTACACGGTGCACAGCATACCGTTGGAAAGCTCTCCGAGAGCTCTACGACGGGGGTAGCTAGCCTACTTAGCTGTGCCTCTTTTCGGAGCCCAAAATTGAACGGTTTCATCAGTTTCTGGATACTTTTCTTCTTTTGCGAAGTTTTTTCGTCTCGAATCGTACGTCGTGAGCCGCGAAAAGGACGACATCCTAATCCATCACATTTCTATTACCGATACCATGGCACCTTGGGCAAGACAACTTCACTTCATGTAGAGGCTGGGCCCGCAAACAGATGGCGTGGGGCTTGGGACCAGGTCTCCGTCGCTCCGGTGCCCATAACTTTTGATCCGTAAGGAGTTACGCGGCGCACAGCATACCGTTGGAAAGCTCTCTGAGAGCTCTACAATATGACAACAAGCCTGCTCGGTTGCGCCAATTTTTGGAGATCAAAATTGAATGTTTTCATTAGTTTCGGGACACTTTTCTTCTTTCGTGTTAATTTTTCGTCCCGGATCGTACGTCGGGAGCCGCGAAAAGGACAACAACCTAATCCATCGCATTTCTATTACCAAATCCCATGCCACCTTGGGCAAGACAACTTCGCTTCACTTATGGGTCCGCAAATTGAGGGCATGGTGCATGGGACCAGGTCTCCGTCGCTCCGATGCCCATAACTTTTTATCCGTAAAGAGTTATGTGGCGCACAGTATACCGTTGGAAAGCTCTCTGAGAGATCTACGACAGGCGCAACAAGCTTGCTCGGCTGCGCCTATTCTCGTAGTCCAAAATTGAACGTTTTCATTAGTTTAGGGATATTTTTCTTCTCTTACGCTGTTTCTCCGTCTCGGATCGTACGTCGTGAGCCGCGAAAAGGACGACAACCAAACATGGAGGGCATTACAAGGCCCTACAATGCATCGATATCACATCTTGCGAGGATGCTACATTGTTGAAGCGGATGGGTTGTCGTTAAGCTCATTGGGCCTTTTGAATTTCCCATCTCTCTAGGCTGGGACTGTGAATCGTCAACACATAAGGGATTTGCATCCTCAACATGACGGGTGCGATCATACCAGCACTAATGCACCGGATCCCATCAGAACTACAAAATTAAGCGTGCTTGGGCGAGAGTAGCACTAGGATAGGTGACCCTAGGGGAAGTCCTCGTGTTGTACCCCCCTTTTCAATTTTTTTTGCCTCGGTTAGTCTTGCGAAGGTACTTTATCCATCACATTTTTATTACCGAATCCTACGGCACCTTAGACAAGAAAACTTCGCTTCTTGTGGAGGCTGGGCCCGCAAACCGAGGGCTTGGGGTCTATGACTAGGTCTCTGTCGTTCCGGTGCCCATAACTTTTGATCCGTAAAGAGTTACGCGGCACATAGCATACTGTTGGAAACCTCTCGGAGAGCTCTACGATGGGGATGACAAGCCTGCTTGTCTGCGCCTATTTTCGGAGCCCAAAATTGAATATTTTCATTAGTTTTGGGCCACTTTTCTTTTTTTTGCGCTATTTTTCTGCCACGGATCGTCCGTCATGAGCCACGAAAAGCACAACAACCTAACTCGCTAGACATTACAAGGCCCTACAACGCGTCAATATCTCGTCTTCTGAGGATGCTGCGTTGTTGAAGCGGATGGGTTGACGTTAAGCCCATTGGGACTTTTGAATGGGCCATCTCTCTGGGCTGAGACTGTGAACCGTTAACACAAATGGGATTTGCGCCCTCAACATGATGGGTGCGATCATACCAGTACTAATGCACCGCATCCCATCAGAACTCCGAAGTTTAGCGTGCTTGGGCGAGAGTAGTACTAGGAAAGGTGACCCCTTGGAAAGTCCTCGTTTTGCACCCCCCTTTTCAATTTTTTTTGCCCCGGTTAGCCTTTCCAAGATGCTTTATCCATCATATTTCTAATACTGAATCCGACGGCACCTTGGGCAAGACTACTTCGCTTCACGTAGAAGCTGGGCCCACAAACCGAGGGCTTGGGGCCTATGACCAGGTCTTTGTCGCTTCGGTGCCCGTAACTTTTGATTCGTAAGGAGTTATGCGGGGCACAACATACCGTTGGAAATCTCTCCGAGAGCTTTACGATAGGGGCAACAAGGCTAATCTCATGCGCCTATTTTCGGAGCGCAAAATCGAACATTTTCATCAGTTTTGGGATACTTTTCTACTTTTGCGCTGTTTTTCTGTCCCGGATCGTACGTCGTGAGCCGCGAAAAGGAACACAACCTAATCCATCACATTTCTATTATTGAATCCCATGGCACCTTGGGCAAGACAACTTCGCTTCACGTAGAGGTTGGGCTTACAAACCGAGGGCGTGGGGCTTGGGGCCAAGTCTCCGTCGCTCTGGTGCCCATAACTTTTGATCCGTAAGGAGTTACGCGGCGCATAGAATACCGTTGGAGAGCCAACTTGCTCGGCTACGCCAGTTTTCGGAGCCCAAAATCAAACGTTTTCATCAGTTCTGAGACACTTTTCTTCTTTTGCGCTATTTTTTCATCCCGGATCGTACGTCGTGAGCCCCGAAAAGGAAGACAACCAAATCTATCACATTTTTATTACCGAATCCCACGCCACTTTGGGCAAGACAACTTCGTTTCACGGAGAGGCTGGGCCCGCAAATTGAGGGCGTGGGGCTTGGGACCAAGTCTCTGTCGCACCGGTGCCCATAACTTTTTATCTGTAAGGAGTTACGCGGCGAACAACATACCGTTGGAAAGCTCTCCGAGAGCTCTACGACTGGACAGCAATCCTGCTCAGCTGCGGTTGTTTTAGGAGCCCAAAATCTAACATTTTCATCAGTTTCGAGACATTTTTCTTCTTTTGCGCTATTTTTCATCCCGGATCGTACGTCGTTAGTTGCCAAAAAGGACGACAACCTAATCTATGACATTTCTATTACCTAATCCCACTGCATCTTGGGCATGACAACTTCGCTTGACGTTGAGCCTGGGCCCGCAAACTGAGGATGTGGGGCTTGGGACCAGGTCTCCGTCGCTCCGGTGCCCATAACTTTTGATCTATAAGGAGTTACACGCCACACAACATACCATTGGAAAGCTCTCCGAGAGCTCTACGTCGAGCACAGCAAGCATGCTCATCTACGCCTATTTTTGGAGCCCAAAATCGAATGTTTTCATCAGTTTTGGAACACTTTTCTTCTTTTGCACTATTTTTCCGTCCCGGATCGTACGTTGTGAACCACAAAAAGGATGACAACCTAGTCCATCCAATTTCTATTACCTAATCCCACGGCACCTTCGGCAAGATAACATCACTTCACGTTGAGGCTGGGCCTTCAAACCGAAGGCGAGGGGCTTGGGACCAGGTCTCCGTCGCTCCGGTGCTCATAACCTTTGATCTGTACGGAGTTACGTGGCGCACAGCATACCGTTGGAAAGCTCTCCAAGTGCTTTACGATTGGGTAGCAAGCCTTCTCAGCAATGCATGTTTTTGGAGCCCGAAATCGAACATTTTCATAAATTTTGAGAAACTTTTCTTCTATTGCGCTATTTTTCCATCCCGAATTGTACGTCGTGAGCCGCGAAAAGGATGACAACCAAATCCATCACATTTCTATTATCGAGTCCCACGCTACCTTGGGTAGGACAACTTCCCTACACGTGGAGGCTAGGCTCGCAAACTGAGGGCGTGGGGCTTGGGTCCAGGTCTCCATTGCATCGGTGCCCATAACTTTTTATCCGTAGGGAGTTGCGCGCCGCCCAGCATACCGTTGGAAAGCTCTTTGAGAGCTCTACAACAAGGCAGTAATCTTGCTCGGCTGCGCATATTTTCGGAGCCCAAAATCGAACATTTTCATCAGTTTCAAGACACTTTTCTTCTCTTGCGTTGTTTTTCCGTCCCAGATCGTACGTCGTTAGCCGCGAAAAGGATGACAACCTAATCCATGACATTTCGATTACCGAATCCCACGGCACCTTGGGCAAGACAACTTCGATTCACGTAGAGTTTGGGCCCACAAACTGAGGGCGTGGGGCTTGGGACCAAGCCTCCGTCGATCCGGTGCCCATAACTTTTGATCCGTAAGGAGTTACGCAGCGCACAGCATACCGTTCGAAAGCTCTTTGAGAGCTCTATGACAGGGCAACAAGCTTGCTCCGCCGCGCATGTTTTTAGAGCCCAAAATCGAACATTTTCTTCAATTTCGGGACACTTTTCTTCTTTTGCGCTATTTTTTCATCCCGGATCGTACGTTGTGAGCCGCAAAAAGGACGACAAACTAATCCATTGCATTTCTATTACCGAGTCCCACGGCACCTTAGGAAAGACAACTTCGTTTCACGTAGAGGCTGGGATGCAAACCGAGGGCGTAGGGCTTGGGGCCAGGCCTCTGTTGCGATGCCCATAACTTTTGATGCGTAAGGAGTTGTGAGGCACACAGCATACCGTTGGAAAGCTCTCTGAGAGCTCTACGACAGGGCAACAAGCCTGCTCGGTTGCGCATATTTTCAGACCCCAAAATCGAACGTTTTCATTAGTTTTGGTACACCTTTCTTCTTTTGCGCTGTTTTCATCTCGGATCGTACGTCGTCAGCTGCGAAAAGGACGACTGCCTAATCCATCACATTTCTATTATCGAATCCCACGGCACCCTGGACAAGACAACTTCGCTCCACGTAGAGGCTGGCCCCGTAAACCGAGGGCGTGGGGCTTGGGGCTTGGGACCAGGTCTCCGTCACTCATTTGCCCATAACTTTTGATCCGTAAGGAGTTACGCGGCGCACAGTATACCGTTGGAAAGCTCCCTGAGAGCTTTACGATGGTGGTTTCAAGCCTGCCTGGCTGCGCCTATTTACGAAGCCCAAAATCAAAGGTTTTCATTAGTTTCGGGACACTTTTCTTCTTTTGCACTGTTTTTCCATCCCGGATCATACGTCGTGAGCCGCAAAAAAAGATGACAACCTAACTCGTTAGGCATTAGAGGGGCCTACAACATGTTGATATCACGTCCTGCGTGGATGCTACGTTGTTGAGGCAGATGGGTTGTCTTTAAGCCTATTGGGCCTTTTGAATGGGCTATATCTCTAGGCTGGGACAATGAACCGTCAACACATAAGGGATTTGTGGCCTCAACATGACGGGTGCGATCACACCAGCACTATGCACCGGATCCCATCAAAACTCCGTAGTTAAGTGTGCTTTGGCTAGAGTAGTACTAGGATAGGTGACCCCCTAGGAAGTCCTCGTGTTGCACCCACCTTTTCAATTTTTTTTGCCCCGGTGAAGCTAGCCAAGATGCTTTATCCATCACATTTCTATTAACGAATCCTACGGTTCCTTGGGCAAGACAACTTCAGTTCACGTAGAGGCTGGGCCCGCTAACCGAGGATGTAGGGCTTGTGACCAAGTCTCCGTCGCACCGGTGCCCATAACTTTTGATTTGTAAGGAGTTGCGAGATGCACAGCATAACATTGAAAAGCTCTCTGAGAGCTCTACGATGAGGACAACAATTCTACTTTGCTGTGCCTATTTTTGAAAACCAAAATTGAAAGTTTTCATCAGTTTTGGGACACTTTTCTTCTTTTGCACTATTTTTTCCGTCTTGGATCGTACGTCGTGGGCCTCAGAATAGAAGAGAACCTAACTCTCGGGACATTAGAAGGCCCTACAACACGTCGTTATCACATCTTGCGAGGATACTGCGTTGTTGAAGCAGATGGGTTATCGTTAAGCCCATTGGGCCTTTTAATGGGCCATCTCTCTGGACTGGGACTGTGAACCGTCAAGACATAAGGTATTTGTGCCCTCAACATGATGGGTGCGATCATACCAGAACTAATGCACCAAATCCCATCAGAACTCCGAAGTTAAGCGTGCTTGGGTGAGAGTAGTACTAGTATGGGTGACCCCTTGGGAAGTCCTTGTGTTGCACCCTCATTTTCAATTTTTTTTGCCCTGGTTAGGCTTGCCAAGATGCTTTATCCAACACATTTCTATTACCAAATCCCACGTCACCTTGGGTAAGACAACTTCCCTTCACGTAGAGGCTGGGCCCGAAAACCGAGGGCGTAGGGCTTATGACCAAGCCTCCATCGCACCGGTGCCCATAACTTTTGATCCGTAAGGTGTTACGTAGCACACAGCATACTGTTGGAAAGTTCTTCGAGAGCTCTACGATGGTGATAGCAAGACTAATCTGCTGCGCCTATTTTCAGAGCCCAAAATTGAACGTTTTCATTAGTTTTGGGTCACTTACCTTCTTTTGTGCTATTTTTCCGTCCCAGATCGTACGTCGTGAGCCGCAAAAAGGATGACAACCTCACTCTCGGGATATTAGAGGGCCCTACAATGCGTTGATATCACATCTTACATGGATGCAGCGTTGTTGAAGTGGATAGGTTGTCGTTAAGCCCATTGGGTCTTTTGAATGGGTTATCTCCCTGGGCTGGGACTATGAATCGTTAACACATAAGGGATTTGTGCCCTCAACATGATGGGTGTGATCATACTAGCACTAATGCTCTGGATCCCATCAAAACTCCGAAGTTTAGCGTGTTTGGGCAAGAGTAGTACTAGGATGGGTGACCCCCTAGGAAGTCCTATTATTGCACCCCCCCTTTTCAATTTTTTTTGCCCCGGTTAGCCTTGCCCAGATGCTTTATCCATCACATTTCCATTATTGAATCCCACGGCACCTTGGGTAAGACAACTCCCCTTCTCGTAAGAGCTGGGCCCACAAACCGAGGGCGTGGGGCTTGTGACCAGGTCTCCATCGCACCGGTGCCCATAACTTTTGATCCATAAGGAGTTACGCGGCGTAGAGCATACCGTTAGAAAGCTCTCCGAGAGTTCTACGATGTTGGTAGCAAGCCTGCTCGGCGGCGCCTGTTTTCAGAGCCCAAAATTGAACGTTTTGATCAGTTTTGTGCCAGTTTTCTACTTTTTGTGTTATTTTTTTGTCTCGGATCATACGTCGTGAGCCGCAAAAAGGATGACAACCTAACTCTCGGGATATTAGAGGGCCCTACAACATGTCGATATCACGTCTTGCGTGGATGCTGCGTTGTTGAAGCATATGGGTTATCGTTAAGCCCATTGGGACTTTTGAATAGGCCATCCCTCCCGGCTGGGACTGTGAACCGTCAACAAATAAGGGATTTGTGGCCTCAACATGACGGGTGTGATCATACCAAAACTAATGCATCGGATCCCATCCAAACTCTGAAGTTAAGCGTGCTTGGTCGAGAGTAGTACTAGGATGGGTGACCCCTTGGGAAGTCCTCGTGTTGCGCCCCACTTTTCAATTTTTTTTTGCACCGGTTAGCCTTGCCAAGTTGCTTTATTCATCACAATTCTATTAACGAATCCCATGGCACCTTGGGCAAGACAACTTTGCTACACGCAGAGGCTGGGCCTACAAACCGAGGGTGTGGGGCTTGTAACTAGGTCCCCGTCGTTCCGGTGCCCATAACATTTGATCTAGAAGGAGTTACGCGACGCACAGCATACCGTTGGAAAGCTCTCTGAGAGCTCTACGGTGTGCGCAACATGCCTGCTTGGCTGCCCCTATATTTGGAGCCCAAAATCAAACATTTTCATCAGTTTAGGGCCACTTTTCTTCTTTTGCGCTGTTTTTCCATCCCGAATCGTACGTCGTGAGCTTTTAAAAGGATGACAACCTAAGTCACAGGATATTAGAGGGGCCTACAACGCGTAGATATCACGTCTTGTGAGGGTACTGCGTTGTTGAAGTGGATGGGTTGTCGTTAAGCCCATTGGGCCTTTTGAATGAGCCATCTCTTTGGGCTGGGACTGTAAACCATCAACACATAAGGGATTTGTGTCCTCAACATGACGGATGTGATCATACCACTACTAATACACCGTATCCCATCAGAACGCTGAAATTAAGTGTGTTGGGCGAGAGTAGTACTAGGATAGGTGACCCCCCGGGAAGTCCTTGTGTTGCACCCCCCTTTTCAATTTTTTTTCCCCGGTTTGGCTTGCCAAGATGCTTTATCCATTACTGAATCCTACGGCACCATGGGCAAGACAACTTCGCTGCACGTAGAGGCTGGGCCCACAAACCGGGGGCATGGGGCTTGTAACCAGTTTTCGTCGCACCAGTGCCCATAACTTTTGATCCGTAAGGCGTTACGCGTTGCATAACATACAGTTGGAAAGCTCACCGAGAGCTCTACGACGGTGGCAACAAGCTTGCACCGTTACTTTTCTTCTTTTGCCCTATTTCTCCTTCCCGGATCTTACGTCGTGAGCTGCGAAAAGGACGATAACCTAACTCTCGGGACATTAGAGGGCCCTACAACGCGTCGATATCACATCTTGCGAGGATGCTGTGTTGTTGAAGTGGATAGGTTGTCGTTAATCCCATTGGGCCTATTGAATGGGCCATCTCTCAGGGCTGGGACAGTGAACTGTCAATACATAAGGGATTTGTTCCCTCAACATGACGGGTAGGATCATACCAGCACTAATGCACCGGATCCCATTAGAACTCCGAAGTTAAGCGTGCTTGGGCGAGAGTAGTACAAAGATGGATGACCCCCTAAGAAGTCCGCGTGCTGTACCACCCTTTTCAATTTTTTTTTGCCCTAGTTTGCCTTGCCAAGATGCTTTATCCATCACATTTCTATTATCGAATCCCACGGTACCTTGGGTAAGACAACTTCGCTTTACGTAGAGGCTGGGCTCGTAAACCGAGGGAGTAGGGCTTGTGACCTGGTCTCCGTCGCTCCGGTGCCCATAACTTTTGATTCGGAAGGAGTTACGCGATGCACAGCTTACCGTTGGAAAGCTATTTGAGAGCTCTACGACGGCGCAACAAACCTGCTCAGCTGCGTTTGTTTTCGCATCGCAAAATAGTTCGTTTGCATAAGTTTCGGTCAACTTTTCTTCTTTTACTATGTTTTTCCGTCCCGGATCGTATGTCATGAGCGGCAAAAAGCACAACAACCTAACTCACGGGATACTAGTGGGCCCTACAACGCGTCGATATCACGTCTTACGAGGATGCTTCGTTGTTGAAGAGGACGGGTTATCGTTAAGCCCATTGGGCCTTTTGAATGGGCCATCTCTTTGGGCTGGGACTGTGAACCGTCAACACATAAGGGTTTTGTGCCCTAAACATGACGGTGCGATCATACCAGTACTAATGCACCGGGTCCTATAAGAACTCTGAAGTTAAGCGTGCTTGGGTGAAAGTAGTACTAGGATAGGTGACCCCCTAGGAAGTCCTCGGGTTGCACCCCTCTTTTAAATTTTATTTGCTCCGGTTAGACTTGCCAAGCTGCTTTATCTATCACATTTCTATTACCGAATCCCACGGCACCTTGGGCAAGACAACTTCAATTCACATAGAGGCTGGGCCCGCAAACCGAGGGCATGGTGCTTATGACCAGGTATCCGTCGCTCTAGTGCCCATAACTTTTGATCCGTAAGGAGTTACGCGGCGCACAGCATATTGTTGGAAAGCTCTACAATAGCTCTACGACGAAAGCAGTTGGCTTACTCGGTTGCGCCTGTTTTCGGAGCCCAAAATCGAACGGTTTCATCAATTTTGGGCCACTTTTCTTCTTTTACGCTATTTTTCAGTCCCGGATCGTACGTTGTGAGCCGCGAAAAGGATGACAACCTAACTCTCGGGACATCAGAGGGGCCGACAATGAGTCAATATCATGTCTTACGAAAATGATGCGTTGTTGAAGCGGATGGATTGTCGTTAAGCCCATTGGGACTTTCGAATAGGCCATCTCTCTAGACTGGGACTGTGAACCATTAACACATAAGGGTTTTGTGCCCACAACATGACGGGTGTGATCATACCAGCACTAATACACCGGATCCCATCAGAACTCCGAAGTTAAGCGTGCTTGGGCGAGAGTAGTACTAGGATGGGTGACCCCTAGGGAAGTCCTCATGTTGCACCCCCCTTTTCAATTTTTTTTGCTCTGGTTAGCTTTGCCAAGATGCTTTATCCAACACATTTCTATTACTGAATCCCACAGCACATTGGGCAAGACTACTTCGCTTCACGTAGATGCTGGGCCCGCAAACCGAGGGCGTGGGGCTTGTGACCAGGTCTCTGTCGTTTCGGTGCCCATAACTTTTGATCCGTAAGGAGTTACACAGTACACAACTTACGGTTGGAAAGCTCTATGAGAGCTCTACGATGGGGGCATCAAGCTTGCTCAGCTGCGCCTAATTTCGCAGCCCAAAATTGAACATTTGCATCAGTTTCGGTTCACTTTTCTTCTTTTGCGTTGTTGTTCTGTCCTGAATCGTACGTCATAAGCCACGAAAAGGATGACAACCTAACTCACTGGACATTAGAGGGCCCGACAACGCGTTGATATCACGTCTTGCGATGATGGTGTGTTATTGAAGCGGATGGGTTGTCGTTAAGCCCATTGGGCCATTTGAATGGGCCATCTCTCAAGTTCTGGACTGTGAACCGTCAACACATCAGGGATTTGTACCCTCACCATGACGGGTGCTATCATACCAGCACTAATGCACCGGATCCCATCAGAACTCCGAAGTTCAGCGTGCTTGGGCCAGAGTAGTACCTGGACGAGTGACCCCTTGGGAAGTCCTCGTGTTGCACCCCCGCTTTTCAATTTTTTTTGCCCCAGTTAGGCTTTTCAAGATGCTTTATCCACCACATTTCTATTACCGAATCCCATGGCACCTTGGGCAAGATGACTCCGCTTCACATAGAGGCTGGGCCTGCAAACCAAGGGAGTGGGGCTTGTGCCCAGGTCTCCGTCGCTCCGGTGCCATAAATTTTGATCCGAAAGGAGTTACGTGGCGTACAACATACCGTTGGAATGCTCTACAAGAGCTCTACGGCGGGGGCAGTAGGCCTGCTCGGCTGCGCCTGTTTTCGAAGCCCAAAATCGAACGGTTTTAATAGTTTCGAGCCACTTTGCTTCTTTTGCGGTGTTTTTCGGTCCCGGATCGTAAGTTGTGAGTCGCAAAAAGGACGACAACCTAACTCTTGGGACATTAGAAGGGCCTACAATGTGTCAATATCATGTCTTGCGAGGATGCTGCGTCGTTGAAGCGGATAGGTTGTCGTTAAGCCCGTTGGGCCTTTTGAATGGGCCATCTCTTTAGGCTGGGACTGTGAACCATCAACACATAAAGGATTTGTGCCCTCAACATGACGGGTGCGATGATACCAGCACTAATGCACCGGATCCGATCAGACCTCTGAAGTTAAGCATGCTTGGGCGAGAGTAGTACTAAGATGGGTGACCCCCTAGGAAGTTCTCGTGTTGCACCCCCCTTTTCAATTTTATTTGCCCCAGTTAGCCTTGCCAAGATGTTTTGTCCATCATGTTTCTATTACCAAATCCCACGGCACCTTGGGCAAGACAACTTGGCTACACGTAGGGGTTGGGCCCGTAAACCGAGGGCGTGGGGCATGTGACCAGGTCTCCGTCGATACAGCGCCTGTAACTTTTGATCCGCAAGGAGTTACGCGGCGCACAACATACCGTTGGAAAGCTCTACAAGAGGTCTATTGCTAGGGCAGTAGGCCTGCTCGGCTGCGCCTGTTTTCAGTCCCAAAATTGAACAGTTTCATTAGTTTCTGGCCACTTTTCTTCTTTTGCGCTATTTTTCCCTCCCGGATCGTACGCGTGAGCCGCGGAAAGGACGACAACCTAACTCTCGGGGCATTAGAGGGTCCTACAATGCGTCGGTATCACGTCTTGCAACAATGCTACATTGTTGAAGCAGATGGGTTGTCGTTAAGCCCATTGGGCCTTTTGAATGGGCCATCTCTCTAGGCTGGGACAGTGAACCGTCAACACATAAGGGATTTGTGCCCTCAACATGACGGGTGCAATCATACCACGATTAATGCACCGGATCCCATCGGAACTCCAAAGTTAAGTGTGCTTGGGCGAGAGTAGTACTAGGATGGGTGACCCCCTGGGAAGTCCTCGTGTTGCACCCCCTTTTCAATTTTTTTTTGCCCCGGTTAGGCTTGCCAAGATGCTTTATCCATCACATTTCTATTACCGAATCCCACGGCACCTTGGGCAAGACAACTTCGCTTCACGTAGAGGCTAGGCCCGCAAATCGAGGGAGTGGGGCTCGTGACCAGGTCACCGTCGCTCCGGTGCCCATAACTTTTGATTCGTAAGAAGTTACGCGACGCACAACATACTGTTGGAATGCTCTCCGAGAGCTCTATGACGGGGTAAGCAAGCCTGCTCAACTGTACCTATTTTCGAAACCCAAAATTGAACATTTTCATCAGTTTCGGGCTACTTTTCTTCTTTTGCGCTATTTTTCAGTCTCGAATCTTATTTCATGAGCCATGAAAAGGATGACATCTTAACTCGCGGGACATTAGAGGGCCCTACAATGCGTCGATATCACGTCTTGCAAGGATGCTGCATTGTAGAATCGGATGAGTTGTCATTAAGCCCATTGTAACTTTTGAATGGGCCATCTCTCTGGGATGGGACTGTGAATTGTCAACACATAAGGGATTTTTGCCCTCAACATGATGGGTGTGATCATACCAGCACTAATGCACCGGTTCCCATCAGAACTCTGAAGTTAAACGTGCTTGGGCGAGATTAGTACTAGGATAGGTGACCCCCTGAGAAGTCCTCGTGTTGCACCCCCCCTTTTCAATTTTATTTGCCCCGGTTAGCCTTGCCAAGATGCTTTATCAATCACATTTATGTTATCGAATCCCACGGCAGCTTAGGTAAGACAACTTCACTTCACATAGTGGCTGGGCCCGTAAACCGAGGCACCGGTGCTTGTGACCAGGTCTCCGTCACTCCGGTTGTAAGGCCCGACCTCGATTTGCGTACGATAACTCGTTTTGTGTGCCTAACCTAGATTTGCGTGCCTTGACCTAGGTTTAAGAATTGTGTTTCGTTTTGTGTACCTTGCATTGAATTACGTGCATTCATTTAGGGTTGTGTGCATTTACTTGGAAAACGTGCATTCGTCTTGTAGTTCGTGCGTTGTCTCGTAGTGCATGCCCTAAATCTAGGAAAGCGTGCCCACACGTTAATCAAGAAAGCATCTTACACGAAGCACTAGATCACCAATTAATCCTACAAACTCCACTAACTAATATTAAAATGCTAAGTCAATGCACTAGAAGACGAAATTACACCAAAAGCTAGACATTCTTTATTCTTTATTCTTTATTCTTTGCATATCCCAAACACACAATAAAATAAGCCTTGAACAAGACAAAAAATTCAGATTTGAACCCATCTTTGGCCGACCACTAGGAGCTTTGAGCATGCAATCCAATTTCAAAATTTATTCCTCAAACATTCTATGACAATTTAATGACACAATGCATAAAAAATTTAACCCAAAACCCTACCCAATGCACCCAAAATCTCGACACATGCATATGCCCATGCTAGGATGATTCAAATTGTGCTTCTTGAAGACACAAATCTGAAATTTACAAGCTCAAGGCCGACATATGCTTCAAACTTTGCAAAACTTTTATTTTTTTTCTTCATTTTCTCTCATTTCCTCTCATTCTTCTCTCTCCCTCTCATTCTTCTCTCTCTCTCTCGGCCTTGGCTGAGTTTCTACACTCCATAGCTTATCTTCATCACTCCATGGTTCATCAAGGCATGCAAGAAGCTAGGGAGCTCGACTAAGCAAGCTAGGTTGCAAGAAACACACATGCAAGCTCTTTGAACCTCCATTTCGGTTTAGGTGAGTTTGTTAGCTTCCATTTCTTTTCTTCTTGTTCTAACCACATGCACCTACTAAGAACATGGTTACTAAGCTAGGAAATTAGAGAGAATCGAGTGGTGTCTCGGCTAAGCAAGGAAAAGAGTCAATCTTGTGCAACCATCAAGAGTCTTGTGCATCTTCTTGTTGTTTTGCTAAGGTGAGGGCTAAAACTTCTTGAAAATCTTTCAAAAAACCACATGCATGCCCTTAAATGTCTATCTTTACTTTTGTACTTTAGATATGTGTGTGTTCATGAGCTTTTATAAACATGCATGGCAAGATTCTTGGCTAGAATGTGATGATAGATGAAATCGTGTATGTGACAGCCTTCTGTCTTGTTGGTACGAGGTGATTTTGGCTAGGTAAATGATGTTAAAAACGTGTAAAAATTAGTAGGTAACTAGTTTTTCCAGTTTTGAACATTTTTCACAGAAATAGGTCAAAGCTAGTTATGACTCTAAGGTCCTCAAAATGGCTAATTATTAAAATGTGTCCAAATCTAGAAAGTCTGGAAAAATGAAGCAGGTTTTGGCAGATTCACTGACCTTGTAGAACGAACCAGTTTTGACACAGTAAATGATATCCGAAATGTATGAAATTTTGTATGCAGATATATTTTTCAGTTCTGGACATTTTTGTCAGAAATGGACTAAGGCTAAATCTGACCCTAAGGCCCTCAAAAATGACAAGAATTGAAATGTGTGCAAATCTGGACAGTTTTGTGTAGTCTCACTGTTTTGGCTATAACTCTTGAATCCGAACTCCAAATGATGCGAGGTTTGTTTCTGAATTTAGTTCACTCCTTAAGATTTAATTTGACATCTTGTTCACTGGAATTGGAGATTGTTTGCTTGTCTTAATGATTGTGAGAAAACAGTCCATTGCAGTGAGGGTTTCACCTATTGATATGCTTAGAAAAATTAATGTAGCTTCCCTTGTTGTATTAAATGCTTGGGATTGTGGCATTTGGATGTTGTGTGGACTGTTTTGAATGCTTGAGGGTGTTTAATTTAATCAATGCATGGCTTGAGCTTAATTACGAGATGACTTGGGGCTTAATCGCACGGGTAAACTCGAATTGAAACCCTAGTAACTAGGTAAACTCGCTAAGTGTTGATCCTATGGATATTGCGTTTGATTATGTGTTTAGTAGGCTGGCCGTTGTTGCCCTTGTAGCCCTAAATATGATTTCGATGATTACATGTTGATAAGTAGGCTTTTCTTGCGCCCGATCCCATGTAGTGTCGTTGCATGATGAATAATCTTATTATTTGATTACGTGAACTTTGAAATGAGTTATATGACTTGATTTACGTGCGTTAGATGGCTGCCCATTTAATGTTCATAGAACTCCATGTGCTTTTCAAGTGAATTTATTTGTCATATCGTGCCTCGCGTGTTTAACTGTTAATGTGAAATCTTATGACTTCTCAGAGGCAATCTACTTTGTTGTCCTCCCAATGTGATATATTAAATGTCATAAATGTGCATTGCATACAAGGTTGCAACCTTTCATTCTGGCGTGGTAGCGTTCATGCACACTGGGCGGTATCTGGCTTGCCGGTGCAACCGTGACTACCATTGTCCAATTCCCTCTCTCGCTTAGAAGCTAGACTTCCTCGGAGAGTTGGGTCGTAGGATTTTGGGGTACATCCGGAGTACACCCATTTGGCGTGATAAGGGGATGAATTGAAGTCGGCCGCAACAACTGATACTGGAATTGAACTGAGAGCAAAAGCTCACCGTATCCTTTTACTATGTGTATAAGTAGTCTCGCTTGGTTCCTAGAGAACCTCGGGGAGGAAAGACGAGTAATTGTGTTTTTTTACTATTATTTTTCATTATGTACTTATTTGCGATATATGACATGCTAGCAAAAGAGTTTTCATAAGTTGAACCGGAAAACGAGTTTCAAAACTTATTTCTCGTTCCCCCTCGCTGAGTTCATAAGGACTCACCCTCTTTTATCATCTCAGGTGAAGAAGACCAAGAACAGGTACCCGAGGACGACGTGCCTAACGATGATTCCTTGGAATGATTGCTTGCCCTACGTGCCTTACGTGACTATGGCCATTTTGTGAACAATATGTTGCTTGAAGACTATTTCATTTCTTATGATGCTTGCTATTGTAATGTAAAAGACCCCCGTTGTAATTTGGGGTCTAATTTTGGCTTGTACTGATAATAACTAGATAGACACTACTATGGTCGTTTTGCTATCGTTATTGGCTAGTATCTATCATAGGATTATGAAGTATTAGGTAAGGATTAAGTAAAATGAACCCATCCAATCTTAAGCAGGTACTCATTGATAAGCTAAGATCAACAGGTACGTTTGTAACAAGGATTAACAAACAAACGAAACATAGTATCACGCTAGGTTATTAATCAAACGAGACTTCGAGATAATTGGTAGGCGTTTCAATTGATGGTAAATAGTAATCTTAGTGGGAAATGGAATCGAGATTACAAATTTTGAGGCGTTTAGAGAATTAGGTCAAACCAAAGTGCCCAATTACAGCCGTTATGCTGCCGATTTTCCGGAGAAAAGGTGGAGTTTAGGCCAAAATGTTAAGTGTTAACCTTTCATAAACGGTTAAGTACGTGATATGACTTGAATGTTTAGATCACACCCTAGTCTAACCTTTATAGGCCGGGTTGGGGCGTGACACCGGTGCCCATAGCTTTTGATCCGAAAGGAGTTACGCGGTGCACATCATACCTTTGGAAAGCTCTCTGAGAGCTCTACAACGGGTGCAACAAACAAGTTCGACTGCGCCTCTTTTTAGAGCCCAAAATCGAACTTTTCATCTATTTTTGGGCCACTTTTCTTCTTTTTATGCTATTTTTTCGACCCGGATCGTATGTTGTGAGCCGCGAAAAAGATGAAAACGTAACTCGCGGGACATTAGTAGGCCCTACAATGCGTCGATATCACGTCTTGCGAGGATGCTGAGTTGTTGAAGTGGATGGGTTGTCGTTCATCCCATTGGACTTTTTCAATAGGCCACCTCTCTGGACTGGGACTGTGAACCGTCAACACATAAGGGATTTGTGCCCTCAACAAGACGGGTGCGATCATAGCAACACTAATGCACCGGATCCCATTAGAACTCTGAAGTTAAGCGTGCTTGGGCGAGAGTAGTACTAGGAAGGGAGACCCCCTGGGTAGTCCTCGTGTTGCACCACCTTTTCAATTTTTTTTGCCACAGTTAGAATTGCCATGATGCTTTATCCATCACATTTCTTTTACCGAATCCCACGGCACCTTGGGCAAAATTAATTCGCTTCACGTAGAGGCTGGGCCCGCAAACCGAGGGTGTAGGGCTTGTGACCAGGTCTCCGTCACTCCGATGACCATAACTTTTGATCTGTAAGGAGTTACGTGGCATACAACATACCGTTGGAAAGCACTCCGAGAGCTCTACGACGGGGTTAGCAAGCCTGCTAAGCTGCGCCTGTTATCGATGCACAAAATTGAACGTTTGCATCAGTTTCGGGCCACTTTTCTCCTTTTATGCTATTTTTCCGTTCCGGATCGTAAGTTTGTGAGCAGCGAAAAGGACGATAACCTAAGTCGCGGGACATTAGGGGCCCTAAAATACGTCGATATTATGTCTTGCGAGGATGCTGCATTGTTGAAGTGGATGGGTTGTCATTAAGCCCATTGGGCTTTTTGAATGGGCTATCTCTCTGGGCTGGGATTGTGAACCGTAAACACATAAGGGATTTGTGCCCTCAACATGTCAGGTGCGATCGTACCAGCACTAATGCACCGGATTCCATCAAAACTCCGAACTTAAGCGTGCTTGGGCGAGAGTAGTACTAGGATGGGTGACCCCTTGGGAAGTCCTCGTGTTGCACCCCTCTTTTCAATTTTTTGTGCCCTGGTTAGCTTTGCCAAGATGATTTATCCATCACATTTGTATTACTGAATCCCACGACACCTTAGGCAAGACAAGTTCACTTCAAGTAGAGACTGGGCCCACAAACCGACGGCGTGGGGCTTGTGACCAGGTCTCCGTCGCTCCGGTGCCCATAACTTTTGAACCGGAAGGAGTTACGCGGCGCATAGCATACCGTTGGAAAGCTCTCCGAGATCTGTACAGTGGAGGCAACAGGTTGCTTGGCTGCGCCTATTTTCGGAGCCCAAAATCGGAAGCTTTCTTCAGTTTCAGGCCACTTTTATGCTATTGTGCTGGTTTTTAGTCCCGGATCGTACGTCGTGGGTCACGAAAAGGACGAAAACCTAACTCTCAGGACATTAGAAGGCCTACAACGCGTCAATAGAACGTCTTTCGAGTATGTTGCGTTGTTGAAGCAGATGGGTTATCGTTAAGCCCATTGGGCCTTTTGAATGGGCTATCTCTCTGGGCTGGGACTGTGAACTGTCAACACATAAGGGATTTATGCCTTCAACATGACGGGTGAGATCATACTAGAACTAATGCGTCGGATCCCATCAGAACTCTGAAGTTAAGCGTGCTTTGGCGAGAGTAGTACAAGGATAGGTGACCCACTGGGAAGTCCTCGTGTTTACCCCCTTTTAAATTTTTTTTGCCCCGGTTAGGGTTGCCAAGATGCTTTATCCAACATATTTCTTTTACCGAATCCCACGGCATGTTGGGCAAGACAACTTCGTATCACATAGATAGGCCCGCAAATTGAGGGCGTAGGGTTTGTGACCGACTCTCCGTCGCACCGGTTCCCATAACTTTTGATCCGTAAGGAGTTTCGCGGCACACAACAAACCGTTGGAAAGCTCTCAAAGAGCTCTACGTCGGTAGCAGCAAGCCTGCTCTGCTGTGCTTGTATTTAGAGCCCAAAATTGAATGTTTTCATTAGTTTTGGGATACTTTTCTTCTTTTTTTCCGTTTTTTGGTCTTGGATCGTACGTCGTGAGCCGCGAAAAGGACAACAACCTAACTCTCGGGACATTAGATGGCCCTACAACGCGTCGATATCACATCTTGCGAGGATGCTGTGTAGTTGAAGTGGATGGGTTGTTGTTAAGCCCATTGGGCCTATTGAATAGGCCATCTCTCTGGCCTGGGACTGTGAACCGTCAACACATAAGGGATTTGTGCAGTCAACATGACGGGTGGGATCATACCAGCACTAATGCACCGGATCCAATCCGAACTTCGAAGTTAAGCGTGCTTGGGCGAGAGTAGTACTAGGATGGGTGACCCCCTAGGAAGACCTCGTGTTGTACCCCATTTTTAAATATTTTTTACCCCGGCTAGATTTACCAAGATGCTTTATGCATCACATTTCTATTATCGAATCCCACGGCAGGTTGAGCAAGACAACTTCACTTCACATAGAGGCTAGGCCCGTAAACCAAGTGCGTGGGGCTTGTAACCAGGTCTCCGTCATATCGCTGGCCATAACTTTTGATCCGTAAAGAGTTATGCGGCGCACAGCATATCGTTAGAAAGCTCTCCGAGAGCTCTACAACGGGGAAAGCAAGCCTGCTTTGCTGCGCCTATTTTTGGAAACCAAAATTGAAAGTTTTCATCGATTTCGGGACACTTTTCTTCTTTTGTACTATTTTTCCGTCGTGGATCGTATGTCGTGAGCCGCGAAAAGGACGACAACTGAACTCGCGGGACATTAGAGAGCACTACAACAAGTCGATATCACATCTTGCGAGGATGCTGCGTTGTTCAAGCAGATGGGTTTTCGTTAAGCCCATTGGGCCTTTTGAATGGGCCATCTCTCTAGGCTGGGACTGTGAACCGTTAACACATAAAATATTTCTGCCCTCAACATGACGGGTGCGATCATACCAACACTAATGCACCGGATTCCATCAGAACTTCGTAGTAAAGCGTGCTTTGGCCAGAGTAGTACTAGGATGGGTGATCCCCTAGGAAGTCCTCGTGTTGTACCCCCATTTTCAATTTTTTTTGCCTCGGTTATCCTTGCCAAGATGCTTTGTCCTTCACATTTCTATTACCGATTCCCACGGCATCTTGGGAAACACTACTTCACTTCACGTAGAGGCTGGGCCCGTAAACCGAGGGTGTGCGGCTTATGACCAGGTCTCCTTCGCTCCGGTGCCCATAACTTTTGATCTGTAAGGAGTTACGCGACGCACACCTTACCCATTGAAATGTTCTCTGAGAGCTCTACGATGGTGTCAGCAAGCCTGCTCAGCGGCGCCTGTTTTCGTAGCCCAAAATCGAATATTTGTATCAGTTTTGGGCCACTTTTCTTCTTTTGCGCTATTTTTCCATCCCGGATCTTACGTCGTGAGACATTAGAGGGCCCCACAACATGTTGATATCATGTCTTGCGAGGATGCTGTGTTGTTGAAGCGGTTGGGTTGTCGTTAAGCCAATTGGGCCTTTTGAATGGGCCATATGTCTGGGCTGGGACTGTGAACCATCAACACATAAGGGATTTGTGCCCTCAACATGATGGGTGCTATCATACCCACACTAATGCACCGGATCCCATCAGAACTCTGAAGTTAAGCATGCTTGGGTGAGAGTAGTACTAGGATGGGTGACCCCAAGGGAAGTCCTCGTGTTGCACCCCCCTTTTCAATTTTTTTCCCCCGGTTAGCCTAGCCAAGATGCTTTATCCATCACATTTCTATTACTGAATCCCACGGCACCTTGGGTAAGACAACTTCGCTTCACGTAGAGGTTGGGCCCGCAAACCGAGGGAGTGGGGCTTATGACCAAGTCTCCATCGCTCCGGTGCCCATAACTTTTGATCCGTAAGGAGTTACGCGTTGCACAGCATACCGTTGGAAAGCTCTCCGATAGCTCTACGATGTGGGTAGCAAGCCTGCTCGGCTGCGTCTATTTTTGGAGCCTAAAATTGAACGTTTTCATTAGTTTTAAGCCACTTTTCTACTTTTGTGGTGTTTTTTGATCCTGGATCATACGTCGTGAGCCGCGAAAGGGATGACAACCTAATTTGAGGGACTTTAGAGGGCCTTACAACGCATCAATATCACGTCTTGCAAGGATTCTGCGTTGTTGAAGTGGATGGGTTGTCGTTAAGCCCTTTGGGCATTTTGAATGGGCCATCTGTCTGGGCTAGAACTATGAACCGTCAACAAATAAGGGATTTGTGGCCTTAACATGACGGGTTCGATCATACCAGCATTAATGCACCGGATCCCATCCGAACTCAGATGTTAAGCGTGCTTGGTCGAGAGTAGTACTAGGATGGGTGGCCCCTTGGTAAGTCCTCGTGTTGCGCCCCCCTTTTCAATTTTTTTTTTTGCCCCGGTTAGCCTTGCCAAGATGCTTTATCCAAGACATTTCTATTACCGAATCGCACGGTACCTTGGGCAAGACAACTTCGCTACACGCAGAGGTTGGGCCCGCAAATCGATGGCGTCGGGCTTGTGACCAGGTCCTTGTCACTCCGGTGCCCATAACGTTTGATCCGATATGAGTTATGCGGCGCACAGCATATCGTTCGAAAGCTATCCAAGAGCTCTACGGCAGGGGAACATGCCTGGTCGACTGAGCCTATTTTCGTAGTCTAAAATCAAAAGGTTTCATCAGTTTTGGGCCATTTTTCTTCTTTTGCAATATTGTTCTATCCCGGATCGTACGTCATGAGCTGCGAAAAGGATGACAACCTAACTCGCGAGACATTAGAGGGCCCTACAACGCGTTGATATCACGTCGTGAGAGGATTCTGCGTTGTTGAAGCAAATGGGTTTCGTTAAGCCCATTGGGCCTTTTGAATGGACCATCTCTTTGGGCTGGGACTGTGAACCGTCAACACATACGGGATTTGCGCTCTCAACATGACGGGTATGATCATATCAGCACTAATGCACCGGATCCCATCAAGACTCCGAAGTTAAGCGTGCTTGGGAAAGAGTAGTACTAGGATAGGTGACCCCCTAGGAAGTCCTCGTGTTGTACCCCCCTATTAAATATTTTTTGCCCAGGTTAGGCTTGTCAAGATGCTTTATCCATCACATTTCTATTACTGAATCCTACGGTACCATGGGCAAGACAACTTCGCTTCTCGTAGAGGCTAGGCCTGCAAACCGAGGGCGTGGGGCTTATGACCAGGTCTCCGTCGCACCGGTGCCTATAACTTTTGATCCATAAAGTTATGCGACGCACAACATACTATTGGAAAGCTCTCCGAGAGCTCTACAACAGGAGAAGTAAGCCTGCTCGGCTGCTCCTGATTTCGGAGCCCAAAATCAAACGTTTTCATTAGTTTTGGACCACTTTTCTTCTTTTTGCATTATTTTTCTATCTCAGATCGTACGTCGTGAGCTACGAAAAGGATGACAATCTAACTCTCGAGAAATTAGAGGGCCCTACAACGCGTCAATATCTCATCCTGCGAGGTTGTTGCGTTGTTAAAGCGGATAGGTTGTCGTTAATCCTATTGGGCCTTTTGAATGGGCCATCTCTCTAGGCTGGGACAGTGAACCATCAACACATAAGAAATTTCTGCCCTACACATGATAGGTGGGATCAGACCAGCACTAATGCACCGGATCCCATCACAACTCTGAAGTTAAGCGTGCTTGGGCGAGAGTAGTACTAGGATGGGTGACCCCTTGGAAAAATTCTCGTGTTGCACCCGCCTTTTCAATTTTTTTTTGCCTTGGTTAGCCTTGCCAAGATGCTTTATCCATCACATTTCTATTACCGAATCCCACAGCACCTTGGGTAAGACAACTTCGCTTCATGTAGAGTCTGGGCGTGCAAACCGAGGGCGTGAGGCTTGAACCAGGACTCCGTTGCTCTGGTGCCCATAACTTTTGATCCGGAAGGAGATACGCGGCGTACAGCTTACCGTTGGAAAGCTCTCTGAGTGCTCTACGACGGGGGCAACAAGCCTGCTCAACTGTGCCTGTTTTCGTAGTCCAAAATCGTATGTTTGTATCAGTTTCAGATGACTTTTCTTCTTTTGCGTTGTTTTTCCGTCCTGGATCGTACGTCGTGAGCCGCGAAAAGGACGACAATCTAACTCTTGGGACATTAGAAAGTCCTACAACGCGTTGATATCATGTCTTGCGAGGATGTTGCGTTGTTGAAGTGGATGGGTTGTCGTTAAGCCCATTAGACCTTTTGAATAGGCCATCTCTCTGGGCTCGGACTGTGAACCGTCAACACATACGGGATTTGTGCCCTCAACATGACGGGTGCAATCATGCCATCACTAATGCACCGGATCCTATCATAACTCCGAAGTTAAGCGTGTGCTTGGGTGAGAGTAGTACTAGGATGGGTGACCCCCCGGGAAGTCCACGTGTTGTACCCCACTTTTCAATTTTATTTGCCCCGGTTAGCCTTGCCAATATGCTTTATCCATCACATTTCTATTACCGAATCTCACAGCACGTTGGGCAAGACAACTTCAATTCACATAGAGGCTGTCACGCCCCAACCCGACCTATAAAGGTTAGACTAGGGTGTGATCTAAACATTCAAGTCCTTTCACATTATTAATCATTCTAGGAGGTTTAACACTTAACGTTTTACTCTAGACTCCAAAATTTTTTCGGAAATCTGGCAACATAACGGCTGTAATTGGACTCTTTGTTTTGACCTAAGTTTTCTAACAGCCTCAAACTTTCAATTCAAGTTCATTCCCGACTAGAGTTTACTATTTTACCATCGATTGAATTGCTTATTGGTTATTTCAACGTTCCGTTTTGTTTATAACCTAGCATGATACTATGTCTCGTTCGTCCATTTATCCTCGTTTCAAAATATACCTGTTGATCTTAACTTATTAGTGAGTACCTGTTGAGATTGGATAAGTTCATTTGCCTATTCCTTAACTAGCATCATAACCTATGATAGATACTAATGATAACAAAAACAAAAACGATCATAGTATGTCTAGCATCAGTCTACTTAATATAAGTACAAACCAAAATTAGACCCCAAATTACAACGGGGGTCTTTTACATCACAAGCAACAAATAACATAAGGGAAATAGTCTTCAAGTAGCAAAAGTTCACAAGTAGTCACGTTCAAGCAAAACAACAGTAACAGGCAATCACTCCAGGGGTTCCTCATTAGGTACATTATCCTCGGGTTCCTGTGCCTGTTCTTCTTCACCTGAGATGATAAAAGAGGGTGAGTCCTTATGAAGTCAGCGAGGGGAACGAGAAATAAGTTTTGAAACTCGTTTTCCGGTTCAATTTATGAAAACCCCTTTTTAAAACATGTCACATATTACAAATGATATGGTAAGCAATTATAAGAAACAAATCGAGAAATGGATACCATTACCAATCATTTCAAGGATACGGTGAGCATTTGCTCTCAATTTCAATTTCGAATCAATTGTTGCGGCCGACTTCAATAATCCACTTATCACTCCCAATTGGGTGTACTCCGGATGTACCCCGAAACCTACGACCCAACTCCCCGAGGGTGAAATGCCAAGCGAGAGAGGGAATTGGACCATGGTAGTCACGGTAACACCGGCAAGCCCGATGCCGCCCGGTGTGCGTGAAACACTACCATGCCACACTGAAGGGTTGCAACCTCGTATGCAATGCACATTTATAACATTTAACATATCACATTAGGAGGGCAACAAAGTAGGTTGCCTCCGAACAGTTATAAGATCGCATGTTGTCAAGTAGTCAAACAAGGCACGATAAGACACGTACATATGATCATCAAACGGGCAGCCATGTAACACATGTAAAACAGGCTATATAACTCATTAAGAGGTCCACGCAATCAAGCGAGAAGATTATTCAACGTGCAATGATATCAACATGGGTTCGGATGCAAGAAAAGCTTATTTGTCAACATGCAATGGTCAAGATCACTTTTGAAGTTATAAAACATTTACGGGCAGCCCACTAAGAATATGATTCCAACACAAAATCCAATTGATCAACACCTATTAAGACTATTGAGTCATTAGGGTTCCCATTTCATGCTTAATCAAGTGATTAAAACCCTAAGTCCACTCAAGATCATTATCTAGTCTTGCATCATTTAATTCAACATCCTCAAGTGCTCACAACAGTCCACATAACATCCCAACACCACATTTCCACACAATTAGTGTCACAAGAGAGGTTACAACAATTTTCCAAGCATATGGCTAGATAAAACCTTTACTGCAATAGGCTGTTTTCTCACAATCAATAGGATAACCAAAAAATCTCCAAATTCAGTAAATAAGATGTAAAATTAAAGCTCAAGAAGTTAACTAAAATCAGAAACAAACCTTGCATCAATTGGAGTTCAGAATCATTAGTTATAGCCGAAACAGTGAGGTAGCACAAAACTGTCCAGATTTGCAAACTTTTCAGAAATTGACGTTTTTGAGGTCTTTAAGTCATTTTTAGCTTTGGTCCATTTCTGACAAAATTGTCCAGAACTGAAAAATCTAGCATCACACCAATTTTCATGCGTTTTGGACAACATTTACTAAGTCAAATATGGTTCGTTCCACAAGGTCAGTGCATCTGCCAAAACCTGCTTCATTTCTCCAGATTTCCAGATTTGGTCACATTTTAAAGATTTGCCATTTTGAGGACCTTAGAGTGAAAATTAGCTTCGGCATATTTCTGGGAAAAATGTCCAAAACTGTCCAAAATAGTCACCCACCAATTTTCAAGCATTTGCAACATCGTTTTCTTAGCTAAACGTACCTCGAACAGACTGGTCAGAGAGCTGTCACAAGAATTCGACTTCACCTAGCATCATTTTCAAGCCAAGATCTTGCCATGCATGGTTGTTTAAGCTCATGAAAGACCACATAATTCAAGTACAGAATCAAATATACACATTTATGAACATGCATGTGAAATTTCAAAGAGTTTTCAAAAGCTTTTAACCCTCACCTTAGCAATCAACCACAAAATGCTCAAGACCCTTTGTTGAAGCTCAAATCTTCTCCTTTCCCTTGCTTAGCCGAGAACCTCACTATTTTTTCTCTATTTTTCCTAGCTTAATGTTCAATCTCTTAGCACAAGCATGATGTTAAACTATGAAGAAAAGAAATGGATGCTTAGTAACTCACCTAGGCCGAAAATGAAGCTTCAATGCACATGCAAGAGATATTTTCGAACTCTAGCTTGTTTGCTTGGTTTTCTTGATGGTTTGCTTGCCTTGTTCGACCAAGGTGTGATGAAGATGAACAAGGATGATAAGATTTCAGCCAAGGACCGAAATGGAGAGAGAAGAATGAGAGGAGAGAGGAAAGATTGAGGAAAATGAGTTGAAATGAAAAGAAGACAAGCCTTGTAACTTGGTGATGCAAGCTCGGCCTTGGGCAGCCAACAATCTGAAATTTGTGTCTTCACGATAGAATTTTAAATGTTTAGCATGGGCTTCAAGATTTTGGTCGAGCAAGGTGTGCAAATGTGAGGGTTTTTGATCATTTTTTTTTATGCCTTTTGGTGTCATAGTTGTCTAGCATGCATATTTAATTGTGTTGTTCAAATTTCTTGCTCAAAAAATGGTGTGGTCGGCTATGACATGTGCAAAATTCTGATTTCTTGTCATCTTTTGGGTGTTAATTGTTGTGTGTTGAAAATGCAAAAAGAACAAAGAATAAAGAATAAGGAATGTCTAGTGTTTGGTGGATTTTTGTCTTCTAGTGAATGGAATTTGGAGTATTATATTTGTTGGGGAGTTTGTAGGGTTGTTTAATAGTCTAGTGCTTCGTGAAACATGCTTTCTTGATTTGCGTGAAAGCACACTTTCCTAGGTCTAGGGCACGCACTACGAGGTAGAACACGAACTACGAGACGAACGCATGCTTTTCAAGACTAAGGCACATACTTCAAGATAAGTGCATGGATTCCAATGCTAACACACGCAACCCTAGGTGAATGAACGTAGATAAAAATAAGGCACGTAATTCAATGCAATGCCCGTAATTCAAGACACGACTCTCAAACCTAGGTTAAAGCACGTATAACGAGGCATGCACGAAAACCAAGACAGGGCACGTAATCCAAGGTCAGTCATATCACTCTTGGTCTATAGCACACAAATCGAGATAATACACGTTATTCAGGGTCGGGCCTCACACACTTAGAGGCTGGGCCTGCAAACCGAGGGCGTAGGGTTTGTGACCAGGTCTCCGTCATTCCAGATCCCATAACTATTGATCCGTATGGAGTTACTCGTCACACTGCTTACCGTTGGAAAGCTCTCTGAGAGCTCTACGACAGAGGCAGCAAGCCTGCTTTGCTGCGCCTGTTGTCGTAGCCCAAAATAGAACGTTTTCATCAATTTCGGACCATTTTTTTACTTTTGTGCTATTTTTTTAATCCCGGATCGTACCTCGTGAGCCGCGAAAAGGACGACAACCTAACTCGCTGGACATTAGAGGGCCTTACAACGTGTCAATATCTCGTCTTGCGAAGATGTTGCATTGTTGAAGTGGATGGGTTGTCGTTAAGCCCATTGGGACTTTTGAATGAGCCATCTCTCAGGGCTGGGACTGTGAACCGTCAACACATAAGGGATTTGCGCCCTCAACATGATGGATGCGATCATACCAGCACTAATGCTCCGGATCCCATCCGAACTCCAAAGTTAGGCGTGCTAGGGCGAGAGTAGTACTAGGATGGGCGACCCCCAGGGAAGTCCTCATGTTGCGCCATGCGTTTCAATTTTTTTTTGCCCCGGTTAGGCTTGCGAAGATGCTTTATCCATCACATTTCTCTTACCTAATCCCACGGCACCTTGGGCAAGACAACTTCGCTTCACGTAGAGGCTGGGCCTGCAAACAGAGGGCAATAGGCTTTTGACCGAGCCTCCGTCGCTCCGGTGCCCATAACTTTTGTTCCGGTAGGAGTTACGTGGTGTACAACATACCGTTGGAATGCTCTACAAGAGCTCTACGGTGGAGGCAGCAGGCCTGCTCGGCTGCGCCTGTTTTCGAAGCCCAAAATCGAACGGTTTTAATAGTTTCGAGCCACTTTGCTTCTTTTGCGGTGTTTTTCGGTCCCGGATCGTAAGTTGTGAGTCGCAAAAAGGACGACAACCTAACTCTCGGGACATTAGAGGGGCCTACAATGCGTCGATATCCCGCCTTGCGAGGATGCTGCATTGTTGAAGCGGATAGGTTGTCGTTAAGCCCATTGGGCCTTTTGAATGGGCCATCTCTCTAGGCTGGGACTGTGAACCATCAACACATAAAGGATTTGTGCCCTCAACATGACGGGTGCGATCATAACAGCACTAATGCACCGGATCCCATCAAAACTTTGAAGTTAAGCGTTCATGGGTGACAGTAGTACTAGGATGGGTAACCCCCTGAGAAGTTCTCGTGTTGCACCCGCCTTTTCAATTTTATTTGCCCCGGTTAGCCATGCCAAGATGTTTTATCCATCACATTTTTATTACCGAATCCCACGGCACCTTGGGTAAGACTACTTCGCTTCACATAGAGGCTGGGCCAGCAAACCGATGGCTTAGGGCTTGTGACCACGTCTCCGTCCCTCCGCTGCCCATAACTTTTGATCTGTAAGAAGTTAAGCGGCGCACAACATACCGTTGGAAAGCTCTCTGAGCGCTCCACGACGAGTTAACCAAGCCTGCTTAACAGCGCCTATTTTTGAAGCCAAAAATCGAACGTTTGCATCAGTTTCAGGCCACTTTTCTTCTTTTTCACTATTTTTCCATCCAGGATCGTACGTCGTGAGCCGTGAAAAAGATGGCAACATAACTTGTCACGCCCCGACCCGACCCCGCAAAAGGCCAAGCCCGGACCCGACACACGGACGGAGTCTCCTCTGTACCGCGGACGATCCGAAAACCCTAAAATCAATATAATACTTGCGAAAGCCATAAAACAATTCAAACAAGCCAACTTTCTTTTAAAAACATACATCCTCTTATTAACCAACTTTCCAAACCAAAATGCCATGCATACTACACAAGTATTTATGCCACTAAACAGTTAGCTATTAGCATGCATTTCTTTACTAGTCACAAGAGTAAACTTTTACAGCTTTACATTCTTTCAACTTATATAACATAAGACCGTAGAGGCCTCAAACTAGAAAATACATACAAGGCTACAAGCCTCAAAATTAAGCGACATCCAAGAAATATACATAACAAGCTAGGCTCGAACAAAATCTAGTAACCAACCACCAGCAAAGCAGAGAAGTGCTATCACGGAAATACCTCCACCTGCTCTTCCTCCTCTATTACCTCGAGAGGGTCTGCTTCAACTACTCTTGTAAAAATATAGTATAGAGAGGAATGAGTAAAAACTATTGCTCTGCGAGGGCAATTGGTCTCAAGGACGGAGATGAGAGGAGTATGCAATGCAATTAGCCAAGCAATGCATACAAATATCATACAGAGATATAATAAAGCCATCAACAAAGCAAGGCAATCATTAAAGCTATAAACACTCATTCAAAGGATACGATACTCTTTTCACGAGCAACTTTCAAACACAAATTCGATGACGACGCGCCGGCCCAAACCACCTTATAACACCAGTTTGGAATACCCCGGAAGTATCTATCAACCTACGACCCAAAACTCCCTAGGAGGCAACCCAAGCGAGAAGAGAGAATAGCAGCGGAGCTAGAGCAACCAACACTGGCAACCCGAGGCTACCCATAGAGGCCCATCACTCACTCGTGAGACACTATGCAATGCAAGACTCGATACAAGGCGATAAACAAGCGATAAAGCCACACGTGGGAGAATAACAAATTAGGTTACTCTCGCACGCAATAGCAACAATTGATAAGCATTTCAATCCAAATCAATTCAAACAAGTATTTCAAGCAACCCTAAGCATTCTATAGGCATAAAATCAAGAAAACAAGCAAAAACACAAATCGGCCCCAACTATTAAAACACTACCATTTCCAAACGAGCCACGAGTTCTGGAAACCGACTTCACCAACCCTCCTAGGTCACCATAAAGTACGTCTAAAGACCCCGAAACCCTACTTAACCCTAGAAACCACGCAAAGTCCCGATTTTACCCTTTTGCTCTTTTGAACTACAACTATATCAACCAAATACCCAACCAACGCCATAATCACACCAAAAGTGCTTCTATGGCCTCTCGAAACAATGCCAACACGCAAAACGAGAAAACGCCAAACTCGACCCAAACGACCCCGACTTTCACCAAGGCTTAATTCCCGTTTTTTCCATTACGCAACCCAAACAAACCATGCATTTAGGCATTCTAGCACACCTAGCACAATTCTACATCAACGGACAGCATAACGGAACAACTTCATCGTTCCAAGGGTTTACTATTCATAAAACACTATTCAACATCCAAATTAAATTGCAATCTCAACATTTAACCGCAGAAAATGTTAAAAAGCTATAAATACACGTTCTACAATTGCCAAGGAACATTCTAGAAGCATCAAAACGCTTTAAACAACAATCTACGGATAAAATCTAAAAATTGCAAAGTTAACATACATAACATTTAAATGCGCAAATAACGTGCTTCCCTCACCTTAGGTACTCCTAGTCACTAGGAAAACAATGCTAGTTGCCTCGGAAACCACCCCGCACGAGCTCACGCGAAGATTGAACGATTGGAAGGTTGAAAGGTTTTTTTTTTCCTTGGAAGCTCACGGCCTGCACACTGTAATTTCAGCTTCTATTTTTTTTGTTTTGTTATGTTTTAAGCTTATTAGGTGATGACTTTGTCAAATGGTCAAAGGCCTTGGTCAAACAACTTGTAACTTGGTCAAATGGCCTTATTTTGTGCATTTTAAGCTAAAATAACTAACACCAATATAAATTTCAGCTAGCAACAATTAAAATATAAAATTTAAGTAATCTAAATACTAGTTTCACTATTTGCTGAGGACTAGAAACCGTTCTCTAGCTTTCGCTCCCTAAATGCAATGCACGTTGCAACGGCAAGAAAGTAACAATTAATTCTCAAAGAATTTAAGGAAATATAATTTTTAAAATAATAAACAAGGAATTTTCACATTCCGGGCTCGGGTATTACACCCTCTCCCCCTTAAAACAATTGCGCCCACGCAATTCCTACCTGGTCAACAAACAACTCCGGATACTGATCCCGAACCTGGTCCTCTCTTTCCCAAGTTGCTTCCTCAAACCCATGATGATTCCACAGAACCTTTACTAACGGAATACTCTTTCTGCGAAGCTCCTGAACTTTCCGATCCACAATTCGAATCGGTTTCTCTTCATAAGACAACTTCTCTTCAATCTACAAAGGCTCTGGTTCAAGTACATGTGAAGGGTCTGGATGGTACTTCTTCAACATAGACACGTGGAACACATCGTGCAGTCTCGACAAGCTCGGAGGCAAAGCTAATCGATAAGCCAAAAGACCTACCTTTTCGGTGATCTCATACGGACCCACATACCTAGGACTAAGCTTCCCGCCTTTACCGTGCCGAATCAATCCCTTCCGTGGAGAAATCTTAAGAAACACCCAATCTCCCAAATCAAACTCAAGATCCCGACGGTGCTTATCCGCATAACTCTTCTGACGACTCTGAGTTGTAAGCATACGCTGGCGAATAAGGTGAACATTATCTACCATCTTAATCATCTCAGGTAACACAGTCGGATCAACTGTTCTCATCTCTCCAACCTCTTCCCAATATAATGGGGATCTGCACTTCCGACCATGCAACGCCTCGTAGGGAGCCATACCTATAGTAGATTGATAACTATTGTTGTAGGCGAACTCCGCTAAAGGCAAAAACTTCTCCCAATTCTTCCCAAAGTCTAGCACACATGCCCGTAGCATGTCTTCCAAGATCCCGATGGTTCTCTCAGACTGGCCATCAGTTTGTGGATGATATGCAGTGCTGAAGCTCAATTTAGTACCCAAGGCCTCTTGCAACTTCTGCCAAAAACGAGATCTGAATCTAGGATCCCTATCTGTCACTATACTCTGTGGCACACCATGCAATCTCACAATATTAGCAACATAAAGCTCAGCTAGTTTATCAAGGCTATCCTGTTTGTTCACGGGAATAAAATGTGTAACTTTAGTCAAGCGGTCCACAACAACCCAAAAAGAATCAAATCCTCTCGGAGATCTAGGAAGATCGGTCACAAGGTCCATTGTTATATGTACCCACTTTCATTGTGGAATCGACAACGGCTGTAGAAGTCTGGCTGGCCTCTGATGCTCAACTTTAACCCTCTGACAAGTCAAACATCTGGATATATACCCCGCAATCTCCCTCTTCATATTGTTCCACCAGAAGTGTTGTTTCAAATCTCTATACATTTTAGTACTGCCCGGGTGAATCGTATACCTCGAATTATGTGCCTCGGACAGAATCTCATTCTTCAAAGTCGGATCATCAGGAACACATACTCTATCCCTGAATCTGAAGATGCCATCTACATGTAATTTAAACTCCGACTCTCCCCCTTTTGATTTTTCTTGGATCTTCAAGATGTGAGGATCAGTCTTCTGAGCTTCTCTGATCTGTGCTAGCAACCCTGACTGAATCTGCAAACTAGCAAATCGAATCCTTACCTCAGTAGCTTCTGGCTTCCACGAACACATTATTTCCAAAGTCTCCTAATCCTTGATAATTAAGCTTGCAACAGTAGCCTTTCGGCTCAAAGCATCAACAACAACATTTGCCTTACCTGGCACGTAGTTAATAGAACAGTCGTAACCACCCAATAGCTCCAGCCATCTCCGCTGCCTCATATTCAGATCCTTATGTGAAAACAAATACTTGAGACTTTTGTGGTCAGTAAATATTTCAAATCTGCTACCCCACAAGTAATGACACCACTTCTTCAAAGCAAACACAACTACAGCTAACTCAAGATCATGTGTAGGGTAATTGACTTCATAAGGTTTCAACTTCCTAGAAGCATAGGCAATCACCTTACTATTCTGCATTAAAACACAGCCCAAACCTTCCTTAGATGCATCACTGAAGACAACGAAGTTCTCTGTTCCCTCAGGTAAAGCTAGTATAAGAGCTGTAGTTAATCTCTTTTTCAATTCTTGGAAACTGGATTCACATTTGGCATCCCAGTTGTAAGCAACTTTCTTCCGAGTCAACTGGCTCAAAGGCCCAGAAATTTTGGAAAAGTCTTTAACAAATCTCCGGTAGTAACCTGCCAATCCAAGAAAACTCCGAATCTCTGACACCGTCTCAGGTCTCTTCCAAGATGAAACAACTTCAATCTTAGCTGGGTCTACTGAAATTCCTCGATCTGAAATGATATGGCCTAGAAAAGATATCTGATTCAACCAGAACTCACACTTGCTGAATTTAGCAAAAAGCTTGTTTTCCTGCAAAGTCTGAAGCACAATCTTCAAGTGTTGCTCATGTTCAGCCTCGTTCTTCGAGTACACTAAAATGTCGTCAATAAAGATCACGACAAACTGATCAAGGTAAGGTCGAAAAACTCTCTGCATCAAGTCCATGAATGCGGCTGGTGCATTCGTCAAACCAAACGGCAACACAACAAATTCATAGTGGCCATATCTAGTCCTGAATACCGTCTTCGGTATATCGTCCCTCCGAATCCTAAGTTGATAGTAACCCTGCCTCAAGTCAAATTTGGAGTAAACACTCGCACCCTGCAACTGGTCAAACAATTCTTCAATCAACGGCAAGGGGTATTTGTTCTTAATCGTGACTTGATTAAGTCCCCTGTAATCAATACATAACCATAGTGTGCTGTCTTTCTTCCTCACAAACAACACAAGTGCACCCCACGGCGAAGAACTAGGTTGTATAAACCCTTTCTCAAGCAAGTTCTGAAGCTGAATTTTTAACTCTTGAAGTTCAGCCAATGCCATTCTATAAGGACTCCTAGAAATTGGCGCAGTGCCTGGCACAAGATCAATCACGAACTCAATCTCCCTATCCGGTGGTAAACCCGGTAATTCCTCGGGAAATACACCAGGGAAGTCTCTAACAATCGGAACCTCATTCAAACTCAACTTATCAGTAGGCTGATTGATCAAATAAGCTAAGTAAGCTTCACAACCCTTATTCAACAACTTAGAAGTCTTGATCGCTGATAAAAGAGGAATTCGGGCAGCCCTGCAATTCCCAACAATCTCTAGTACCGGTAGGTCAGGAACCTGAAGATAAACAATCTTTGTTCTACAATCCAACTGAGCATAGTACTTCCCCAACCAGTCCATTCCCAAAATGATTTCAAAGTCACAGAATGGTAATATAATTAAATCAGCAGGAAATTTACGATTCTCAATGCATATATCACAAGATTTGCAAATAGACTCCGTAACAAATTTTGCACCCAAAGACGTACTAACTTCAACTTCATGCGGCAATTTATCAATGCAAACATTCACAGATCGTGCACATGTAGGAGTTATAAACGAATGTGTAGCTCCGGGATCAATCAAAACTTTAACTGGCTGAGTATTCAGAAGAAAGGTACCTTCCACAATAGCTGTAGTATCGGGTAGCTCCTCTGCATCTAGTGTAAAGACCCTAGCCTGAACCCTCTGTGCTGGACGTGCACCTGCAGCCCTATTCTGAACACTTTGGCCTCCACCACGGCCCTGAACATTGTTATACTTAGGGCAATCTCTCACCCTATGGTCATCACTCCCACAGCCTGTGCATTTACCACTCTTCCTCCAACAATTAGCCTCAATATGCCCCGATCGATTACAATAGTTGCACTGCTGATTTTACCTTACAACAGTGTTTCCCGTAGGTGCTGGGGCTCTGGCAGTAGTAGGAACTGTACCTCCCTACTGGGGTCTAGTCACAGTTGGCCTAGCCTGAATCTGCTGCTGTGGCTGATACGGACGTTGCTGAGGAACCTGTGCAGAAGACTGATACTGCCTCGGCTGACTCTGGCTGCTCTGGCCCAAATACTACTTCTTACTCGGCTGACTGCTCTCAGCTAACATCTCAGCCTTCCATTTCTCAAACTTCGAGGCTGCCTGAAATGCCTTGGGAAAAGTAGTGTAGGTCTGCCCAGTCAAATGCAACTAAATGTCCATTCTCAGCCCACGGAAAAACCTATGAATCATCCTCCTAGCCGGCCGTACCAACTCAGGCATATACCTCAACAGGCTAACAAACCTAGCCTCGTACTGTGCAACAGTCATATTTCCCTGCTTCAGGGCCACAAACTCGTCCTCCCTCCTTTCCATAGCCATCTCAGGAATATACTTATCCCGAAACTCACTTACAAAATCAACCCATAAATGTGGAACATCCTCACAATCCCACCTCAATCTGACAGTATTCCACCACTGCTCTGCATCGCCCTCAAACAGGAATGATGCATAATCTATTCTTGCCTCATCAGTGTACCTCAAAGCGGTGAAAATTTTCTCAACACGATTAATCCATCTCTCGGCCGCCTCATCATCCGGCTCTCCGAAGAACTTTCCCGGCTCGTGCCTCAGAAATTTCTCTAACTGATTATTCTCAACTCTATACCCCTGTCCACCAGGATTAGCTTGATTTCCCTGGGGATTATTATTCCTGTCCTGCCTCTGCTCATGCAGCACCTGTGTAATCCGGTCTACTGCAGTAGTCATGGTAGCCATAAACTGCTCAGGCAACGGTTGCTGACCCTGTTCTGCTGGCTTTTCATCTAACCCTATACCTTGAGTACCACGACGTGGCGGCATAGTAGCAATTCACAATAGCTGGCAACATTTAAAAGCAGTTTATAGATAGAAATATAGCACATAAGATTAGATAACACTCAAGTCAATAACAATCCAATATTCTATCACACAATTCACATAAGACAAGTTTAACTTGCCAAACTATTTCACTTAAACACATAAACATTCCAAGTTCACAAAGTCATGCTATAACATTTTCTTTTCACTTAGCAATCATACATAAACACTTTAGCATTTTAGACCTTTACCCCACAGACCGAGAATCATATCCCGACTCATGCAAGACTATCATGCTCTGATACCACCTAAAGATGTCACGCCCCGACCCGACCCCGCAAAAGGCCAAGCCCGGACCCGACACACGGATGGAGTCTCCTCTGTACCGCAGACGATCCGAAAACCCTAAAATCAATATAATACTTGCGAAAGCCATAAAACAATTCAAACAAGCCAACTTTCTTTTAAAAACATACATCCTCTTATTACCCAACTTTCCAAACCAAAATGCCATGCATACTACACAAGTATTTATGCCACTAAACAGTTAGCTATTAGCATGCATTTCTTTACTAGTCACAAGAGTATAAGTTTACAACTTTACATTCTTTCAACTTATACAACATAAGACCGTAGAGGCCTCAAACTAGAAAATACATACAAGGCTACAAGCCTCAAAATTAAGCGATATCCAAGCAATATACATAACAAGCAAGGCTCGCACAAAATCTGGTAACCAACTACCAGCAAAGTAGAGACGTGCTATCACGGAAACACCTCCACCTGCTCCTCCTCCTCTATTACCTCGAGAGGGTCTGCTTCAACTACTCCTGTAAAAATATAGTATAGAGTGGAATGAGCAAAAACTATTGCTCAGCGAGGGCAATTGGTCTCAAGGACGGAGATGAGAGGAGTATGCAATGCAATTAGCCAAGCAATGCATACAAATATCATACAGAGATATAATAAAGCCATCAACAAAGCAAGGCAAGCATTAAAGCTATAAACACTCATTCAAAGGATACGATACTCTTTTCACGAGCAACTTTCAAACACGAATTCGATGACGACGAGCCAGCCCAAACCACCTTATAACACCAGTTTGGAATACCCCGGAAGTATCCATCAACCTACAACCCAAAACTCCCTGGGAGGCAACCCAAGCGAGAAGAGGGAATAGCAGCGGAGCTAGAGCAACCAACACTGGCAACCCGAGGCTACCCAAAGAGGCCCATCACTCACGCGCGAGATACTATGCAATGCAAGACTCGATACAAGGCGATAAACAAGCGATAAAGCCACACGTGGGAGAATAACAAAGTAGGTTACTCTCGCACGCAATAGCAACAATTGATAAGAATTTCAATCCAAATCAATTCAAACAAGTATTTCAAGCAACCCTAAGCATTCTATAGGCATAAAATCAAGAAAACAAGCAAAAACACAAATCGGCCCCAACTATCAAAACACTACCATTTCCAAACGAGCCGCGAGTTCTAGAAACTGACTTCACCAACCCTCCTAGGTCACCATAAGGTACGTCTAAAGACCCCGAAACCCTACTTAACCCTAGAAACCACGCAAAGTCTCGATTTTCCCCTTTTGCTCGTTTGAACTACAACTATATCAACCAAACACCCAACCAACGCCATAATTGCACCAAAAGTGCTTCCATGGCCTCCCAAAACAATGCCAACACGCAAAACGAGAAAACGCCAAACTCGACCCAAATGACCCCGACTTTCACCAAGGCTTAATTCCCATTTTTTCCATTACGCAACCCAAACAAACCATGCATTTAGGCATTCTAGCACACCTAGCACAATTCTGCATCAACAGACAGCATAACGGAACAACTTCATCGTTCCAAGGGTTTACTATTCATAAAATACTATTCAACATCCAAATTAAATTGCAATCTCAACATTTAACCGCAGAAAATGTTAAAAAGCTATAAATACACGTTCTACAATTGCCAAGGAACATTCTAGAAGCATCAAAACGCTTTAAACAACAATCTACGGATAAAATCTAAAAATTGTAAAGTTAACATACATAACATTTAAATGCGCAAATAACGTGCTTCCTTCACCTTAGATACTCCTAGTTGCTAGGAAAACAACGCTAGTTTCCTCGGAAACCACCCCGCACGAGCTCACGCGAAGATTGAACGATTGAAAGGTTGAAAGGTTTTTTTTTTCCTTGGAAGCTCACAGCCTGCACACTGTAATTTCAGCTTCTATTTTTTTTTATTTTGTTATGTTTTAAGCTTATTAGGTGATGACTTGGTCAAATGGTCAAAGGCCTTGGTCAAACAACTTGAAACTTGGTCAAATGGCCTTATTTTGTGCATTTTAAGCTAAAATAACTAACAACAATATAAATTTCAGCTAGCAACAAAAAAAAATATAAAATTTAAGTCATCTAAATACTAGTTTCACTATTTGCTGAGGACTAGAAACCGTTCTCTAGCTATCGCTCCCTAAATACAATGCACGTTGCGACGGCAAGAAAGTAACAATTAATTCTCAAAGAATTTAAGGAAAAATAATTTTCAAAATAATAAACAAGGAATTTTCACATTCCGGGCTCGGGTATTACATAACTCGCGGGACATTATAGGGCCCTGCAATGCATCGATATCACGTCTTGCAAGGATGCTGCGTTGTAGAAGCGGATGAGTTGTCGTTAAGCCCATTGTGACTTTTGAATGGGCCATCTCTAAGGGATGGGATAGTGAACTATCAACACATAAGGGATTTGTGCCCTCAACATGGCGGGTGCCATCATACCAGCACTAATGCACCGGATCCCATCAGAACTCCGAAGTTAAGCGTGCTTGGGCGAGAGTAGTACAAGGATGGGTGACCCCCTGGGAAGTCCTCGTGTTGCACCCCCATTTTCCACTTTATTTGCCCTGGTTAGCCTTGCCAAGATGCTTTATCAATCACATTTCTATTATCAAATCCCAGGCACCTTGGGCAAGACATCTTCGCTTCCTGTAGAGGCTGGGCCCGCAAACCGAGGCCCTGGGGCTTGTGACCAAGTCTCCGTCGCTCCGGTGTCCATAACTTTTGATCCGTAAGGAGTTACGCGGTGCATAGCATACCTTTGGAAAGCCTTCCGAGAGCTCTACGACAGGTGCAGCAAACAAGTTTGACTGCACCTATTTTCGGAACCCAAAATCAAATATTTTCATCAGTTTCGGGCTACTTTTCTTCTTTGCGCTGTTTTTCTGTCACGGATCGTACATCGTGAGTAGCGAAAAGGATGACAACCTAACTCGCGGGACATTAGATGGCCCTACAACACGTCGATATCACGTCTTGCGAGGATGCTGCGTTGTTGAAGCGGATAGGTTCTCGTTAAGCCTATTGGGCCTTTTGAATGGGCCATCTCTCTGGGCTAGAACTGTGAACCATCAACAAATAAGGGATTTGTACGCTCAACATGACGGGTGCGATCATACCAGCACTAATGCACCAGATCCCATAAGAACTCCGAAGTTAAGCGTGCTTGGGCGAGAGCAGTACTAGGATAGGTGACCCCTTTGGAAGTCCTCGTGTTGCACCCCCATTTTCAATTTTTTTTTGCCCCGATTAGGCTTGCCTAGATGCTTTATCCATCACATTTCTATTGCCGAATCACACGGCACCTTGTGCAAGACAACTTGACTACACGTAGAGGCTAGCCTTGCAAACCGAGGGCGTGGGGCTTGTGACCAGGTCTCTGTCGCTCCGGTGCCTGTAACTTTGATCTCCAAGGAATTACGTGGCACCCAGCACACCGTTGGTAAGCTCTACAAGAGCCCTACGGTGGGGGCAGCAGGCCTGCTCGGCTGCGCCTCTTTTTGTAGCCCAAAATCGAACGGTTTCATTAGTTTCTGGACACTTTTCTTATTTTGCACTGTTTTTCCGTCCCGGATTGTACGTCGTGAGCCGCGAAAAGGATGACAACCTAACTCTCGGGACATTAGAGGGGCCTACAATGCGTAGATATCACGTCTTGTGAGGATGTTGCGTTGTTGAAGCGGATGCGATATAGTTAAGCCCATTGGGCCTTTTGAATGGGCCATCTCTATAGGTTGGGACTATGAACCGTCAACACATAAGGGATTTGTACCCTCAACATGACGGGTGCGATCATACCTGCACTAATGCACCGGTTCCCATCAGAACCCCGATGTTAAGCATGCTTAGGCGAGAGTAGTACTAGGATGGGTGACCCCCTGGGAAGTCCTAGTGTTTCGTCCCGTGTTTCAATTTTTTTTTCCCGGGTTAGGCTTGTCAAGATGATTTATCCATCACATTTCTATTACCGAATCTCACGGCACCTTGGGCAAGATAACTTCGTTTCACGTAGAGGCTGGGCCCGCAAACAGAGGGCAATGGGCTTTTGACCAAGTCTCCGTCGCTTCGGTGCCCATAACTTTTGTTCCGGTAGGAGTTACGTGGTGTACAACATACCGTTGGAATGCTCTACAAGAGCTCTACGGCGGGGGCAGCAGGCTTGCTCGGCTGCGCTTGTTTTCAGAGCCCAAAATCGAATGGTTTCATTTTATTTGAGCCACTTTTCTTCTTTTGCGCTGTTTTTCAGTCCTGGATCGTACGTTGTGAGCTGCGAAAAGGACGACAACTTAACTCTCGGGACATTAGAGGGGCCTACAATTCGTCGATATAACTTCTTGCGAGGATCCTGCATTGTTGAAGCGGATGGGTTGTCGTTAAGCCCATTGGGCCTTTTGAATGGGCCATCTGTCTTGGCTGGGACTGTGAACCATCAACACATAAGGGATTTGTGCCCTCAACCTGATGGGGGGGATCATACCAGGACTAATGCACCGGATCCCATCAAAACTCAGAAGTTAAGCATTCTTGGGTGACAGTAGTACTAGGATGGGCAACCCCCTGGGAAGTTCTCGTGTTGTACCCCCCTTTTCAATTTTATTTTCCCTGGTTAGACTTGCCAATATGTTTTATCCATCACATTTCTATTACCGAATCCTATGGCACCTTGGGCAAGACTACTTCACTTCACGTAGAGGCCAGCGCCTTCAAACCGATGGCTTGGGGATTGTGACCACGTCTCTGTCGCTCTGGTGCCCATAACTTTTGATCCGTAAGAAGTTACGCGGCGCACAGCATACCGTTGGAAAGCTCTCCGAGCGCTCCACGACGAGTTAACTAAGCCTGGTTAACTGCGCCTGTTTTCGAAGCCAAAAATTGAACGTTTGAATCAGTTTCAAGCCACTTTTCTTCTTTTTCACTGTTTTTCCATCCAGGATCATACGTCGTGAGCCGTGAAAAATATGACAACCTAACTCGCGGGACATTATAGGGCCCTGCAATGCATCGATATCACGTCTTGCAAGGATGCTGCGTTGTAGAAGCGGATGAGTTGTCGTTAAGCCCATTGTGACTTTTGAATGGGCCATCTCTAAGGGATGGGATAGTGAACTATCAACACATAAGGGATTTGTGCCCTCAACATGGCGGGTGCCATCATACCAGCACTAATGCACCGGATCCTATCAGAACTTCGAAGTTAAGCGTGCTTGGACGAGAGTAGTACAAAGATGGGTGACCCCTTGAGAAGTCCTCGTGTTGCACCCCCATTTTCCACTTTATTTGTCCCGGTTAGCCTTGCCAAGATGCTTTATCAATCACATTTCTATTATCGAATCCCACGGCACCTTGGGCAAGACAACTTCGCCTGCCGTAGAGGCTGGGCCCGCAAACCGAGGCCCTGGGGCTTTTAACCAAGTCTCTGTCGTTCCGGTGCCCATAACTTTTGATCCGTAAGGAGTTACGTGGTGTATAACATACCTTTGGAAAGCTCTTCGAAAGCTTTACAATAGGCGCAGCAAACAAGCTCGACTGCGCCTATTTTCGGAGCCCAAAATCAAACATTTTCATCAGTTTCAGGCCATTTTTCTTCTTTTGCGCAGTTTTTCCCTCGCGGATCGTACGTCGTGAGCAGCAAAAAGGACGACAACCTAACTCTCGGGAAATTAGAGGGCCCTACATCGCGTCGGTATCACGTCTTACAAGGATGCTGCGTTGTTGAAACAGATGGGTTGTCGTTAAGCCCATTGGGCCTTTTGAATGGGCCATCTCTCTGGGCTGGGACTGTGAACCGTCAACACATATGGGATTAGTGCCCTTAACATGATGGGTACGATCATACCTCCACTAATGCATCGTATCCCGTCAGAACTCCGAAGTTAAGCTTGCTTGGGCAAGAGTAGTACTAGGATAGGTGACCCCTTGGGAAGTCCTCGTGTTGCACACCGCCTTTCAATTTTTTTTGCCTCGGTTAGCTTTGCCAAGATGCTTTATCCATCACATTTCTTTTGCCGAATCACACGGCACCTTGTGCAAGACAACTTGGCTACACGTAGAGGTTGGGCCCGCAAACCGAGGGCGTAGGGCTTGTGACCAGGTCTCCGTCGCTCCGGTGCTTTTAACTTTTGATCCCCAAGGAGTTACGTGGCGCACAGCACACCGTTGGTAAGCTCTACAAGAGCCCTACGGCGGGGGCAGTAGGCCTACTCGGCTGCGCCTCTTTTTGTAGCCCAAAGCGAACTGTTTCATTAGTTTCTGGCCACTTTTCTTATTTTGCCATGTTTTTCCGTCCCGGATCGTCCGTCGTGAGCCGCGAAAAGGATGACAACCTAACTCTCGGGACATTAGAGGGGCCTACAACGCGTAGATATCATGTCTTGCGAGAATGCTGCGTTGTTGAAGCGGATGTGTTATTGTTAAGCCCATTGGGCCTTTTGAATGGGCCGTCTCTTTTGGCTGGGACTGTGAGCTATCAACACATAATAATTTTGCACCATCAACATGATAGGTGCGATCATACTAGCACTAATGCACCAGATCCCATCAGAACACCGAAGTTAAGTGTGCTTGGGCGAAAGTAGTACTAGGATGGTTGACCCCTTGGGAAGTTTTCGTGTTGCACCCCCTTTTCATTTTTTTTCTCCTGTTTAGCCTTGCCAAGATGCTTTATCGATCACATTTCTATTGTCGAGTCCCACGACATCTTGGGCAAGACAACTTCGCTTCGCGTAGAGGCTGGGCCCGCAAACGGATGGCTTGGGACTTCTGACCATGTCTCCGTTGCTCCGGTGCCCATAACTTTTGATCCGTAAGAAGTTATGCGGTGTACAACATACCGTTGGAAACCTCTCCGAGAGCTCTACGACGGGGGTAAGCAAGCCTGCTCAACTGTGCCTGTTTTTGAAGCCAAAAATCAAACATTTGCATCAATTTCAGGCTACTTTTCTTCTTTTTCACTGTTGTTCCATCTTGGATCGTACGTCGTAGCAGTGAAAAAGATGACAACCTAACTCGCAGGTCATTAGAGGGCCCTACAATGCGACAATATCACGTCTTGCAAGGATGCTACGTTGTTGAAGCGGATGGGTTGTCGTTTAGCCTATTGGGCTTTTTGAATGGGCCATCTCCCTGGGATGGGACTGTGAACTGTCAACACATAAGGGATTTGTGTCCTCAACTTGACTGGTGCGATCATACCAGCACTAATGCACCAGATCTTATCAGAACACTGAAGTTAAGCGTGCTTGGGCGAGAGTAGTACTAGGATGAGTGACCCCCTGTGAAGTGCTCGTGTTGCACCCCCATTTTCAATTTTATTTGCCCCGGTTAGCCTTGCTAAGATTCTTTATCAATCACATTTATATTATCGAATCCCACGGCACCTTGGTCAAGACAACTTCGCTTCACGTAGAGGCTGGGCCCGCAAACCGAGGCCCTGGGGCTTGTGACTAGGTCTCCGTCGCTTCGGTGCCCATAACTTTTTATCTGTAAGGAGTTACGCGGTAGACAACATACCTTTGGAAAGCTACCCGAGAGCTCTACGACGGATGCACCAAGCCTGCTAAGCTGCGCCTGTTTTTGGAGCCAAAAATCAAAATATTTCATCAGTTTTGGTACACTTTTCTTCTTTTGCGCTGTTTTTCCATCCCGGATCGTACGTCGTGAGCCGCGAAAAGGACGACAACCTAACTCTCGGGACATTAGAGGGCCCTACAATGCGTCGATATCACGTCTTGTGAGGATGCTACGTTGTTAAAGTGGATGGGTTGTCTTTAAGCCTATTGGGCCTTTTGAATGTGCCATCTTTCTAGGCTGGGACTGTGAACCATCAACACATAAGGGATTTGTGCCCTCAACTTGATGGGTGCGATCATACTAGCACTAATGCACCAGATTCCATTAGAACTCCGAAGTTAAGCGTGCTTGAGTGAGAGTAGTACTAGGTTGGGAGACCCCCTGGGTAGTCCTCGTGTTACACCCCCCTTTTCAATTTTTTTTGCCCCAGTTTGGCTTGTCCAGATGCTTTATCCATCACATTTCTTTTACCGAATCCCGCAGCACCTTGGGCAAGACTAATTTGCTTAACGTAGAGGCTGGGCCCGCAAACCAAGGGCGTGGGGCTTGTGACGAGGTCTCCGTCGCTCCGGTGCCCATAACTTTTGATTCGTATGGAGTTACGCGCCGCATAGCATACCATTGGTAAGCTATCTGAGAGCTCTATGACGTGGGGAGCAAGCCTGCTAAGCCGTGCCTGTTATCGCAGCACAATATCGAACGTTTGCATCCGTTTCTGGCCTTTTTCTTCTTTTGCACTTTTCTTCGTCCCAGATCATAAGTGTGTGAGCAACGAAAAGGAAGACAACCTAACTCACGGGACATTAGAGGGCCTTACAACACGTCGATATCACGTCTTGCGACGATGCTGGGATGGTGAAGCGGATGGGTTGTCGTTCAACCCATTGGACCTTTTGAATGGGCCATCTCTCTGGGCTGGGACTGTGAACCGTCAACACATAAGGGATTTGTGCCCTCAACATGACGGGTGCCATCATACTAGCACTAATGCACCAGATCTCATCAGAACTCCGAAGTTAAGCGTGCTCGGTCGAGAGTAGTACTAGGATGAGTAACCCCCTGGGAAGTCCTCATGTTGCACCCCTCTTTCCAATTTTTTTTGCCCCAGTTTGCCTTGCCAAGATGCTTTATCCATCACATTTCTATTACTGGATCCCACGAACCCTTGGCCAAGACAATTTCGCTTCACGTAGAGGCTAGGCCCGCATACCGAGGGCGTGGGACTTGTGACCAACTCTCTATCGCTCCGGTGCCTATAACATTTGATCCGGAAGGAGTTACGCGGTGCACAACATACCGTTCGAAAGCTCTTTGAGAGCTCTACGGCAGGGGCATCAGGCTTGCTCAGTTGTGCCTGTTTTCAGGGCCCAAAATAGGAAGCTTTCATCAGTTTCGGGCCACTTTTATGCTTTTACGCTATTTTTCCGTCCTGGATCGTATGTCGTGAGCCGTGAAAAGGATGACAACCTAACTCTCGCGACATTAGAGGGGCCTACAATGCATCGATAGCACGTCTTTCGAGGATACTACGTTGTTGAAGCGGATGGGTTGTCGTTAAGCCCATTAGGCCTTTTGAATTGGCCATCTCTCTGGGATGGGACTCTGAACCGTCAACACATAAGAGATTTGTGCCCTCAACATGAGCAGTGCGACAATACCAGCACTAATGCACCGAATCCCATAAGAACTTGGAAGTTAAGCGTGCTTGGGCGAGAGTAGTACTAGGATGGGTGACCCCTTGGGAAATCCTCGTGTTGCACCTCATTTTTCAATATTTTTTGCCCCAGTTATGCTTGCCAAGATGCTTTATCCAACACATTTCTATTACGAATCCCACGGCACCTTGGGCAAAACAACTTCGCTTCACATAGAGGCTGGGCCCGTAAACCGAGTGTCATGCCCCAACTCGACCCCACCTATAATCAGTCAGGAGGCAACGGAATTTCGGCAGTATAACGATAGTAATTAAGACACTGAGGCTCTAAACCAACCTCTTAAGAATGTCATACAACTAACTCCACAAACCATTCAACAATCAACTCCTCAATTTAGATTAACAACATACAACATAACCATATTATACCATAAACATTCTTTCAACAACCCATTCATAGTTATACGCCTCCGTTCCAACTTAGTACATAGGTGATACATACAAATCAAAATAAGTTATACAAAACATTGTTTTACAACAACTAAGATAATCTCATAGCAATGACTCTTGCACATAAGACTCATCCACATACGGAACATTTCCCTCTTCAAGAGGCACGTACCCATAGTCAAAATCAGTAACACCTGCATGCATGCAATAATTGAGAGTGAGCTTATATAAAACAAGCTTAGTGAGGATCCGATAGATCTCTAACAGTATGTACTATACTCCTTGGAAATGATCCTTTGAGCAGTAAACACACAATAAACATTAATAATAATATAAACACATAACTATAAGGACCAATCGATAAATGATACTCTATTTGGTGTAGCTCTAAACGCTATCATGATCTCAACCAACTTTTTATCACCCCCATGACACATACACCCGAGGTACCTCACTTGCCCTGCCCTTCATGGCATCTCCGCCCATGCGAGATGAGGGTAGCCTCTGATAGCCATCTCAACCAACCCGACGGTCCGATACCGCCCGGGAGGTGGCACACGCATATCAAGACTCAGCAATAAAATAAACAATCAATCACAGGAGGACAACCTTTTCCGTTGACTAGCTCTCGGTTCATCAATAATCAATGTTCAATAATCAATAATCAATATTGCATCAATCAATTAATAACATTACAACAATACTACATCAATTACCCAATTTAACAACTAACAACTAAGTTAGATGACAAAGTAGGCCACCCAACTTAACATGCATTAGACATACAACCAAAGCCTAATCTAACCATCAACAACTCACAATTCAATCACTCATACACCACATGATCATCTAAAGGCATATAACAACATTTTAAAGAAAGACAACCTAAACTTCTAATAATCATAACTTACATTCTACTAATCCAAACAACTCCAAACCAATTCCTATCACTCACTCATTCAATTGACTACATTAGCCCCCTCGGAAACCAACCAAAATACATCCAAATCAAGCCCAACAGCCCTAAAACCTCAATGCACCTAGGCTGAAATTTCTAGATTTTCGCACCAACATCTCAATCAAAATTTTGGCATTACAACGGCGCTACCCCGCATTTTACAAACTTTTACAAATCGATGGCAATCGATTCCAACCACTACAACTCAAAATAATCACCAAATAGCTAATAACTCAACTTTTAATACCCGAAAATAAAATTTCTTGCTACAACGGGTCAAATCTTATACAAACGCATATAAACGATCCCTAGCATGCACTGAGCAATAATATAACATCAATTCAAATTTCTAACTGTTCAAAATGCAATTATACGCAAAAACATAAAAATGGCATTTTGAGATCTAGAATTTTTCTCTCACCTTTGATGTGTTTTGAAGCTACAAAGATGTTCAATGGATGCTCAAGAGGTGGAATCAAGCATTGGTTGAAGAAGATTGGCCTTGGATTAAAAGTTCTATTGAAAAATCTATTTGAAAAACCTTGAGTTTCTTTCTCTTTTTCTCTCTAATGGCTCTCGGCCATATGTGTGTGTGTGATGGTGTTTTTGTGCTTTGCAAGTGTGTGTTGATGAATTATAAGTAAAGGTCAAAATAAATTAAAAGAAGTCAAAGTAGTTTATTTAGTCTTTTTTATTATTTCTAGTCTCTTAATTTCATTTATTGACTATTTCTTGCTCAACTATTAATTTAACACCTTAATTAATTGTAGACATTATATTTTAGGTGATAAAGAGTTTTACATTAAAACATATTCACCCGAGTCGGCTTAAAACTCATTTTCTTGCAAAAGAAAGTGTAAAAACCTTTAAAATTCCAAATCCAAATTCGTTTTAATCAAACACAGGTCTATTAATTCCTGAGGACTAGGTTTTAAAACGTTTAAAACATCGTTGTAAAAATTTTAGCAGAGAGGTGTACAAAAATACTATTCACTAAAATCGGCGATAAAATTTTTGATTCCGTATTTGATGAAAATTTCATGAATGCACATATAGAATGTATTAGGAATATAAATCACATTTTTAACACATTCCGACTCATATAACACATAAATAGGTCAAAGTATGCAAAATGAGGCAAAACACACAAATCGAGGTTACGCAAAATATAGGGTCTCACATTCTCCCTCCCCTCCCCCACTTAAAGAAATTTCGTCCCCGAAATTCTTACTTGCTGAACGGAAAAGATCTGGGTACTGCTGCTGCATCTGATCTCGCCTCTCCCAAGTAGCCTCCTCAATACCGTGATGCTTTCACAACACTTTGACCATCGGAATCTTCTTCGATCTTAGTTCCCGTTTCATCTGATCAAGAATGCGAATCGGCCTGTCATCATAAGTAAGATTCTCACGAAGCTGTAACGGCTCTGGCTCTAGAATATGAGAAGGATCCGGATTATACTTTCGTAAATTAAACACGTGAAAGACATCATGGACATTAGAGAAATTCTCCGGTAAAGCCAACCGATATGCCAACTTGCCAACTCTGCCGGTAATCTCAAACGACCCTACAAACCTCGGACTCAGCTTTCCGCCTTTACCATATCGAGCAAACCCCTTACGAGGAGATAATCTCTAGAAAACCCGATCTTTGACTGTAAACTCCAAGTCCCGACGACACTTATCAGCAAAACTCTTGAATCTGCTCTACGCTGTAAGCATTCTCTACCTGATCAACTGAACATTCTCAATCTTCTCTAGAATCTCTGGCATAATAGTTGGATCAATAGTCTTCACTTCCCCTACTTCATCCTAATACAAAGGTGAATGACACTTACGACTGTAAAGAGCTGTAATAGTAGCTTGATAACTATTGTTATAGGCAAACTCGGCAAGTGGTAGATGTTTCTCCCAGTCTTTCCCGAAGTCCATAACACAAGCCTTGAGAATATCTTCTAGAATCTGAATAGTCCTCTCGGACTGACCATCGGTCTGTGGATGATACGCTGTACTGAAGTTAAGCTTAATACCCAAAGTCTTGTGAAGTTTCTCCCACAAGCGAGATGTAAATCGAGGATCTGAGACAATACTAGATGGAATTCCGTGAAATCTAACAATCTGATCGAAATAAAGATCCGTCAACTTTGGAACTTCATCTCCCATCCTCATCGAAATAAAGTGAGCTGTCTTTGTCAAACGATCCACGACAACCCAAACTGCATCATTACCTCTCGGTGTTCTAGGCAAACCAGTAACGATGTCCATCGTAATATGCTCCCATTTCCACTCTGGTATAGCCAACGGCTGAAGCAAACCTACAGGTCGTTGATGCTCGGCTTTCACTCGCTGACAAGTCAAACATCTAGATACAAACTGAGCAACTTCCCTCTTCATATTATTCCACTAGTAATGTTGCTTCAAATCCCGATACATCTTGTTTCCACCAGGATGAATGGTGTACTTAGAATTATGAGCCTCCTCCAGAATACCTCGCCTCAAGCCCGGTTCATCGGGAACACAAACCCTGTTCCGAAACCGAAGAATACCATCCTCATGTAATTTGAAGTCAGACTGATCATCCGTGATCTGATCCTTGATCTCCTAAAACTCACTCTCATATTTCTCATCCCAAACAAAGCTAATCTGTTTCTGAGTTAGCTTAGAAAGTGGCCTGGCAATCTTAGAAAAGTCCTTTACAAACCTACGGTAATAACCTGCCAAGCCAAGAAAGCTACGAACCTCAGAAACATTCTCTGGCCATTTCCAAGACATCACCACTTCAATCTTAGTGGGATCTACATAAATACCACTATGTGTGATAACATGGCCAAGAAACGATATGCGTTGTAGCCAAAATTCACATGTGCTGTACTTTGCAAACAACTGATGCTCCTACAACTTTTGTAAGACAAGCCATAGATGTTGCTCGTGCTCCGATTCAGACTTAGAATAAACCAAGATATCATCAATAAAGATCACCATGAACTAGTCCAAGTACGGCTGAAAAATCTGATGCATAAGATCCATAAATGCTGCCGGTGCATTAGTAATCCAAAGGGCATAACTACAAACTCATAATGCCCGTACCGAGTCCTGAAGGCAGACTTCGGAACATCCTCCGTGCGAATCTGAAGCTGATAGTACCCTTGCCTCAAGTAAAACTTAGAGTAGACTTTGGCTCCCTGAAGTTGATCAAACAACTCGTCAATCAATGGCAAAGGATACTTGTTCTAGATGGTCACTTGATTCAAACCACGGTAGTCAATGCATAATCTCAAGGTACCATCTTTCTTCTTCACAAATAAAACAGGTGCTCCCCACGGTGAAGAACTCTGCTGAATGAAACCCTTCTCTATTAACTCCTGCAACTGAGTTTTTAGCTCTTTCAACTAGCTGGTGCTATCCGGTACACTGATTTAGAAATAGGTTGAGTACCGGGAATAAGATTGATCACAAACTCCACATCTCTCTCTGGCAGCAACCCTGGCAACTCCTCGGGAATACATTGGGATATTCCCGAATAATAGGTACTTCTTCCAGCTGTAACTTATCAGATGGCTTGTTGATCAAATAAGCTAGATAATTCGAACACCCCTTACTCACCAACTTAACGACTTTAGTTGCTGAGATAACAAAACTCATCTTAGAACCCCGGTTCCCTGCTACCTCTACTACTGGCTGATCTGGCAAGCAAAACCGTACTACTTTCGTTCTACAGTTTAACTGGGCATCATACTTAGAAAGCCAATCCATACCCAAGATAACATCGTACCCCCGGATAGGAAATAAGATAAGGTCCGAAGGAAAATTATACCATTTGACATGTATTTTACAATCCTTACATACTAAGCCAGTCACATACTTATCAGTCAAAGAGGTACTAATCTCAACCACATAAGGCAATCTTGCAGGTTGCATATTAACACGTTGCACACAAGTAGGAGTAATGAAAGAATGCGTAGCACCAGAATCAATCAACACTTTAACAAGTTGATCAAGTATAAGGAAGTTACCTTCCACCACTACAGTCTCCTCAGGCATCTCCTCCAAATCAATTGCGTGGGCCCGAGCCTTAACACGCTGCTGCTGAGGTGCACCACCAGTAGGTCAACCATGATAACCCTGGGTCACTGCCCGACCCTTAGTTCCTCGATATCTATAGCAATCTCTCACCCTATGCTGATTGTTGCCGCAACCCAAACACGTTCCTGCCTTCGCCATGCAGTCGGCCTCCATATAGCCCTAACGCTTGCAATAATTACACTGCGGTGATGAAACACTGCCACTACCCCTAGAAGAACCAGAACCTGAGAAAGTAGCTGTACCAGCCTGCTGCTGAGGTCTCACAACACTAGGCCTATATGGACCCTGAGACTGGGCCGGCCTAAACTACGGCTAAGCCTGATAAGACCCCTACTGAAACTGAGGTCGATAATAGCCCTATTGACACTGCGGTCTGAAAGAACCCTGTTGCACTGCAGGCCTATAACCACCCTGCTGTACCGAAGGTCTATACATACCATGTTGACCCTGCGGCTAAAAGGGCCTCTTGCTAGGCTGACTAAGTCTGATCTGTTCCCCTTTTCTCTTCTCTAACCTAGAAGCTGCATCAAAGGCCTCAGTAAGTATATCATACTGATTCAGGGCTATCACATCCTGAATCTCGGCCCCCAAACCCAACACAAACCTATGAGTCTTGCACTCCTCGTCAGCCACAAACTCCGGTGCATACCGGGATAGTCTAGTAAACGTGGCCTCATACTGAGCCACTGAAGCATCCCCTTGAACTAGAGACAGAAACTCAGCCTCTCTCCTCTCCCGTGCAATCCTTGGGACATACTTCACCCGGAAAGCTCTCAGAAAGGTATCCCAGACATACGGAATACCCTAGGTCTCCCAACTAGATTTCACCGTGCGCCACCACTCCTCTGCCTCATCATCAAACAAATAAACGGCAAAGGTGACCTTTCTTTCATCAGTATAATCCATAGGGTCAAATATTTTCTCCACTTTACTAATCCATGCCTCGGCTTTCCGATCATCTGGTTCCCCCTGAAACCTCGGTGGATAGTACCCTAAGAACTCCTTCAGTGTACCACGCCCGTGGTATCCACCCTGTACGTTCAGTAACTATGCCTGCAAAGTCTGAGCTTGGGCAGCCTGCTCTGCTAGCAACTGGGCCTGACTGACCATAACCTCTGCAATCCTATCCATGGCTGCTTTAAAACGATCATCACCCCATTCTCGGTCCGGTGCCACATTACCCGGAACCTCGTCAACTGCTTCGGGCCTACCTCTCATTCTCAGTCTACCAGTCATTCTACTAATCAAAGACTTAGCATAGGTTATAGCACATAGACAGAGTATAAACAATTATTAGCAAATAAACAACAATTCACATAAACCCATAAATCACTTAAGTATCAATCACATAAACAAATTGATCATATAATCACATAAGCTCTAAATCACATAATCACTTAATCATTTAATCATATTAACATATATTTCACTTTTCTTTCATTGCATACATAATTTCATGCTAAGACCATTACCCATATTCCAAGAATACCCCGGCTGATAGCTAACATGTGCTCTAATACCACTTAATGTCACGCCTCAACTCGACCCCACCTGCAATCAGTCAGGACGCAACGGAATTTCGGCAGTATAACGACAGTAATTAAGACACCGAGGCTCTAAACCAACCTCTTAAGAATGCCATACAACTAAGTCCACAAACCATTCAACAATAAACAACTCCTCAATTAAAATTAACAACATACAACATAACCACATTATACCATAATCATTCCTTGAACAATCCATTCATAGTTAAACACCTCCGTTCCAACTTAGTACATAGGTGATACATACAAATCAAAATAGGTTATACAAAACATTGTTTCATAACAACTAAGATAATCGCATGGAAATGACTCCTGCACATAAGACTCATCCACATACGACACATTTCCCTCTTCAAGAGGCACGTACCCGTAGTCAAAATCAGTAACACCTGCATGCATGCAATAATTGAGAGTGAGCTAATATAAAACAAGTTCAGTGATGATCCGATAGATCTCTAACAGTATTTACTATACTCCTTGGAAATGATCCTTTGAGCAGTAAACACACAATAAACATCAATAACAATATAAACACATAACTATAATGACCAATCAATAAAGGATACTCTAGTTGGTGTAGCTCCAAACGCCATCACGATCTCAACCAACTTCTTATCACCCCCATGACATACACACCCGAGGTACCTCACTAGACTTGCCCTCCATGGCATCTCCACCCATGCAAGATGAGGGTAGCCTCTGATAGCCATGTCATTTTCAACCCGACGGTCCGATACCACCCGAGAGGTGGTACATGCATATCAAGACTCAGCAATAAAATAAACAATCAATCACAGGAGGACAACCTTTTCCGTTGACTATCTCCCGGTTCATCAATAATCAATGTTCAATAATCAATAATCAATAATGCATCAATCAATTAATAACATTACAACAATACTACATCAATTACCCAATTTAACAACTAAATAACTAAGTTAGATGACAAAGCAGGCCACCCAACTTAACATGCATTAGACACACAACCAAACCCTAATCTAACCATCAACAACTCACAATTCAATCACTCATACACCACCCGACCATCTAAAGGCATATAACAACATTTTAAAGAAAGACAACCTAAACTTCTAATAATCATAACTTACATTCTACTAATCCAAACAACTCCAAACCAATTCCTATCACTCACTCATTCAATCAACTATATTAGCCCCATCGGAAACCAATCAAAATACATCCAAATCAAGCCCAACAGCCTTAAAACCTCAATGCACCTAGGCTGAAATTTCTGGATTTTCGTACCAACATCTCAATCAAAAATTTGGCATTACAACGGCGCTACCCCGCATTTTACAAACTTTTACAAATCGATGGCAATCGATTCCAACCACTACAACTCAAAATAATCACCAAATAGCTAATAACTCAACTTTTAATACCCGAAAATAAAATTTCTTCCTACATTGGTTCAATCTTATATAAACGCATATAAACGATCCCTAGCATGCACTGAGCAATAATATAACATCAATTCAAATTTCTAAATATTCAAAATGCAATTATACGCAAAAACATAAAAATGGCATTTTGAGATCTATAATTTTTCTCTCACCTTTGATGTGTTTTGAAGCTACAAAGATGTTCAATGGATGCTCAAGAGGTGGAATCAAGACTTGGATGAAGAAGATTGGCCTTGGATTGCAAGTTCTATTAAAAAATCTCTTTGAAAAACCTTGAGTTTCTTTCTCTTTTTCCCTCTAATGGCTCTCGGCTATGTGTGTGTGTGTGATGGTGTTTTTGTGCTTTGCAAGTGTGTGTTGATGCATTATAAGTAAAGGTCAAAACAAATTAAAAGAAGTCAAAGTAGTTTATTTAGTCTTTTTTATTATTTCTAGTCTTTTAATTTCATTTATTGGCTATTTCTTGCTCAACTATTAATTTAACACCTAAATTAATTATAGACATTATATTTTAGGTGACAAAGAGTTTTACATTTAAACATTTTCACCCGAGTCGGCTTAAAACTCGTTTTCTTGTAAAAGAAAGTGTAAAAACCTTTAAAATTTCAAAACTGATTCCAAATCCGTTTTAATCAAACACAGGTCTATTAATACCCGATGACTAGGTTTTAAAATGTTTAAAACACCCTTGTAAAAATTTTAGCAGACAGGTGTTCAAAAATATTATTCATTAAAACCGACGATAAAATTTCTGATTCCGTTTTTGATGAAAATTTCATGAATGCACATATAGCATGTATTAGGAATATAAATCACATTTCTAACACATTCTGACTCATATAACACATAAACATGTCAAAGCACGCAAAATGAGGCAAAACACGCAAATCGAGGTTAGGCAAAATATGGGGTCTCACACCAAGGATATGGGGCTTGTGACCAGGTCTCCGTCGCACCGGTGCCCATAACTTTTGATCCGTAAGGAGTTACGCGGCACACAACATACCATTGGAAAGCTCTCCGAGAGCTTTACGATGGTGGCAACAAGCCTGCTAGGCTGCGCTTGTTTTTAGAGTCCAAAATTGAACGTTTTCATTAGTTTTGGGCCACTTTTCTTCTTTTGCGCTATTTTTCTATCCCGGATCGTACGTCATGAGCCGCAAGAAGGACAACAACCTAACTCTCGAGACATTAGAGGGCCATACAACGCATCGATATCACATCTTGCAAGGATGCTGTGTTGTTGAAGTAGATGTGTTGTCGTTAAGCCCATTGGGCCTATTGAATGGGCCATATCTCTAGGCTGGGACTGTGAAACGTCAACACATAGGGGATTTGTGCCCTCAACATGACGGGTGCGATTATACCACCACTAATGCACCGAATACCATCAGAACTCTGAAGTTAAGTGTGATTGGGCGAGAGTAGTACTTGGGTGGGTGACCCCCTAGGAAGTCCTCGTGTTGCACCCCCCTTTTCAATTTTTTTTGCCCCGGTTAGCCTTTCCAAGATGCTTTATCCATCACATTTCTATTACCGAATCCCACGGCACCTTGGGCAAGACAACTTCGCTTCACGGTGAGGCTGGGCCCGCAAACTGATGGCATGAGGCTTGTGACCAAGTCTCCGTCGCACTGGTGCCCATAACTTTGGATTAGTAAGGAGTTACGCGGCGCACAACATACTATTGCAAAGCTCCCCGAGAGCTCTACGACGGTGGTATCAAGCCTGCTCGGCTGCGCCTGTTTTCAGAGCCCAAAATTGAACCTTTTTATTAGTTTTGGGTGACTTTTCTTCTTTTGTGCTGTTTTTCTATCCCGGATCGTACGTCGTGAGCCGCGAAAAGGATGACATCCTAACTCTCGGGACATTAGAGGGCCCTACAACAAGTAGATATCACATCTTGTGAGGATGCTACGTTGTTGAAGCAGATGGGTTGTCGTTAAGCCATTGGGCCTATTGAATGGGCCATCTCTCTGGGCTGGGACTGTGAACTGTCAACACATAAAGGATTTGTGCCCTCAACATGACGGGTGCAATCATACCAGCACAAATGCACTGGATCCCATCAAAACTCCGTAGTTAAGCGTGCTTTGGCGAGAGTAGTACTAAGATTGGTGACCCCCTAAGAAGTCCTCGTGTTGCACCCCTCCCCCATTCAATTTTTTTTTGCCTCAGTTAGCCTTGCCAAGATGCTTTATCCATCACATTTCTATTACCGATGGCACCCTGGGCAAGACAACTTCGCTTCACGTAGAGGCTAGGCCGGAAAACCGAGGGCGTGGGGCTTGTGACTAGGTCTCCGTCGCTCCGGCGCCCATAACTTTTGATCTGGAAGGAGTTACGCGGCACACAACATACCATTGGAAAGCTCTCTGAGAGCTCTACGGCGGGGGCAACAGGCTTGGTTGGCTATGCCTGTTTTCAGAGCCCAAAATCGGAAGCTTTCATCAGTTTTCGGCCACTTTTTTACTTTTGCGCTATTTTTTAATCTCGGATCATACGCTGTGATCCGCGAATAGGAAGACAACCTAACTCTCTGGACATTAGAGGGGCCTACAACGCGTCGATATCACGTCTTGCGAGGATGTTGCATTGTGGAAGCAGATGGGTTGTCGTTAAGCCCATTGGGCCTTTTGAATGGACCACCTCTCTAGGCTGGGACTATGAACCGTCAACACATAAAGGATTTGTGCCCTCAACATGACGGGTGCGATCATACCAGCACTAATGCATCGGATCCCATCAGAACTCCGTAGTTAAGCGTGCTTTGGCGAGAGTAGTACTAGGATGGATAATCGCCTAAGAAGTTCTCGTGTTGCACCCCCCTTTTCAATTTTTTTTGCCCCGGTTAGCCTTACCAAGATGCTTTATCAATCACATTTCTATTACCGATTCCCACAGCACCTTGGGCAAGACAACTTCGCTTCACGTGGAGGCTGGGCTCACAAACTGAGGGCGTGGGCCTTGTGACCAGGTCTCCATCGCACAGGTGCGCATAACTTTTGATCCGTAAGGTGTTACGTAGAGCACAACATACTATTGGTAAGCACTTCAAGAGCTCTACGATGGTGGCAGCAAGCCTGCTCGGCTGCGCTTGTTTTTAGAGCCCAAAATTGAAGTTTTTCATTAGTTTTGGTCCACTTTTCTTCCTTTGCGCTATTTTTCGATCCCGGATTGCACGTCGTGAGCCGCGAAAAGGACGACATTCTAACTCTCGAGACATTAGAGGGCCCTACAACGAGTCGATATCAAATCTTGCGAGGATGCTGCATTGTTGAAGCGGATGGGTTGTCGTTCAGCCTATTGGGCCTATTGAATGGGCCATCTCTCTGGGCTGGGACTGTGAACCGTCAACACATAAAGGATTTGTGCCTCAACATGACGGGTGCGATCATACCAGTACTAATGCTCCGGATCCTTTCAGAACTCTGTAGTTAAGCGTGCTTTGGCGAGAGTAGTACTAGGATAGGTGACCCCCTACGAAGTCCTCGTGTTGCACCCCCCGTTTCAATTTTTTTTGCCCTGATTAGCCTTGCCAAGATGCTTTATCGATCACATTTCTATTACCGAATCCCAAGGCACCTTGGGTAAGACAACTTCGATTCACATAGAGGCTGGGCCGGCAAACCGAGGGCGTGGGGCTTGTGACCAGGTTTCCATCGCTCCGGTGCCCATAACTTTTGATCCAGAAGGAGTTACGCAGCGCACAACATACCGTTGGAAAGCTCTCCGATGGCTCTACGGCAAGGGCGATAGGCTTGCTCGGCAGCGCCTATTTTTGGAGCCCAAAATCGGAAGCTTTCATCAGTTTTGGGCCACTTTACTACTTTTGTGCCGTTTTTCCGTCCCGGATCGTAAGTCGTGAGCCGCGAAAAAGACGACAACCTAACTCTCGGGACATTAGAGGGGCCTACAACGCGTCGATATCACGTCTTGCTAGGATGCTCTATTGTTGAAGCAGATGCGTTGTCGTTAAGCCCATTGGGCCTTTTGAATATGCCATCTCTCTGGGCTGGGACTATGAACCATCAACACATAAGGGATTTGTGCGCTCAACATGATGGGTGCGATCATACCAGCACTAACGTACCAGATCCCATCAGAACTCCTAAGTTAAGCGTGCTTGGGTGAGAGTAGTACTAGGATAGGTGACCCCTTGGGAAGTCCTTTTGCTGTACCCCCGTTTTCAATTTTTTTTGCCCCTGTTAGGCTTACCAAGATGCTTTATCCACCACATTTCTATTACCAAATCCCATGGCACTTGGGCAAGAAAACTTTGTTTTAATTAAACAGTCGAATTCCCCTTGTCTGTACTAGTTCTGAGCTGGCTGTTCGACGCCCGGGGAAGGCCCCCAGGGGAACCGTTCCCAGTCCGTCCCCCAGCCAGCACGCGGTGACCTGCTCTCTCCACGGGAACAGCTCGAGCAGTCCGCCTATAGCCGATAGGTTCGGGACTGGGAGCCCCGTGCTCAGCCCTCAGAGCCAATCCTTTTCCCAAAGTTATGGATCCATTTTTCCGACTTCCCTTGCCTACATTGTTCCATCGACCAGAGGTTGTTCACCTTGGAGACCTAATGCGGTTATGAGTACGACCGGGCGTGGACAGTACTCGGTCCTCCGAATTTTCAAGGGCCACCGAGGTCACACCATACATCACATGACGTGCGGTGCTCTTCCAGCCTCTGGACCCTACCTCCGGCTGAGCCGTTTCTAGGGTGGGCAGGTTGTTAAACAGAAAAGATAACTCTTCTCCGACGTCTCTGGACTCCCTAACGTTGCTGTCAACCGCCATGTCCCGGTTCAGGAATTTTAACCCGATTCCCTTTTGGTGCACGCGCGGAACGCGCTATCTGTAGGGCTTTCCCCAACCCTTAGGATCGACTAACCCATCTGCAAGTTTCGTTCACATGGAACCTTTCCCCTCTTCGGCCTTCAAAGTTCTCATTTGAATATTTACTACTACCACCAAGATCTACACCGACGGTCGCTCCGCCCAGGCTTGCGCCCTAGGTTTTGCGGCGACTGCCGCCCCCTCCTACTCATCGGGGCCTGGCACGTGCCCCGATGGCCAGGTATAGGTCGCGCACTTAAGCACCATCCATTTTCGGGGCTAGTTGATTCGGCAGGTGAGTTGTTACACACTCCTTAGTGGGTTTTGATTTCCATGACCACCGGTCTGCTATCTTAATTGACCAACACCGTTTGTGGGATCTAGGTTAGCGCGCAGTTGGGCACCGTAACCCGGCTTCATGTTCATCCCATATCGCCAGTTATGCTTACCAAAAATGGCTCACTTGGAGTTGTTGATTCCGTTGCGCGGCTCAACGAAGCAACCAAGCTGTCCTACCTATTTAAAGTTTGAGAATAGGTCGAGGGCGGTGTTGCGCCCTTGATGCCTCTAATCATTGGCTTTACCCGATAGAACTTGCACGCGAGCTCCAGCTATCCCAAGGGAAACTTCGGAGAGAACTAGCTACCAGATGGTTCAATTAGTCTTTCGTCCCTATACCCAAGTTAGACGAACGAATTACACGTCAGTGTCACTGCGGGTCTCCACCAGAGTTTCCTCTGGCTTCGCCCCGCTCAAGCATAGTTTACCATCTTTCGGGTCCCGACAGGTATGCTCGAACTCGAACCCTTCTAAAAAGATCAAGGTCAGTCGGTGGTATACACCCCGGGGGGGATCTCGCCAATCAGCTTCCTTGGTCCGTGTTTCAAGACAGGTCGAATGGTGCCCACAGGCCAGCACCGGGAGCTTGCAGATGCCGAAGCACGCCGAAGGCGCGCACTGTACTGCCATGATCGAGGCGACAGTGTTCCGAGGGCATATCTACTGCCCGGGCTTTGGCCGCCGCCCCAATTCGCGCAGGTCCGCGACCCGAGCCCATCGACAGACCGGCTTTCACCGTTTTGCATACGACCGGGGCGCATTGCTGACCCTCATCCGCTTCCCTCCTGATAATTTCAAGCACTCTTTGACTCTCTTTTCGAAGTCCTTTTCATCTTTCTCTCGCAGTACTTGTTCGCTGTCGGTCTTTCACCCGTATTTAGCCTTGGACGGAATTTACCGCCCACTCAGGGCTACATTCCCAAACAACCCAACTCGCCGACAGCGCCTCGTGGTGTGACAGGGTCTGGGCACGACAGGGCTCTCACCCTCTCTGGCACCCCTTTCTAGGGGACTTGGGCCTGGTCCGCCGCTGAGGACGCTTCTCCAAACTACAATTCGAACGACGGAGCCGCCCGATTCTTAAGCTGGGCTGTTCCGGGTTCGCTCGCCATTACTAAGAGAATCTTTGCAAGTATCTTTTCCCCGCTTATTGATATGCTTAAACTCAGCGGGTAATCCCGCCTGACTTGGGGTCGCGGTTGTAGCGCATAGCGCCAGAGGGTCTATCTTCAGTCCCGCACGCGCGATCGGATGACGCACGACAAATCACGAGTTGAATGGACCAACCACCACTTACCGTGACGTCTGTCGCGCAGGACTCGTATTTCGGCCAACCGCGCCTCGAGACACGGGAGGCCACAATTCGCCCCCCCGCACGAACCCGACAACCCAATGTTGGGGCGTGGGGTGGGGGGGCAACGCGATGCGTGATACCCAGGCAGACATGCCCCTGGCCTGACAGCTTCGGGCGCAACTTGCGTTCAAAGACTCGATGGTTCACGGGATTCTACAATTCATACCATGTATCATATTTCGCTACGTTCTTCATAGATGCGAGAGCCGAGATATCCGTTGCTGAGAGTCGTTTTCCTTTTGTAAGGGACCTAGGCCTAACCTGGCACACCGCAGACGGGGCACGGATAGGCTGGCCCCCAATTTTCATTTTCCTTGGCGCATTCTGTGCCGGGGTTCGTTGTTTGCAGGGCGTTCACCCCGACTCAGGACCTACACGCGGGCTGGGGACGAGCCGCCTCTCCCGCTCGGCCCCGCGTTGTTTAAACGGGTTCGCAGGTCGTTCGGCCTTTGCAGGGTTTGACAATGATCCTTCCGCATGTTCACCTACGGAAACCTTGTTACGACTTCTCATTCCTTTAAATGATAAGGTTCAGTGGAATTCTCGCGACGTCGCGGGCAGCGAACCGCCCACGTCGCCGTGATTCGAACACTTCATCGGATTATTCAATCGGTAGGAGCGACGGGCGGTGTGTACAAAGGGCAGGGACGTAGTCAACATGAGCTGATGACTCACGCTTACTAAGAATTCCTCGTTCAAGACCAACAATTGCAATGATCTATCCCCATCACGCTGAAATTTCAAAGATTACCTGGGCCTGTCGGCCAAGGCTATAGACTCATTAAATACATCAGTGTAGCGCGCGTGCGGCCCAAAACATCTAAGGGCATCACAAACCTATTATTGCCTCAAACTTCTGTGGCCTAAAAAGCCGTAATCCCTCTAAGAAGCTTGCTGCGGAGGGGTACCTTCGCATAGCTAGTTAGCAGGCTGAGGTCTCATTCATTAATGGAATTAACCAGACAAATCGCTCCACCAACTAAGAACGGTCATGCACCACCACCCATAGAATCAAGAAAGAGCTCTTAGTCTGTCAATCCTTACTATGTCTGGACCTGGTAAGTTTCCCCATGTTGAGTCAAATTAAGCCGCAAGCTCCACTCTTGGTGGTACCCTTCTGTCAATTCCGTTAAGTTTCATCCTTGTGACCATACTCCCCCCGAAACCCGAAAACTTTGATTTCTTATAAGGTACCGGTGGAGTCCTAAAAGCAACATCCACCGATCCCTGATCGGCATCGTTTATGGTTAAGAAAAGGACGGTATCTAATCATCTTCGAGCCCCCAACTTTCGTTCTTGATTAATGAAAACATCATTGGCACATGCTTTCGCAGTTGTTTTTCTTTCATAAATCCATGAATTTCACGTCTGACTATGAAATACAAATGCCCCTGACTGTCCTTGTTAATCATTACTCAGATCCCGAAGGCCAACTCAATAGGATCGAAATCCTATAATGTTATCCCATGCTAATGTATACAGAGTGTAATGTCACGTGGTCAGAGATTGAGGTTGAAATCCCGACTACGTGCGGCCTTAGCCAACGTGGGTGTCGACTAAGTACGCCTGCGTTATTAGAGTTAGCACAGCACAAACACGAGTGTTAGAGGTTGAGGACCTCGACACTGGATTGCAAAGGGCGCTTGGGTACGAGGGCAAAGCCTTGTGCAAGACGAGCACCAGTAGGCAACCCTAGTAGGAGTTTGGAAAATTCTAAGTAAGATGGCTGAAAGATGGCACACGAAAATGGCAAGGTAAATGGCTTGCATTTCATTACTCATCAACTCATATTTATACATGTACATGGCCTAAACCGAGGCCTTTGATCAATGCCAAGTGGCTATAATCCTAGCCGTACAAATGTCTATGTACAAAGACAATTTCTAGAATTATCTACACATTTGAATTTAAAATTGGGTGGAAGTTCCAGATTGCTCCACTGCTGGGCACCATTCTGCACCATTCTGGAAGCTTCCTGCACTGACTGGGCGGACTGGGCAGCTACCCTGGGTAGACTGGGCAGTTTCCATGCCTTAGCCATTTTTCTGGAACCTTCTAGACTCAAATCTGCCTGCTTGCCTCCAAACCGCCTGAAACAGCTTCCTGGGCCTTCTCCACTACTTCAAAAGCTTCTACACACGCTGGGAAGGGTCTGGGGCCGATCCCCGCACTTGGACAATCGGCACTGTTCATGGCATATTTCCGCTAAGCCGTGGGCATCCGTACAATCGAAACGCGCATGCCGTCTCACCCTCTCCCACCAAACTTGTCGTCACCCTCGACGATGCTGCACACACGAACAAGTGGTCTGGGCTGCACCTGCTCGCTGATTCATACTCGAACTAGTGGCCTTGGTTGCGCCAGTTTGTCGTTTCCCTTCGTCCTCAGGCTGTTTCCCAACACACTGGCCCTTCCATCGGGCTGCCTGCTCCAACCGCAAGTGCACGATTGGGTTGCCGAGGCTCTGTCTCCTTGCTGCCTGAGTGACTACACACGAGCACACTGTCTGTACTCCACACGAGCACACTGACTTGCTTGCACACGGGCACACTGGTTGTGCCGCACCTGAGCACACTGACTGTGCTGCACGACCTTGCCTGCACGATGGGCGACTGTCTTCTTGAGTCGGCCCATTTCCTTGCTGGTGTCCCTTGACCAACTACACAGCACACAATGGCTGGGTGCCTGCCTGCACCTCTCGAGTCATAAAGATGGCACACCGAGGGTTAGTTCCTGTCACCACAACAACATCCTCGGATGGGACGATGATTGCCCGCACATCGTCAAGCCATTCCATACCGGGCACCACATCATAGTCGTCAAGCCGAACAACTCTGAAATCCACGATTCCTTGCCATGCTCCAATCGATGTCTTCACTGCCTGAGCAACACCGATGATTGCAATTGCCTTGGTGTTGGCTACTTTGATCATGCCTACCATTGGTTTGACTCGCACGCCGAGTCGTTTGGCTACATCCTCGCCAATAAAATTATTGGTAGCACCTGTGTCTACCAATGCCTTCAAGTCATGGCCCCTGATTGTGATGGGGAGGTATAGTGAACCCTTCGGCACTTCGGTTTCGACTGGCTTAAGCAACCGAAGCGAACCCATGAGTACCTCCTCCTTGGCCTCCCCGCTGTCCTCCTGTTGGAACAGAGATGCTAGCCTCCCTCACTGTGGGCATCTTCCTACCCAATGTTCCTTGTTCCTACACAAGAAACAGTTCCCGTCATTGTTGGGCCATTGTACACCGGCCTTACCGTTCCATTGTCCATGCGGCTTGCACCTGCCGTGCAAGGGATGCAGTGTGTCCTTCCTCCATTTGGGTAAAGGTGTGCCTTCACCATTACGGGACAGAGGTGTGCCCTTGTCCTTCCTCCATTCTCTGTTGTGGGGCAGAGGTGTGCCTCTGTCCTGAGCGCCTGCCATGCCTACCCCTTGGCTGATGGTAGCAACATCGGCCTTGACCCTGTCAACTTCGGCCTTGAGCTCTCCCAAGCTCGTCATGAATGACCCACGAAACTTGTCAATTGTTTGCCTGATGTCGTCGGCAAGTAAGTTGAGGGTACCAAGCAGTTGACCCTTCAAACTCTCCCCACATGCTTCCAATTCACCAACACGTTCATCCAAGTTTGCCCCATCCTTGGCCTCAAGTTCACGAAGACCACATCGTCTAACACCAAGCTGCTCTCAAGTGTTACTTGAGAAACACGCTCCAACCGCGCCTCCATCGAGCTGAGCTGATCCACCGAGCTAGCCCGAGAGCAAGAGGTCATGTCCTTATCCCTCTTGGACTGTCTCTCTGCTTGCTTGACGGCTGTGGCCTGAGTGGCAGTGACAACATCATCTCCCTGATTTCCAGCCATGCTCTCACAAAAATTCACCAATGAAGCAGCCAACAAGTTCACCAACAAAGTCCTCCGACAGACTGAGATGAGTACGCAGCAACATGGTTAAGCCAAGTCGACCTTGGCTTTGATACTACCTGTCACGTGGTCAGAGATTGAGGTTAAAATCCTGACTATGTGAGGCCTTAGCCAACGTGGGGTGTCGACTAAGTACGCCTGCGTTATCAGAGTTAGCACAGTGAGAACATGAGTGTTAAAGGTTGACAACCCCAACACTGGCTTGCAAAGGGCGCTTGGGTATGAGGGCAAACCCTTATGCAAGACGAGCACCAATAGGCAACATTGGTAGGAGTTTGGAAAATGCTAAGTAGGATGGCTGGAAGATGGCACACGAAGATGGCAAGGTAAATGGCTTGCATTTCATTACTCATCAACTCATATTTATACATGTACATGGCCTATACCGAGGCCTTTGATCAATGCCAAGTGGCTATAATCCTGGTCGTACAAATGTTTATGTACAAAGACAATTTCTACAATTATTTACACATTTGAATTCGAAATTGGGTGGAAGTTCCAGATTGCTCCTCTGCTGGGCACCATTCTGCACCATTCTAGAAGCTTCCTGTACTGACTGGGTAGCTACCCTGGGCAGACTAGGCAGTTTCTATGCCTTAGCCAATTTTCTGGAACCTTCCAGATCCACTTCTGCCTGCTTGCCTCCAAACTGCCTGAAATAGCTTCCTGAGGCTTCTCCACTACCCCAGAAGCCTCTAAACACGTTGGGAAGGGTCTGGGGCCGATCCCTACACCTGGACTGTCGGCACTGTTCATGGCACATTTTCGCTAAACCATGGGCATCTGTGCGACAGAAATGCGAGTGCCGTCTCAGTAGGCTTGCTTTGAGCACTCTAATTTCTTCAAAGTAAGAGCGCTAGAGGCACGACCTGGCCAGTTAACGCCAGAAGCAAATCACCGATAAAAGAGACGAGACGATCGGTGTACACCTGAGGCGGACCGGCCGACCCATCCCAAAGTCCAACTACGAGCTTTTTAACAGCAACAACTTAAATATACTCTATTGGAGCTGGAATTACCGCGGCTGTTGGAACCAAACCTACCCTCCAATGGATCCTCGTTAAGGGATTTAGATTGTACTCATTCCAATTACCAAACTCTTTGAGCCCGGTATTGTTATTTATTGTCACTACCTCCTCGTGTCAAGATTGGATAATTTGCGCGCTTGCTGCCTTTCTTGGATGTGGTAGCCGTTTCTCAAGCTTCCTCTCCGGAATCGAACCATAATTCTATGTCACCCATCACTACCATGGTAGGCCACTATCCTACCATCGAAAGTTGATAGGGCAGAAATTTGAATGATGCGTTACCGGCACGAGGGCCGTGCAATCCGTCGAGTTATCATGAATCATCGCAACAACGGTAGAGCCCGTGTTGACCTTTTATCTAATAAATGCATCCCTTCCAAAAGTTGGGGTTTGTTGCACGTATTAGCTCTAGAATTACTACAGTTATCTGAGTAGTAGATACCATCAAACAAACTATAACTGATTTAATGAGCCATTCGCAGTTTCAAAATCTGAATTAGTTCATACTTACACATGCATGGCTTAATCTTTGAGACAAGCATATGACTACTGGCAGGATCAACCAGGTAGCATTCCTCACCGACGCCGGTGTCGCACGAGACATATCATCCCCTAAGGGTCGACAGCTTAAGACGACCGCACGACCGTCGTGCGCGATTAACGACAAACGCTGATTTCGGGCAAAGAGAAGCCAAGGACCCCATACCGTAAGTACATCACGTAATGTAAAAGTAAAGGAACACAATTCCCCGTCTTTCCTCCCCGAGGTCCTCTAGGAACCAAGCGACAGTACTTATACACATAGTGAAAATGATACGATAAGCTTTTGCTCTCAGTTCATGTCAGTATCAGTTGTTGCGGCCGACTTCAAATCATCCCTTATCACACCAAATGGGTGTGTTCCGGATGTACCCCGAAATCCTACGACCCAACTCTCTGAGGAAGTCTAGCCCCCAAGCAAGAGAGGGAATTGGACAATGGTAGTCACGGTTGCACCGGCAAGCCCGATGCCACTCGGTGTGCGTGAATGCTACCACGCCAGAATGAAAGGTTGCAACTTTGTATGCAATGCACATTTATGACATTTAATATATCACATTTGGAGGACAACAAAGTAGGTTGCCTCTGAGCAGTCATAAGATTGCACATTGACAAGTAAACAAGCGAAGCACGATATGATAAGTAAATTCACTTGAAAAGCACATGGAGTTATATGAATATTAAATGGGCAGCCATGTAACGCATTTAAATCAAGTCATATAACTCATTTCAAAATTCACGTAATCAAATAATAAGATTATTCATCATGCAACGACATCTACGTGGGACCGGGTGCAAGAAAATCCTACTTATCAACATGTAATCATTGAAATCATATTTAGGGCTACAAGGGCAACTACAAGCAGCCTACTAAACACATAATCAAACACAATATCCAAAGGATCAACACTTAGCAAGTTTACCTAGTTACTAGGGTTCCAATTCGTGCTTACCCGTGCGATTAAGCCCCAAGTCATCTCGTAATTAAACTCAAGCCATGCATTGATTAGTTCATACACCCTCAAGCATTCAAAACAGTCCACACAACATCCAAATGCCACCATCTCAAGCATTTAATACAACAAGAGAAGCTACAATAATTTTTCTAAGCATTTCACTAAGTGAAACCCTCACTGCAATGGACTGTATTCTCACAATCATTAAGACAAGAAAAAATCTCCAATTCCAGTGAATAAGATGTCAAATTAAAGCTTAATGGGTGAACTAAATTCAGAAACAAACCTCGCATCATTTGGAGTTCGGGTTCAATAGTTATAGCCAAAACAGTGAGACTGCACAAAATTGTCCAGATTTGCACACAATTCAATACTTGTCATTTTTGAGGGCCTTAGGGTCATATTTATCCTTAGTCCATTTCTGACAAAAATGTCCAAAACTGAAAAATATAGCAGTAAACGAAATTTCATACATTTTTGATATCATTTACTAAGTCAAAACTGGTTCGTTCTACAAGGTCAGTGAGTCTGCCAAAACCTGCTTCATTTTTCTAGACTTTTCAGATTTGGAGACATTTTGATATTTTTCCATTTTACGGACCTTAGAGTCAAAATTAGCTTTGGCCTATTTCTTCAAAAAATGTTCAGAACTGGGAAAACTAGTTACCTACCAATTTTTACTCATTTGAAACATCATTTACCTAGTGAAAATTACCTCGTACCAACAAGATAGAGGGCTGTCACATACACGATTTCATCTATCATCACATTCTAGCTAGAAATCTTGCCATGCATGTTTATAAAAGCTCATGAACACTCATATATCTCAAGTACATAAGTAAAGATAGACATTTAAGAGCATGCATGTGGTTTTTTGAAAGGTTTTCAAGAAGTTTTAGCCCTCACCTTAGCAAAACAACAAGAAGATGCACAAGACTCTTGGTGAAGCACAAAGTTGACCTTTTTCCTTGCTTAGCGGAGACACCACTCGATTTTTATCAAATTTCCTAGCTTAGTAACCAAGTTCTTAGTAGGTGCATGTGGTTAGAACAAGAAGAAAAGAAATGGAAGCTAGCAAACTCACCTAAGCCGAAATGGAGATTCAAAGAGCTTGCATGTGTGTTTCTTGCAACCTAGCTTGCTTAGTCGAGCTCCCTAGCTTCTTGCTTGCCTTGATGAACCATGGAGTGATGAAGATGAGCTATGGAGTCTACAATATTCAGCTACGGCCGAGAGAGAGAGAAGAATGAAAGGGAGAGAGAAGAATGAGAGGGAGATGAGAGAAATGAAAGGAAAATAAAAGCCTTGCAAATGTTGAAGCATGTGTCGGCCTTGGGCATAAAAATTTCAGAATTTTGTGTCTTCAAGAAGCATTTTGAATTACCTAGCATGGGCAAGGAGCTTATGTCGAGATTTGGAGCTTTGAGGAGGGTTTTGAGCTAATTTTTTTATTGCTTTATGTCATAGAATTGTCATAGAATTGTCTAGGAATTAATTTGAATTAAGAAAGCAAGCACAATGCACAACAAGTGGTCGGCCAAGGCATTGCAAGATTTGAATTTTTGTCATCTTTTGGAGTATTATTTAATTGTGTGTTTGGGAAGTGCAAAAGAATAAAGAATAAAGAATAAGAATGTCTAGCTTTTTGTGAGATTTTGTCTTTTAGTGAGTTGAATTAGCTTTTTAATATTAGTTAGTGGAGTTTGTAGGATTAATTAAAGATCTAGTGCTTCGTGTAAGATGCATTCTTGATTAGCGTGTGGACATGCTTTCCTAGGTTTAGGGAACGCACTACGAGGTAGGGCATGAACTACGAGACGAATGCACGTTTCCCAAGTGAATGCACGCAACTCTAAATGTATGCACGTAATTCAATGCAAGGCACTCAAAACGAAACACGACTCTTAAACCTAGGTCAAGGCATGCAAATCTAGGTCAGGGCACACGAAACGAGGTAACGCACATCAATCGGGGATTAGGGCACACCATTCTAGGTCAAGGTACGAATGACAAAACATGCACGAAAATCAAGACAGGGCACGTGATCCAAGGTCAATCATATAATTCTTGGTCTATGGCACGCAAATTGAGATAACACATGTTATTCGGGGTCGGGCCTTACACGAGACAAGCACACGACCGTCGTACGCGATTAGCAACGAACGCTGATTTCAGTAAAAGAGAGGCCAAGGACCCCATACCGTCATGCTTTGCCGCATCCGAGAGATCGAGCGACGCCCCACAGGCCACGTGTGCCGTACTTGTTGGAGTGAGCAGCGTGGAACACGGGACGTGCTTAGGGGTTTGCCCACGTCGTCCACAGAGGCAAACGCAAGGCAAAAGATAGACGATATGACTTTAGACTACCTTCATTGTAGGTACGCAACATAGGAAACTGTCCTACCGACTGACGCAATGTAAACACTCGGCCCGCGAATGAAGAGGCAAGCAGGGGCAGACGTCGCTGCTCAAGCAAGGATCCAACTGACCCACACAAGCCGACCACCACTCACGCGCTATCATGTTCGCTATGCCCAGACCACCAAGCTGGTAACCGTCCCACCGTCTAGCCAAACGAAGCCCTTCAGGCAAATGGAACCGGCGAGATGGCTCGAGCACGCACCGCTAGGCATGAAGAATTTCTGAAGGACACAGGATAGGAACGGCACGAGATGCATGACCAGGCTGCACGTCGCAAGCTTAAGGGCCTACTTCGTGGTGCCCGACCATGCACCGATTGCACAGAACTGAGGTACCAACCAAAAGTGGACTTCTTGCCCACGCGAAGATTGGATCGCCATGACACTAGACCACGTCCGTCGTATTACGACTCAGCGAGGACCATGGCGTCGTGTGCTAGGAGATTCGCACATCGCGCAGGCCAATGGGAATACACCGGGGGACGACTTCGAGGCTGTACAGTACTTGGATCGCTACAACATTGAAGCTCTAGCCATCGTCTCATCACAATGCTCGCGTCGTCACTTAACGAAAGCCAAGGCCATGTGCTAGGTGATTCGCGCATCACGCATGCCCCCCACCATCCCCCTGTATGCACCCATATGCACGGAACGAGACAAGCAAACTACCTTCCTGCCCACGCGGTACTTGGATTGCCACGACACTAACGTCCGTCGCATTACGACTCAGTGAGGACCATGGCGTCATGTGCTAGGCGATTCGCGCATCGTGCAGGTTAGTGAGAACACATCGGGGGACGACTTTGTGGCCGCACGGTGCTTGGATCACCAAGACATTGAAGAATCAGCAATCGTCTCATCGCAACGCTCGCGTCGTTGCTTAACGAAAGCCCATGCTACATGTGCTAGGCGATTCGCACATCACGCATGCCCCCTACCGTCCCCCTGTATGCACTCGTATGCACGGAACGGGACAAACAAACTACCTTTCTGCCCACGTGGTACTTGGATCGCCACGACACTAGACCACGTCCGTCACAATACGATTCAGCGAGGACCATGGCGTCGTGTGCTAGGCAATTCGTGCATTATACAGGCCGTTCGGAAACAACCGTGGGACAACTTCAAGGCTGCACGGTGCTTGGATCGCCACGACATTGAAGCATCAGCAATCGTCTCATCGCAACGCTCGCGTAGTTGCTTAATGAAAGCCAATGCCACATGTTCTAGGCGTTGGTGCATCGCGCATGCCCCTACCGTCCTCCTGTATGCACTCGTAAGCACGGAACGGGACAAGAAAACTACATTCCTGCCCACACGATGCTTGGATCGCCACGACACTAGACCACGTTCGTTGCATTACAACTTAGCGAGGACCATGGCGTCGTGTGCTAGGCGATTCGTGCATCGCACAGGCCTGTCAGAAACAATAGGGGGACAGCTTCAAGGCTGCACGGTGCTTGGATCGCCACGACATTGAAGCATCAGCAATCGTCTCATCGCAACACTCGCGTCGTTGCTTAACGAAAGTCAATGCCACATGTGCTAGGCGATTCGCGCATCACGCATGCCCCCCACCGTCCCCTTGCATGCACAGAACGGGACAAGCAAACAACATTCTTGCCCATGATGTCCTTGAATCACCACGACACTAGACTACGTCCGTCGCATTACAACTCAGCGAGGACCATGGCGTCGTGTTCTAGGCTATTCGCGCATCGCACAGGCCCATCAGAACCAACCGGGGGATGGCTTCAAGGCCGCATGGAACTTGAATCGCCACGACATTGAAGCATCAACAATCGTCTCATCGCAACCCTCGCGTCGTTGCTTAACGAAAGCCAATGCCACATGTGCTAGGCGATTTGCGCATCACGCATGCCCCCCACCGTCCCCCTATATGCACCCGTATGCATGGAATGGGACAAGCAAACGACCTTCTTACCTACACGGTGCTTGGATCGCCACGACACTAGACCACGTCTGCTGCATTACGACTCAACGAGGACCATGGCGTCGTGTGCTAGGTGATTCGCACATCACACAGGCCCGTCGGAACCAACCGGGGGACGGCTTCAAGGCCGCATGGTGCTTGGATCACCATGACATTGAAGCATCAAC